>VDFB02000008.1:203672013-204094636 GCA_007258455.2 Sequoia sempervirens
GAATCAAGAATATAAGGGGCTAAAATATTATTAAAGATTATTGTGTAATTATGGGAGATTAGGTTGTTTTTAGGGGATTTAATAGGGATTTATATGTAAAAATGGAGATATGGGAATATTTTGTAAATCATATGGTTTTATACCATATTGAGTAAAGTTTTTGTATAAAAGGGGGTGAATGGGTGAGAGTGAGGTTAAGGAATTTTGAGAAGTGTCAAAACTCATCATTTTCAAGGAAATTGGTGCTAGGTGATACAGAGAGGAGTTCTAGGAGATTCTTGGAGCCATTTTCTTACATCGGAGTATGGTTATGCTGCCGAAGTGCTAGAAGAAATGGTTTTGGTGCAATTGTAATTCTGATTTTGGAGATTAATTGGATCGGTCTTACTCCATTGGAGCGGACCCGGAGACATAGTCACGTTTGTGATGAACTCCAAAATCAAACTCTGTTTGCATCTCTCTTTCTTTCTCTCACTTTCTTCATTCTGTTATAATCACCTTGTTATTTCTTCATTTTGTTATTTCCATAAGTTAATTTTGTTTCAATTAACTTGAATTAGTCATTGTAAAAAATTAAGCATTCAATTCTGCAATTTAGTCTAGATCCTATACAGATCAGTACCAAAATACTGGGCAAAGGAAAAGAAAGAGAAGGTGATGTATCAAGCAGAAAAAAAAAAGAGGAAAGGTTAGAAGATGCAACAACATATTAAGAGGGAAAGCATCAAGAAGAAAGACAATATGAGGAAGCAAGATTTAGAATGGGACAAAGAAATGGCAGAGTTGAGAAGAGATTTGGAGAAGTGTAAGCAGTGGTTTGAAGAGAGTAGCCAAGAATATGGTTGGTAATGGCCATTGAAAAAGAAGCTCAAGTGGTTTGTGTAGAGGATTGTTCATAAAAGAAGGTAAAATATGGCTGCCTTGAAAAGAGAAGATGAAAGAGGTTTAGAAAATAGAGAATTTCCAAGTGAGAAACATGCATCGAAAGAGGTGAAGAAAGTTCTCATTGAGGAGAACATAAGGAAAGGAAATGGAAAGTGAGAGTGGAAAGCAAGGTATAATGAAGGAACATGAAAATGAAGAGCAAAAAGAAGTAGATGTGGAGGCAAAGAAATGAACGTTGAAGAAATTACACAAATGGAATTTGAAGAAAGTGTAGCAAGTACAGAAGATTTGTGGGCACAATTTTTAGTGATAGGACAAGAGTGGATGGAGAAGTTCACTAGTGAAGGTTTGAAGATAAATGGGACAATGAAAGATACAAATATGAAGTTGGCAATTGATGATAAAGAAGCTATTGCTATGGAAAAGGAAAAGAAGATTGACCTAACTTCAGGAACAGCTTGGAAGAAGCTTGAGGAGAACACATGCAAGGTGAAAGGCAAGCAAGTTGATGCAGATGATTTAAATTATAGTGTTTTTGAATATTTCATTAAAATTGTAGAAGGGAAGAGTTAAAAAATTGTTGAAGGGAAGGGTTTACAACAAGAAGTTGAAAAGGATGTGGAACTGAATAGTAACAATGAGATATTGGAAGGTGAAATGGAGTTCTGGAGGCTTGTAGATGAAAAAGACATATTAGGGAGAAGATACAAAAAGAAAAAGGAAAACGAACGAACATAGATTGAATGCATGGTAGTTGTTCTAGAGAGATGTAGGAAGATGCAAAAGAAAATAAAATAGAGAAATGAGTTTTGGTTGATGACTTCAAGTGCGGGAGCACATGTTTCTTTTGTATCCTGGGGAGCCTAATGTAGGGGCATCGTATAATTTGGTTTGCAATTTTGTTGGTTTTGATTATTATTTAGCTTTTACCTTGTTTCCTTCAACCTTGACACGTGGTGAATGCTTATGGAGTAACAAGATTGGAATATGTCCTTCTATTTGCACAAGGAAGTTACATCGTGGAAGAGAAGAAAAGCAACAAATAATTGTTCTTGGCAAAGAAAACTCTAATAAAATAATTCCCATTCCCACGTGTAGTTAGCAAAAAGGTAGATTAAATAGATGTAAAAAGAATTGAGACCTGGATATGGGCATGTGGGACAAAGGTAGTTATAAGATTTCATTGCAAGATAAAACAATTATAATTTGTGGATTTGCAGTTACCATTCTTCGGTTAATAAAAAGGCAGATTTCACCATGAAGGAGCATAGAAAGGAGAAGTTGGGTTCTTGGTACAAAAAAGAGGGAGATATCATTCTTTTTTGGCGTGGAAAAGGTAGAGAGAGCATGGTGTGGCATAGAAAAGGAAGAAGTTGTTGAAGCTGGAATAGGGGTGCAAAAGGCAATAGCTTTACATTGATAAGAATTTTATTGTAATTGTTGAGTGTGGATTAAATTTGCTTCAAACAAAGGCATGGTATTTTGGTTTTAGCCATTAATTTTGTTGTGCATTTCTTCTTGCATGGCTACATAGTTTGGTTGTGTAAGGTGGAGTTGATGATTATAGTTAATTTGTTGCACATCTTTAATGTTGTGTATGTTTGTATTGATATCCCCATCTTGTGATCAATTTTTGGTCTCAAAACATTTTAAGTCTAAAAATGTGACATTTTGAGTCATCATATTTTCCAAAAATATTTATTAAAAATGGGAAATTAATGCATAAATAAGTCCAAGAACATAGGGGGAGCTAAACCTAGTGTGAAATTGTCACTTGGGTGACATTTTTTGACACTACATCCATTTGAAGGTCAATCCAAGTTTTGAAGGTGAAAATTTTGTGCAAAATATAATACATCAAAGGGAAGAGGCCATCCAAGAACCTTCATTCAAAGCACCTTTGAAAGAAGGTCTTTAAGGCTAAATTTTTAAAAAGATAAAAAATTATTCATATAAATTAAAGAAAATTCTTGTAAATTAAAAAAATGAAATACATCAGAATTTTGAGTTTTTACAGGTGAATTTTTTGAATCAAAATTGCAATTTATAGATTTTTGGAAGGAGAAAATATTTAATAAAGAAATCGTAGAGAAATAGCTTGTGAAGGAGGAAATGGGAAATAAGAACAAGGAAAAACAAGAGTATGAGGAAATATTCAATGTAAAAGGAAAAGGAATGATCTAAAGAAAGGACTCAAAGGCATTTCTTTACAAAGATAAGGTATGTATAATTTTTTAATTTGTATATAAAAATATTTCAAAAGTTAAATATCTGTATTACCCTATTTCTTACAAAATATCTACATCAAATTCACTTGTTCCTCTTTAGGGTTTGTAGATTTATTTCCCTTGCCTCCTCTTGACTCAAAGGTTTTAACATATGTAGTTTGTAGATATCTTTCCCCTATATCAAATTCACTAGTTCTTCTCTAGGGTTTGTAGATATACCTAAATAACAAGTACAAAATAGAGATTGAGCTATATTTTCACACATGGTAACTTAAATTTGAATTCAAAGTAGTTAATATAACTTTGCATATGTAGCTAATTAACATGTAATTGAATGTTAGCCTAAGTTTCTTTATGAATCTCCATACCAAGTATAAGCCTTGTAGACCCTTACTCCTTTATATCAAGCCTCCTAGATATTAAGCCTTGAGTTCCTTAATTAACCCAAGTATTCAGGTTTATAGTTCATTTGATCAACATGATTCCTTGCAAAAACTAGTTTTAATGCACACATGCATCAAACTATTCTATATCCATATACATAGTGGTCCTACTTCAAACCATTTATGTACATAAACCTTTCATGACTTATCAAGGATTATTGGAGATACCATCGTGTGTCAATTTTTTCTTCTTCTTCATTTTTTACATGCCTAATATTCTTTCTCTCCACCCATATTGCCTTGTCCACTAGCTTTTTCATTTGTAGATACATCTTAATTTGTTATATTTTATGTTCAAAATGTATCCATTGGTTATTCATTCTTGGATAAGACTCTAAGTTCCCTATTTACATTCTCCTCAAGTGCAAAATTGGAAGACTTACTTTTTAAGTATCAAGTAACTTGTTAAGCACCTCATATGAAACTCTCATCCTAGACTAGCACTTCTTTAAGAGGATGTTGGCTTGATCTAACAAGTTTTTAATCTACCTTTCAACTACTCTAGTTCATTGCAATGTTTAGGTTCTTGTCCCCTAGATCCAACAATTCTAGAATATTTATAAAACACTTCAAAATCCTTAGAGATATACTCTCCACCAAGGAAAATATATTCTATCTCTATCATTCTCAGGTTGTAGTTAAAACTTACCATTTCCATCAAGTAGAGTCATGTGATATGATGCATTGAAATTAATCAACTAAGATTCATTGCACTGATAACATGTTATTGGAGATAGAAATGTCACTACTAGACTCATAATTTTCTAGTGATTTATTGAAGGAATCATATTTCTTCTAGAATTGTATTTATTCTTATGTGGCATCTCCTACCACAATTCCAACACTTAAGGTTTACTAAGAGACTTGGGCATCCTATCTCCATATTTATTCTTACCCCCCTCTATCCTTTGACCTAATCTTCACAACATGAACATTATTAGAGAATTAATCTACGCCCAAATTTTCTTCATTTTTTTACTTGATAAGAAACCAAAAATATGCACTAGTCTTGGTAAAGAACAATTACCATTGATTATCATATAATCAAGTTTCCCATAAATTTAAGATAAGGATCAAATAAATTAGTACTAAATTTAAAATTTAGATGTGGTTTAAAGTGCCACCAAATTTTATATATACCTTAACAGTACAGGCACTTGAATACAACTAACCATTTTATGAATATTCTTTAATGCTAGATATGTATGTTTTTTGAAAATGAGTTTATATATATGATCTAGATGTTAGGCTTATATAAATAATATATTAAAAAAATTAGCTTGTATTCTCTCTTTTATACACATGTAGGGGCTCAACATATAGAAAGTGGAGTACAAGTCGAGCCTAATTTAGATATTGGAGCAGAGGGGGCTCAAACACACATAGTTGATGTTAGAGACGAGGCCCAACCACACAATTGATGTCAAAGTGGAGGTTCAACCAAGCTTTGATATGGGAGATGGTTTTGGATTTCTTCCTTCTATAGATATGTATCATATGAACCTAATTAAAGAGTTAAAGAGAAAAAAAATATTACAAAAATATAGATCATTTACTTGATATTGATATAGAGAAATAAAATTTGTATGTTGAACAACCTAGTGCAGTTAGTAAGAGGTAATTGAGTGGAGTTTTAAAGGATATAATTGACAAGTATTTTAAAAATCATGATACACTTGGTCAATCCAAACTATTATAAAGTATAATCACTCATTATGAGCTAAAAGAGCCATTATAATTTTTGGGTGTAGATTTTTTTTTTAAAGTAGAAGACAGCCAAAAAAAGATATTGTTCAAAATGTTACAAAAGATTTGAGTTTTGTTGGTAAAAAATATCGATCAGTTGATAACAACATTTCAAGAAGAGTGATGTTGACCTCTATTGTAAGCCCACAAATGCAAATAAAATGTCAAATCTCTTCAATTTCAAGTGAAATTAGTATGAGCAGAAAAAAACTAAGATATGTGAAAAGAAGAAAAGTTTTGGATGATAGTACTACAAAAGTAAATTGATATTTGATGTGTAGGACTCATCATTCTAAAAAAATTAAGTTGGTGTTAGAAAGGTGATCTCAAATTTTTGGCATGATCATACTCATCCTTCATCAAATAGTAGAGATACACTTGGACATAGGATTGAAACAAATGATTATGAATTGCATACAAAACATTGGTTATACTAATAGTAGGGATGTATGTTATATTTTGTGATGTGAATTCTCATTTAAAGACTAGGAAAGCAATTTTTGAAATATTAAGGCTTGATGGTATGTCAAACCAAACAAAGTTTTGGAACTTCTTGTTTCCGTCACCATATTAAATTTTATCTCTACTACTAGGTGTATCAAAAGCTCATAGAATAAAGTGATGGTTTTGCAAATGGTCCAATGAAATGTAAACATATATAAATTTAGCTAATTTCCTTTCAAAAATGAAATACTAACACAATGAAGATGATAAATTGCAAGAGTTACAAGTGTTGGAAATAGGATGCCATTTAATTGCAAATCCTAAACATTAATTATTTTATGTATCTCCTAGATTCTTGGAATGTGTTCAACAACACTAAGATTAGGATGAGATTAATTATTTAGATGAAATAAATCATGAAATTGAAATTTGTAGTTATTCCTAAATAATAGGAGCATGTGGGTGCACACATGGTAAGGTGAAACTCACCTTGTGTCTAGTTAACAATACGAAGTAACAGTTAACACTTTTGAATGCATGAAAAGATCCTAGGAGTTAGGATTTGAAGTTTGCATGCTTGAAGTTCAGTTAAGTTCAGTTAAGTTCAGTTTAGTTCAAATCAGTTCAGTTCAGTTCAGTTCAGTTCAAAATCAGTTCAGTTCAGTTTAGTTCAGTTCAGTTCAGTTTAGAATCAGTTCAGTTCAGTTCCGTTCAATTTAGTTTAGTTCAGTTCAGTTCAGTTCGGTTCAGTTATCTTCAGTTGCATGCATGTTGGTTATTTTGAGTTGCATGTAGTTAGCTTCAGTTAACTTGTAATGCATGGCTAATAACATTGAGTTGTATGACAGATAATAGGGACTACCTCCAGTTAACAAGGGATGACCATTCTTTGGGAATGGTGTTGAATAAATGTTTCAGTTAACTATAAAGCACTTGACGCCAACTTGGGCACCCAAGATGCTTTATTGGAATTAACTCCAATGCATGATAAGATATTTTTGAAGGCTCTGTTAAGTGGGACCCTCTTTTGGGCGCCATCTTTGAGGAAGAGCTTTGTAATTATCACTGAAGTGAAGGATGAGTTGTAGCTTTAGTTTGGGATGCCCAAATGGGTAAAAGCATGTTCTAAGTTTGGTCTTCAGTGAACTCAACTTGAAACAACAATAGCAAGTAGCTTTTCAAAGGGAGCTTGAGCTTGTGCATTGTAATTATCACCATTTGGAGATTACAAGGTTGCATATTGTCTCTATATCTCATTCAAGTTGAATAGAGTTTTCATAATTGTTATTGTAGGTGTGAAGAAGATTGGTAAAGATAGAAGAAGCATTCTCAAGCAAGAATTGGAGCTCTTGTAATTTAGAGATTGAATAATAGAATAATTCTTGGTGGAGTTTTTTCCCGAAAGGGTTTCTCCACGGTACATATTGTGTAATCTTTCTAATATCCTGTCTAATTCTTCTATAAACTTCTCTCTACATTCTACAATAGTAAAATGGATTAATCAAGATAATCACCCACAAAGAATATATGTAACAAAGAAAAGACTTACTTAGATCAGCAATATTAAAGTTTTACAGAGTATTAAGCTAAGAAAACACCTCATTTTTCAACAAGTACATAAAGTATGAAACAAAAATTGGGAAAGAATCCACAAGGTTCTAGATTATGCGGAAGAGGAACTAACCATTGGAAAATTTATGGAAAAAAATTGTTTATTGATACAACCATACATACATCATGCAATTTTTACTAAGTGGCAAACTAAAGAGTTTTAGTTATTGAGGGATACTTTTCCACTTATAATTGTTTTATCAGTAGTTGACTTTACAAAAATTACTCTTTTACCCATCAAAAGGAGATTCAAACACAATATTATTATTCAAAGTAGCTCACTATTATGTTGTATGCATGTTATCAACATGCACAATTGAATTTAGATGGTGTGAGAGTACATATCTACAATGAGTAATTAATAAAGAATATCACTTTTATATTAGTGATGATAAAGATAATGACACACATTTTGTACAACATTTCTTTAAGAAGTTCTTTGAAGATTTGATAAGAAGGGGAGTGAAAATTGAGAAACATTTTGTATGGTCAGATGGGTGTGTGTCACAATTCAAATCATCAAGGCAATTTTATGCACTTTGTAGATATCATTGACATGATAATATACCACACATTTAAAATTTATTTGAAAGTGGACATGAAAAGGATGAACATGATGGTGTAAGAGCTTGCATCAAACATGGTCTATGAAAACATCAAATGAATTATTAGGGAGATTGTATAAATGATGCTCATGATGTTGTTGAATGGTATAGGAAACAATTCACATGTGAGGCTAACACATCTTTAGGGACAAACCCACATCCAACTAGAGTGTTTTGGGAGATATTAGGTATGTAAATTATTTTAAAATAACTTTTGACTTGCTTAAAATATTATTATGTAATTTTATAATTTTGAAATAAAATTATAATTATAATTTATGAGTTTCACATGCATATATAATTTGTAGGTGTGGATAGAAGAACAATGCACATATATAAGAGGGTACAGAGAAAACAAGATATTTACATTGTGTCATGAGTACAAATAGCCAAACATGGAAATTATGAACTAGAGATTACTCTTGTTTTTATTATGATTGAGCTCGTTGGAGATTATGAGAATTACAAGAACAAACAATGTGGATATGTTAGTGGATGGAATTTGGTGCCACTAGTTGTTACCAACACATATAATGATGAAGAAGAAGAAATCTTTGAAGGCATTCCTCTGATTTCAATTGATTATGACCACATTTTAGGATTGGTTAAAATGTACATATGTATCATGTATTTCACTCTTGTAACTTTAATTTTTGAAATTTGTTAAATATGTTGATAAAATTTAAAGTTTTCATTTCGTCCTTAAACTATTACAATTCATGTTACAAATTATTCTTATTTTTTTACATTTCATTTGTGACTTGTGTGGAATATGTTTTTGTAGTCATAGCAAAGGATGAAAACATAGAAGGTGTAACCTATTATTTATTATGCTGCACAAAAGAAATGATGAAGTTAAAAAACTAAAGACATGTGATGGAGTGTTGTTTCCCATAGGTTTAGCGTAGTGCAAGGAACATATCTCTAACAAGTCAAAATTCTTCATAATGGGATTCACTTTATAGATTACCAACCTCACAACATAGTGTATTAGTATAGTCACCTCGTAATTGCTACTAGTTTGTATCTTCATCTAGTTCCATGTGCATGTGGATGTCTTAAGTGGAGATTAAATAGAGATGATCATGAGAAGACATTACATATTATTGAAGAGTGAACTTAACCAATGTCCATGTGATATGAAAAATGTGGATAACAATTATCATTTCAGGTATTCACTCTAGACTCAAGCACTATCCAGTGGAATATTACCTTAAAAGTAGATACTAGGTGTGTTAGGGACCTACTATAGATAACATATATATCTTACATAGCTTGCTTTGATAAATATGAAGTTCTTGGATTTAATTTTGGCTTAAATAGTTCTTATTTATTTTTTAGAATTCATGTGTTATCTCTAGATTCCAATTTTTATTCACACATGATCTACTATGGTTCTATTTTTTTTTGTTTACATTTTAAATTGTGGCAAGTCATTTAAATTATAAAATATTCTTGAACGGGTTTAAGGGAAGCTCTTTTAAATTGCGTGCATGCATATTTGAGAGGATCTTTGGTTTTTTCCATGTAAATATTTCTATTATTGTATTACATGTATATTTTTATATTGGGAGCATCTACGAATTCTAAAAAAAACAATTTTGGATTGAAAGACATTGTCAATTTTACTTATATACATAGATACATACATTTTATTTCTCAATTACTTTTATATATTTATACATGTACATGTTTTATTCAATGTGATCTTTAAGTAATTATATGATGTTTTAATATACCAAATTATAATATACCCTTTGATTGCTCAAGTTATTTCTACGGTCATTATATCTATTGTTTAAATTCAAGCTAAAATGTGTAGATTTCTTAGCCTCTTAAATTTTCTATGATAGATCTCCATATTGTATCTATGTTAATTCAAAATTTCAATCATGGTTATCTTAGTTTAAATTCTTAAAACCACATATTTTACCTATGTCACATTTTCTTGAGTGTGCATCCTAATGGCATGTAGTTAAATATATAAACCTAAACTTAATATATGATGCAGGAGCATCCAACGGTGTAGGGAAATCTTGCATCACCCAAAAAAAATATTTTTTCCTTAAATTATTTAGTTGTTTTGAGTCCCATGATGTCACTTAAGGGGTATAAGATGGCCAGGAGTCAAAAATAGTGAAAAATGGTCACTTGCTATTTTTAGTAAGTTAGCCTAAACGGGCTCGTATGGACCTAAAAATTTACCCCAAGGAGCAGGACTGAAATTTTTTTTTGGTCGTGAAAGTATCGTCTCAATACCCTGCATGGTTTGGGAGATATTAAAGTTTTCGTCCCTTGAAATTTCTCCAATGCAGCTTCAAATTCATATATGAAGACTTTAGAGGCCCTAAAATAGCTTGAAAAGTTGACGAACCAACCTATGATCAATTTATGTGTTGTAGATCTCTTTGAGAGCTTTCCAACGATATTTAATAATAGCAAATCAGACACCCAGATGAAAAGTTATGGCCCCGTGAAGTTGCCCCTCTAATAAGTGAATTTCATTAAAATTTCTTCCTAGGCCAGAAATCAAACAGTGGGACTTTTGGCACCAAAACAAAAGGGAAAGTTGAACGTTCTTGAACACTTTAGGGTGGTTATTTGGGTAAAATAAAAAGGGTTAAGTGGGGGGGTGGTACAATGGCTCCATTAGTGCAAATTGTGGCTCTGAATAATATATTTTTGTTTCAGAGTTAATTTTGTTGTAATGAATCAAGCCCATGAGGCTGTAGCATGTAAGTTTTGAATTTGTAATTTCATTTTCTAGAAAATAATTGAAAGTGAGTTATTCTTTTGTCTCACATCTTCTCTGTTGGTATCTATTGTGGTGACTTGTGTGGGTTTCGAGCCATGTGGCACTCATCAATATATATGTGAGACATTAAGTTATAGGGATATATTTTCAAGTCTAGAGAAACATGTTGATACTATTGGGGTCTATGAGATGTGGAACTAAGAAAATTAATCTATAAGTTAGGACTTTAGAGGAGCCTTCTATGTTTAGTTCATACTAATTTTCCCACATCTAGTGATGCTTTAAACCAAATTATATAGGAGAAAAAGTTTCACATATGTGAGCTATCATATTTCATTTTAAAATTGTTCGTTACTATCTATATGAAGCTTAGGGGAGGAAGGTGTTAGGCACATGATGTTCTTCGAGTGATTTTTATTAGTTGTTTAAACCCATGGTCTACAATATCATGTGTGTTTGTGTGCTTGTATGATTGAGGAATGCTAAGAAGGTACATGTGCAGGTGGCATCATTCTTGAATTAAATTATGACTAATAAGAAAAAATATACATTCAAGTGGGTGGCTACTTATATAAATATGGAATTCTTTCCTTTGTTCCTACATTAAAAAATATTGAGCTTGAATTTATTTTTCTTAGTGAAGAATTGTTTTGTATGGTGAATTTGATGGTACTAACTTGTTGCATCTTTACATCATGCTTATATATTCATTTTTACTTGTAAAATATTTTTTTTATAAGTCAAAATGGCACTAAGGGAGCCAACCCAAATACATTCTTAACATATATAGACAAAATGCTTATACTAGATGACACCCAAAAACTAGTTTACAACTATCAACCTAGAGATATCTATGCTACCACCAACCCTTCAGTTTTTAGTCTTCAATCTTTAGCCTCCACAACATCATCCCCATTCTCCTCCTTGCATGACTCTACCACAATGAATGGTGTAGGCAGCGCCACCGTCCATTTCCCCGCCACTAATCGGAAGAAGCCCATGAGCTCTTTTATCATCTCCACCATCCCCATCACCATATGTTGCCTCGCCTTCATGTCCTCCTCAACACTCCAAACTACAAAATGAATCCAAGGGTCATTGTATTCCATAGTTAGTGCTGGCCAAACTTTAGCTGAGGGAAGCAGTCACATTCCTAGCACCACCCATATGCCAAGAACTTCTCCATTCCTACCTGCCAACGCACCTTCACCATCTTCTACATCAACCACTTCACCACCATGCGGTCCTCCCTTTCTTGCAGCAACCAAGCTAGAAACATCAAAGCCACATCATTGTTAACTCTATACTTCTTTTTTCCAAGAAGAAAATGGAAACCCAAAATCCCTTTCACCACCTCCATGGACTCAACATCATTTATGTTGAAAATATTCTTTAGGTGTTGGTCTAAAACCTTTCCTTTGAATTCCATCTACCTGTCTTTAGCTTCCAAGCTTATCAGGATCTCCATTGCTCACCTTCCATCATCTACTAACCTTGGCATCCACTTTAAGCTAGTCTACTACCACTTGTTGCCTTAAATTTCCTGTTAGCCCATCAATGTTGCCACCTTTTTTCACCTCCCATCGAGGTCCTTCGTGCATGTGAGATCTTAAATGTGATCATCCTACTACTCAGCATGCCACCCTCCAAACATCTCGACGGTGTGCTTTGATAAGTTATCAACCTCCCCATTCCCTTCATGAAAAATATGTGAAAAGATAAAGTCATCAAGGATATTAATATTCTCCAAAATTTGTCTAATAAAACTTTGGATTTTCCAATTAAGTGTCTCCTTTTTACAAATGGCATTGACAATAATTAAGGAGTCCCCTTCTAAGCGTAGTTTGTGGTATCCCAACCTCCTACACAATTCCATGCCCAGGCAAGCTTCTTGCACCTCTGCCTCATTGTTTGTCCCAATTGGGAGATGCCTTACCTCCTCCACAATTATTTTCCCTTCATGGTCTTGCATAATGCACCCTACTCCTGATGGCCCTAGGTTGCCCCTAGAGGCCCCATCAAAATTCAATTTCATCCATCCCTCATCTAACAGGTGCCATTTCACATCTTTCCTTGCTTTACCAAGAGGATCAACCCTAGGCAACCCATAAACAGGGGTAGACTATTAATTATTGTAGATTTTTTATTATTGAAATGAGTGAGTCTACATGTACTTGTGTTAATTGACATGAGACATTGAAATTTGGTTTGATTCATCAAATGTATTTAAATAATTTTCTAAAAAGTTCCCATAAATTTTTATATGCCTTATTCAAAATTTCCCATTTTGAAATTGATGAGCTATGTTATTGTATTGGTTATTAGTAAATTGTGACAACGTGTTAAATAATGCAATTTAAAGAAATATATAAAATAAATATATATGAATGCCCATACATGCACAACATGTACATCAAATTTATGAATTAGGTCATATAATACATGGATTTAAATATAAATGTCCATATGTATAAACACATATATATCATGGATAAATATAAACATGTCTATGTGTCAAACATATAAGTTCATATTATCATATAAAAATACATAAATGTATATAAATATATACATCCATAAATATATAAATATGTATCCATGTAAAAATCCATAGATGCATAGGTCCCTAGGAATAAAAGTTCATAAACATACAAATGTTTGAGAATTAAAGTCCATGAATGTCCAGAAATACAAGTCAACAACTCCTAGTCGAGCAACTCTCAGAGTGAGAATCTTGCTCAGGTAGATGTATAAAGACCTACAAAAATATATTATTTATTAGAGTATTAATTTATATAAAATTTATTGTACCTAAGTGTACAAACATAAATATGTTTAAATTAAACAATAAATATCTCACATGTCCACTATCATCAAGTGAAGCATGCAACTATACACGCTCTACCATTGAACTATCTTGAGTATCACTTACCGGCTCAACCTAGATAAATGCATGTAAAAATGAAATATTAATAATTAAATATAATTTATTGTACACTTGACTACGTAGCATATGTTTTAATGTAGAGAGGGATTTATGCTCACAAAACCCTCTCAAAAAAACCTCTCAACAAAAGCTCAAACAAAATATTAAACTTGCAATTTAAAATTCAACAAATATGTTTGCACAAGAAATCACTACTTTGCTTTGATTAATAAATCTGATTACAAGAGTTTTTCAGTCATCAATGGACTGATATTCAGCCAATAAAATTCTTACAAACATCAAATATGCAAATGAAAGCATTCAATACAATTCTATGCTCAACTATGTGAGCTCCAACAAACTAGTTCATCTTCCACCACTTCAACACCGCCTGCAACTTTGTAACTTCATTCTAATGTTCTGAAAGCTTCATGGACTATTGTAAATCAGTCCCAACCCACAACATAACACCCAAAAAATCTCTCTCAAAGAATACCATGCCTCCCCTTACTCTGCCTTCAAAATTCTTCTTGAAAACTTCTTCAATGAATAGTGGGTTTTCTATTTCTCAACACCACCTCTCCAGAAATTAATTTCATCATATTTATTTTTCCTTCTCTAATATGGAACACCACTTCTTGTAGCTACATTAAATTCCATCAAAAAACATTTAAAATAGTTTAATTTCCATTTCTAGTAGCCCCACTAAAGATAGGAAATTCAGTTTTTTTATTCTCTCCTTTCGGCTCCTGAAATAGCAAAAATAAAAAAGCAAGCCTAGGTGCCCACTTCCTAAGTCCCTACTTTTTAGGGATCGTGGTGGAGTGCTTTAAAACTCCATCATTTCAAAATCCAACCCTCACAAATCTTTTCAAGAAATTTGCAATTAAAGATTTAAAATTGCTTTTTGCTTTTTCACCCACTATGTCAACTTGTCAATATGCTAAGGAAATTTATTTGACAAGTTTAATTAATCAAATATAAAAAAATTTCCACCTTTCAACATTAATTCCAAACCAAAATCAACTTCACACCAAAATTGAAAAATACTAAACAAAATTGAACCTCAAGTTTGATATAGGATTGCTAATTGCCATGGATGTTGTTACATCATGTTTTAAATGATTTAAATATCTCACCTATCTACTACAATCAACTGAATCGTACATGTATACATGTTCTCCCCTCAAACTAGGAGTATGACCTACTAGCTCAACCTACAAATTCAGTGAAAGACAAAATATTAGTTTCACTTATAAAAGATTCATTACATGTAGTCCACTATAAACATATGTGAAAAAAAACCATAGATTGCTTGGAACAGATCCTTGGTTTAGCCTCTTTTGTCTATGAGCAGTCTAGGAGGAGCAAATCGTATTGTGATGCTCTACAAAAGTGTTGGTTTAACAAAACAACACTCAACACAAGTGAAAATACCTAAGCCCTAGCCAAGAAAGTCCCAAGTGTACTTTGTACCTTGGGTTGGACACACACTCTGTGCCCCCTTCTCTAATGCTCACAACCTGCTAACCTGGAATCCTATTCCTATAATTTATCAATTAATTCCTTTTCCTTTTTCCTTGAGTGTTCTCCATGCCTTTTCCAAGTCTCACACAAATGCTTTATATAAGCCTTAAGGGGTGGTTTCCAAACCATTACACCCTTTCATAAAGGTTGCCTTTAATTATTATTTAATAAATATAATTCTTTCTCCCTTAAATATTCTTCATTAATCTTCATTTAAACAAAAGGAGCATCTTATCCTTTGTTTTTCTATGTCCTTTTTAATTTTACAGGGTTATTTCAAACTGTTATTTCTCTTGTGGAAAAATTCACATAACACATCATCTCACCAACCAAGTTCCTATAAGTAGGAGATTGCCAATATGCATGACAATATGGCTCCTTATTCATACCCTACTACATCCTTACCCCAAATGTGGAGACAAACCTAAATAGTTGATATTGAGGCCTAAATGAACCTCAACATACAATTGTTGTGCAAAATATAATGGAATTTGGTCATTGTTAGGATAACAATTGTGGGTGGTAATAAATTTAGGGTAAATCAATGGTGCCATTTGAGGGTCTACACATTTGGTCACCTAATATGCAATAACACTAGTTCTGGGGGCATACTAAGGAAAGAAATCCCTTTTGATAATTTATTTTGGTACATTTAGTTGCACCATGCTTAATGAAACATTACTTGAAACTATTTCTCACATTTGGATGAGAATAGGTTCTAAACTCTCACTAGAGTAAGGTGAAACACCCCCCAATGAATGCTTAATACGAAGTAAACTAGCAAATACCTTGTCATAGTTTGTTTTATTAACCCTAGTAGTTTACAGGTCATCTAAAATTAATTGTAATATGTTGATATCCCTTTCTATATGTGTGAAAAGTAAATTATCCATAATTATGAGCTGCACATTAAAAAATAGTTGTTTAGTGTTCCAGTTTGATATAATTTTAGTGTTTAATTGAAGACGTACATGCACCTATGTAAGTTCTATGTGTGTGTATGCACATATGTGTATATGCATGTGCATATATATGTATATGTACATACATGCAATGCATATATATTGCATGTATGTATTTAATGTTGTACATGTTACATGTACATATACATATATATGTATGTGTGTACACATGTGTATATAATATGTATTTAATATCATATATATATGATATTTATATGTATGTATGCATATATATGGGTACATACATACAAACACACACATATATATACACATACATACATATACATGTATACATGTATACATGTATAACATGTGTGTGTAAAAACTATATGCGTGCAGACACCTTAAAATGACTAATGCATTTTCATCTTGTCATGTTATCATTATCCTCGTCAATTCTTCTATCTATATTAATTAAATAATATTTAATTATTTAATTAATCTAATATTTAGCCCTTTTCATCCATAATAATTAAATATATATTTTAATTATTTAATTATCTTAATCTTTTTATCATATCTATATTTATCATTTATACTTTTCCCTCTAACATTAGTTAAAATCAAATTCAAATTATCTTTGGTCCACCATAATTAAATATTTTTCAAAATTTATTTAATTAGCTAACACTCATCCCTCAAATTAAATAAATTAAAATAATTTATTTAAATTTAAATTAAATCTTTCCCTCTTTTTTCATATAAAAGGGGTAAAAATTTACTAGATCAATAGATTAGAAGTACAATCAATAATATGAATCAACAAAAATTCAATCAAGGGAATCAAAATGCTGCTAGCAACACCTCCACCACACCACCATAGGAGAATTGAACCCTCTAACAACCAACCTTTACCCCCCATTAACCAACCATATCCTCTAGAATCAACCTATTCAAAATTTAGACATGGTCTCGGGATAACCTGCTCCCATTCATCAACCTTCCAATCCACCAATTGCTCAAAGGCCCATTTAGCCAAGCAATAGGCCACATTGTTTCACTCCCTCAGAATATGGACAAAAAAAACTTCATCTATCAATTCGCTCAATCGAAGATTGTCAAACCACTGAAGCTAGGTAATCCATCCAAATTCTGACCATCTAACATAGTAATCACAATCTAAGAATTAGACTCACACATAATCCTATGCTAGCCCAAAGCACAAGCTCTTTCAAGAGTTATGAGGATAGCAAAACCTTCCATCAGATTGTTAGTATAATGCCACTTATAAATGGAAAAGAAGAAAATGATAGCACCCGAAGTATTCCTCCCAACTCCTCCAACCCCAACATGCCTAGGATTTCCCCTAGATGAACCATTGGAATATTAATCTTCAGAACTCGACTAGGAGGTGGAGACCATCTCCCATATCCCATATCTCTGGGTTTTCCTTCTAGTATTTTGAATCCCCTTCACCAATAGAGGTCTTGTCACTTTCTCATAAAAACCTAACCTCTTCATCAACTCTTCCTCCCTCACCTCCAAGGGTGAAGAAACCTTACATTTTTCATACACTATCTCATGAATCATACCAATTATTCACTACCAAAGTTTATAAACCACCATGCTCTTCCCTTGAAATATTTTGTGATTCCTGTCCAGCCACAACTGCTAGAGGATACATGCAGGGCTAATGCTCCATGCCACCTGAAGACAAAAGGTCTTTTCTGGTGGTCTCCCCAAACTCCTCCAAAAATTAACCATAGAAGAGGCATAAACATAGGCCTACTTCTAGAATCCCCACTAAAAATGCCTTATGACTCTAGAGAATGAGCACTGAAAAATAAATGGGAGGAGTTTTACTCACTATCTCTACAAAGAACACAAATAGATGGACCTTAGAAACCTTGCTTCTAGAGATTCTCCCAAGTAAGGCCCCTATTTCAAACAACCAACCAAATGAAAAAATTGTACTTGATCCAAACAAACTTGTTCCACACATTCTTCCACCACATGACTTCATCCCCTTCATAATTTTGAAATTTCAACTCCTTGTATCTAAAAGCTATTAAATATACCCCCCTAAGATATGGACTCCAAGTAAGAGTGTCACTCCCCCTCAAATAATTGTAAACTTTTCCTGCAAAAATCCTTCTTAAATCATCACAATCCTCGATAGAGCCCCTTCACGACCACTCTACTAGATCTTTCCATCTATAAACCTCCTCAAACCCCAAATTATGAGAAAATTTATAATCCTCCACTTGGACCACCTAGCCTCAGTGATATTATTAAAAAGGTTTTTTAAATGAGGATGCTTTGATAGTATAGGGGGGAAATCCATCCCATGAGTCAAACTAGAGAAAATATTATGAACCTCTTATTACATATCCTAAACAAGTGTTGTTTAATTAAGTTTGCAACACTTTTGAGAGTTTCCAAAATCATAGAAATTTTACCCATTAGGAAAGTTCTTGGCACACCCTCATACGCCACACCCCTCAAATACTTAATAGTGATAATCTTGGCCCAAGCGAGATCTTAATTAATACACCACCTCTAATAAAGTTTAGCAGCCAAATCTTGGCCAGAAAGGATAGCTTTTCACAAACCAAGGCCACTCTATTACAGTGGTCTGCATATAGTCTCCCACTTTACCAAACTCTACTTTGATGAATCCAAATTACCAACCCATAAGAATTTCCTTGCCAGAGCATCCAAATCTTTATTTGAATCTTAAACTCTAGACATACAATTCATTAAGGTCCGAACATTATTTATCTCAAAAAAACTACTAAAAGACATAATTCATAACATTTACACAACCATTTTCATCCACAGTGCAGTATTCAAAACCTATTCATCAATTATCACATTTATCATTTTCATTTCACTTTTTTTTTTTAATATATTTTATTGTGTCCAAAAGAAATTATAGATCAACAAAAATAAAGAAAAATACCATTCGCTAGTGAACTTCTAAAGATGGTCTCAAGTCCAGTTTCTTCTATTATTGATGAAAATAAATAAGAAACTATTACAACTTCAACAAGCTTCACTGGTGTATGGAGGAGACTAAGTCTTCAAAACCGCGATCTAAAACTATAACTGAAACTACTAAATAGCAGAAAATAACTTAAATAAAGAGTTTCGATCATGAGGCGCAAATCGGACTTTAATTTATTGACCTTTACAATGAGGATAAACTTCATATATATATAAATTATAAAACAAGTTTCCCTCCACAAATAACTACATGCAATCCAAAAAACAGGGTGCCCAACATGAAAAGCAAGAAAAAAATCAGCAAGACTTGGTTTGAACTGGAGCTCACTGCTGCACAAAACTGATGACTGGGGAAAGTAATCTTTGTTTCCAACTTCATTGTAGAAGCACTCCAGTCCAATGCCAAGTCACCCAAAGCTAACTGCTGTCCAGTTCCTACAAAATAGGGAAACCCCCATAGGCTGACTTTGTTGACTTTATTCCTTTTTTGAAAACAAAATATTCTTTATCATACTATGCCACTCTTTTTTGCTTCAGGTACTCATCAAAATTGCTAAAAATTTGATCAAGGACCTCTTCATCGAGTCCGTCCACCCACTCCACTTTGAACCTTGATTTCTCAAAATCTTCCGCAATTGCTTTAGTGGCCTCATACATTTGGTTGATGACTCTTGAGGCCAACTTAGTGTCAGATCTGATTGTTATCAATTCATCTAAAAGAGTCTCATTAGGGCCATCTCCCTTCTTTATCAAGTTCTCTAACCGACTATTCCATTCATATTTTACCTCATGCAAAGAGCCTAGCCTATGACTTGGCTTAGAACTTGGAAATTTCTTGGTGGTGATACATCCAATAATCTACTTCAATATTAATGCATGATCCCACACCTCATGCTAAACTTTGAGCAAGGTTATCCTATGCTTAATGAGAATCTTTGATCAGAAGATAATTATATTAATGGCCTTGCTGATATATTTAGGACTCTCATCGCCCAAGATCCCCAATTCAACCATTGTTTCCCTAGGCAATATGTTTATGATTTTCAATTTCCTCAAATATTCCCTGTATTTGTCTTCCTTGTCCCACACTTTCTAAGCATATTCCCCTATCTTCTTACCTAGTGTATGTGCTTCATCATAATATTTACATCCTTGATCAAGAAGTTCCTCTATCTCTTTTCTAAGAACCTTGATCCAATTATCAAACATCTGAGCCTTCTGCTTCATTTCATTGAGCTCATCCACTTCTTTGCAGCTCATCAACACAAGAACTTTTGATGAAATAGGTTATTCAACATCGAGTGTGGTAAGATCTTTCAGAAATATCTTCATCTGGCCTACTTGATCCTTCATTTCATCCTTGGCCTATTTGTCCTTTACCATTAGTGACTTCACTGAAGTTGTTGCAATGTTAATAAGAGCCATTTTTTGATTTCTAGTTTGTTTGCCAAGGTTGACTATGCTTAATTGATAATCAGAAGCTTGTAACTTTGATCATCCTTGTCAACTATTGGGGTTGCAACTTCTTCCACCAAATCCCTGTCATCAATCAACCTTAATGAGTGGATAGCCCTCAGTTGTTTCGTTGGATTTACCTTCTGCAAGTCCTTTCTCATATCATCCCAAATTATTAGTTGGGCTTGTACTTGCTCCCTCTTCTCTAGGTTGAGTTTCAACCATGTGGGAGTAGTTCATGGAGTTGCCACTTGTGTAATTACCGGTGCTTTTTTTGGAGGTGGTGGAGTTTGTAGAATTGAGTCGGTTACATATGCAGAGGAAGCCTTCTGCTATTCCAGTCAATTTAATTTTTTTGAGGATTGGATGCGGGGAATAAACGAGGGTTTGAACTTAGATAAAGATTGACGCGGGCTTGAGATTTTCAAATTTTGAAAGGTCCAACCCAGTCATACGAAAACCCTAGGTGACCTAGGGCATGACAAGAACAAGGAAACCCATGTGCAAGAAAACATGACAAAACCAAACATGAATGAAAACACAAGGAAAAGAAGAGAAGGGAAAGAAAACAACGAAAACAAGAAAAACAAGAAGTCCAACAAACCGAACCAATAAGAAAGAAATAAAGACAAACAAATAGGAAACCACAATGGATGAAACAATGACCAAACAAAAAACACGAAAGGGAAAGAGCAAAATAGAAAAGAAAATAGGAAAACATGAAACCCTACCTCGAAACACGAAGGCACAAGAAACACGATCGATTAAAAATTCCTCAAGCTTGAATCAACTCTCCACCTATCACTCTGTTCTAGCTCTACTTGCTCAAAAATTGAATGCAATTGTGAGTGAAAGTGTGGAGGAGATCTGATTAAATATCAGTTTCGTGTGTATGAAGAGACTCGACATTAATGTGGGTAGGTCGAGAGTTAGATTAGAAACCTAATGTGGAACTAAAACCATCACAAAGAAGACAAGGTCAAAAATTGAGATCAAAACCAAACTCAGAACATGAAATTTTGAAAAGAGAAAAGTTCTAGTTCCAATCCGAGATTCGAACCTAACAAGGCACAAACAAAAGGGATGCGAAAATCAGAATTGGGTCAGAACCTAAAACACGAACCTTACGAAGGTTTATGGTTTTGGTTGTGGTCCGAAATCCAATTCCAAAACAAAAAAATGGAAACAAAGCAAAGACAAATAAGAAAGTAGAAATCAAAGTCAAGTCGAAACCAAGAACATGAACCTTACAAAGATTCAAGGTTCTGGTTCTGATCCGAAGTTCGATTTCTGAAACAAAACGAAAAAAAAACCAAGAAAGCAATGGGGATCAGGAATAGAATGGAAACTATAACATGAACCTTTGGTAGGTTCAAGGTTCAATTTTTGGTCTGAGATCTAATTCCGACAAGGAGGAAAAAAGATAGAAAAAATAAAACACAACACCCAAATCCCAAAAAAAAAACCAATGACAAGGAAAATCAAGAGAAACAATAGGGAAAAGACACCAAGGAAAAGAGGGGGACCCATTTCAACCAAGAAGAAAATGGGGATGGTTATGCAAGGCATAACACTACCTTTTCTCAAGTCAATCCAAATATGGGTAGTGAAAACATGAAAAATATGCCTATTCCTCCCTAAATAATTTATTTAGTTAAAACTCAACATTACATTCTACTAAGTCAACCTCAACATTACATTCCACCAAGTCAACCTCAACATTATACTCCACAACCTTCACTTCCTTAACAATACCTTTCACAAAATCAATGAACCTTTTCCACACACAATCCCACAAGTGTATCTCCATTAACACCTACAAATGACTTGGTATTTAACAAATTCAAGAGTTACAACAAAATATAGAAAACATGGAAATGGGAAACAAAAACACTAAGAAGACATACACACTAGAGGACATATTCCCCTATCCTTTTGAAAAGTATTTAAGCATGATACCCTTTCCTCAAAACTTTTAAATGCCTACTTGTTTGAAAATTACAAAGGATACCATGATCCAAGTGAACATATAAGAGAGTTTTACATAGCTTGTCTTGAGGGTTCTCACAATGATACATATCTAATGTGCCTCTTTCCTATAATCCTAGGAGGTCAAGCCATTGAGTGGTTTTCACATTTTCCTCATGGGATCAAGTCCTTTCATAAGCTGGAAGAAAAAATCATTGAACACTTTTCATTTAACATTGAACATGAAACTTTAGTGTTTGACCTTTACAACACCAAAAAAAAAAAAGGGAAACATTTTCTTCTAATGATAAACCTAGGATTTGGACAAAAAACAAGAACATTGTCAATGATGGTGGGGTAGATGCAAAAGTAGTCCCAAAACTTTCAACCACAACCGACCCTACAACTAGAAACAAACGATCAAAAAAATAATCAAGTTGTTAATATTCCTACAAGGCCACCTAGACAAAATAATGCTCCTAAGAGAAAATGCACTCCTTTAGGGGAACCTATTGAATCAACCTTGCAAAAATTGATCCAAGCTAACCTTCTCACATTACCAAAAACAATAAATTATGAACCTCAAGTCAAATAGGTTCCATGGTATAAAGAGACTAAATGTTGTATCATAGAACCAAAGGACATAAGACTCCTAATTTCTTCAAATTGAAAAATATTACTTAAGAACTTATAGATCAAGGTGACATTGCTATAAAAAATCCACCTTCAACCAATAATGATCTCAATATATTCCAATATCCTATCACAAAACATGGAAAAGAGGAACCCTCAAATAAATATAGCAATCCTAAAGTGACCAATTTAGCTTTCCTTTCATATGACTATACCATAGCTCAAATTAGGGAAACCATTCTTTATGTCTCTACCATAACTACCCTAGATAAAAATATTGAATGTGCAATAACTACACATAGGAGTAAGATAACCTTTGAAGGAGACCAATCCACACCATCTCCTAAATTTGATTATAACCTCTTAGATCATTTAAGAAAATCCCAACATAAATATCTATCTTAGAGCTCCTCAAAATATCCCCTACACATAAGAAAACCTTAGAAAAGACCCTTAAAGAGTCTTCCATACCTAATAACGTAGATATTGTTCAATATAAAGTCATTATAGGACACATTTAAGCTCCCCATCATTTTTTGTTTATTAAAAAATATCTTCCTTCAATTAATCCATCTCATAATGAGGCCTTATACCTAGAAGTCTTCATCCACAAAGATAGAATCAAGAGAGTCATGATGGATGGTGTAGTAGGCCTAAATATTTGTACCATCCTATTAGTAAAACAATGAGGATACTTGTATGCTTTCATTGATTCCAAAAAGTGAATCACCATAAGAGCTTATGATGATGTTGAGTGTGAGTTTGAAAGAACAATAAAACTCCTAGTTCAAGTTGGCCCCACTATAGTGGATACCATCTATCAGGTATTGGACCTTGATCTACCATATAACATCCTTCTTAGTTGTTCATGGATACATGCTTTGCAAACCGTCCCATCTACATGTCATCAATTCCTAAAATTCCCCTATGAGGGTGTCAAAGTCACTATTTATGGCGATCCTCACTATTTTGAATATTGCAAAAACTTGGAAGAAAATATCACAAAGATATCTAAATACCTAAAAATCATGCATCTTCACCTTCACCATCTTACATAGATCCATCTACCTTTTCCTCAACATACCACCATTATCAAAATTAAGGCCCGATTTAATGAGAATTGGTTGGGAGAGTATAACATGAAACAAGATTTTTATGTGGGTCAAATTCCACTTTCACCAAAATTGTATGGGAAACCAAAACCTAAATAAGATTTAGCGATAGTCATTGTCAAGAAAAAATCAACAAAATTTTCATGATGAGGTGAAATAGACAAGGAAATCATAGAAGATATTTTTATATGGTTATATAAGGAGGAAGAATAAAACCTACCCATAGTGCTAACTAATAAATAGCCTAAAGGCGTTTGTATAATCAAGAACATGAGTTATAAATGACAAGGTAGCTTAGGATATAAATAACAAGGAATCATAGAGCCAATATCCGTGGAAAATATAAATAAGAACAAAGGACTTGAGTATGGGTCTTTTAGCAAGAAAACTAGGGAAAACATAGATTGGGGTTCTGAACCCCAAGTACTTTATGATTGTTGTAGTTTATGCCCCAGACTTAGTTATATAAAGGTTAACACCAATTGATTTAGACAAATGATTAATTAATCACTTATATATTCATAAAATGATAGATAACATCATATAGATAGAATTTTGATAATCATTATATTAATCCTATCAAAAGAGTACATTTATATATCTTCCCCTATACTTTGCCTATCTCTTTCCTTTCTTACATATAATCCTTATATATAGTACATAAAATTTCCTATATAGTTCTTACATATATTCCTTTGCCATCTCTTTCTTCTTCATCCTCATTCTTTTATTCATAGCTTTCTCTATACATATATCTACAGGATGGGATGTGAACCATCTATTCTACCCCTTGTCTAGATAATATCTTTTCAATATTAATGTCTGCAAGCTCTTTGCAATAAGATACAGGATTTTCCCGATGGTGTCTACACTGTTGCTCTTTCTGGCTAATAGGATCCTTGAAAAATGTATTTTTTGAACCTAAGATAGTTGAAGCTTTTCGGGTGTTGTTGAAAATTCCAAAGGGGATCCATTTCAAGACTCCATGCATATCATTAATCTATTTTTGTATCATTTTACTTCAACTTATTGACCATATCATTTACCTCCACACCACAATCTAAAGGTCTTTCACTCGTTTATCTTCAACTTATAGATTGGGATCAACAAGGATTGCTATTTGTAGACACATTCCAAAATAATGAGGCCATTGTGGAATTTATGGGACTATGAGAAACTATACCTTTAGGAGATCATAAAGTTGGTTTTGTCATAAGACTTGATGAGAAATCATATTTGGTGAAACTTCAAAACCCATCACTTGCAATAATAAATAATTAAACATAATGAGATGATCCTATAAGGAAAAACACACTCTATCATTATCTGAGGAAGAAAATGGGAACCTTGATCTTCTAATCATGTCTAAGTATCAAGAAAAATCCACTATATTGATAGAAGAATCACAAGAGATAAATCTAGCTACAACTGAAAACCCTGAGATCACATATTTTGCAACATCTTTATCACCACAAGAGAATGAAGAATTTATGGCATTCTTTAAAAATATTTGTATAAATTTTGCATAGTCTTATGTGGACATGCTAGGTCTTGACCTTGCATTAGTAGTTTAGCATTTGACATTTTTTCCAAATGCAAACCTGTAAAACAAAAACTTCATAAGATGCATCCCCAAGTAGCCTTATTAGTCAAAGTAGAGCTTCAAAAGTTGTTGGATGTTGGATTCATTATACCTATCAATTATCCAAAGTGGATTTCCAACTTGGTTCCAATTAACAAACCCACTAGGGGCATCCACATGTGTACATATTTTAGAGACTTAAACAAGGACTATCCTAAATATGATTTCCCCTTACCCAACATAGAAATGATTGTGGATTTAGCAGTTGGACATGAAATGTTATCCTTAATGGATGGATTTTTAGGTTATAATAAATTTTTTATCACTCCTAAAGATCAACATAAAACAACTTTCACTTTTCCTTGGGGTATATTTTTTTGGAATGTTATTCCTTTTAGCTTAAATAATGTTGGAGCTACATATCAAAGAGTAACATGACAATAATATTTCATAGCCTTTTTCATAGTATCATGGAATATTATGTAGGTGACTTATCGGGAAAATTTATCACAAGAAAAGGTCACTTAGTGGTGCTTGAGGTAGTTTTTGAGAGATTGGAGAATATCAAGTGAAATCAAACCCAAAAAAAGTGTGCTTTTTGTGTAAATTTTGGGAAATTTCTTGGATATATTATTTCCCATAGAGGCATTGAAGTGGATCCGCCCAAGGTAAAAGCAATAGTTGATATGTCTCCTCCAACTAATTTGAAACAACTGCATTGCCTCCAAGGTATACTTTAACCAATTAGGCATTTCATTGCCCAACTAGCAAACAAGTGTCATCCTTTTACACATTTTTTACAAAAAAATATAATATTTAAATGGGATGAGAAAAGACAACAAGCCCTCCAACAATTAAAATATTATCTAGCTTCACCATCATTTTTTATGCCACCCATTCAAGGGAAACCTTTGCTATTATATATCTCTACCACTACAGTTTCTTTAGGGGCTATCCTTGCACCACATGATGATACTGGAAAGGAAAGAGCTACCTATTATACTAGTTTTTCCTTGGTAGGATATGAGCTTAATTATACTTCGATAGAAAGGACATGTTTAGCTATTATTTTTGCATCACAAAAATTGAGACATTATATGCTTAACATCAAACAAATATCATCTCTAAAGTTGATCCCTTAAAGTACCTATTATCTAAGGTTGCTCTAACTAGTCATATAACAAAGTGGGTCATGATCCTAAGTAAATTTGATAATGAGTATGTGGATCGTAAGGCTATCAAAGGAAAAATCATTGCAAATCAATTTGTAGACACATCTTTAGGTGAGGATCATCCCCTTATTTCATAATTTCTATATGATGAAATTTTTAACTTTAACACTTCAAGTTTGTGGAAGTTATATTTTTGTGTCTCAAACACTCAACATGGATCTAGGGCTAGAATTATTTTTACTACTCCACAAGGTGATTGTATCCCAAAATCATATGGAGTAGCTTTCCCTTACACAAGCAATATTGTAGAGTATGAAGCTTTGATTAGTAGACTTAGAATGCAAATCCAATGGCAAATAAGGGAACTTCAAGTTTATGGAGATTCATGATTGGTTATAAGACAAGTAAATGATGATTATCAAACAAAGGATAAAAAAAATCTCTACTAAAAGAGGATGGTAGACATTTTTAAACAATACTTTTCAACTCACTTTAAAACAAATTCCTAGGTTAAATGACAAATTTTTTGATGTTATGACTACCATTGGATTTCTCTTGGATATGTCTCATAATAGTCATCATTGTGAATTCTTGGTAGAGCCAATTTTAGTCCCAATTTTTGACATTCCAAAATCTGAATTGGTGTATGAACTTGTTAGTCATGATTCTCCTTGGTATCATGAGTTTGTATCTATCTCCATAACAACACACTTCCATCTAACTTATCTGGTACTCAAAAGAAAACATTTATTCACCAATATTTTTATTTTTCATCTTGGGTGATACCCTATATCAAAGGAATCTTGATGGTGTCCTCCTTAGATGTCTAAATTCAAAGGAAGCTAAAACTACATTACATGACGTACATGAGGGTGTTTGTGGGGTACATTCTAGTGGATCTACCCTTGTCAAAAAGTTGCTAAGAATTGGTTACTATAGGCTAACTATAGAACAAGATACACAATAACTTTTAAAAAAATGTTATCAATTTCAACAACATGGAGACTCGATTCATGCACCCACTTAGGAGTTACAACCCATAACTAATCCTTAGAATTTTTCACAATGGGGACTCAACCTTGTAGGAAAATTCCATCCCCCCTCATCCAATGGTCATAATTTTATTATTACCATCACTTAGTATTTCACAAAGTGGGTAGAAGTTCTATTATCCAATATTACCAAAAAGTAAATAGCTAAGTTTATCTTAAATTATCTTACTTTCTGATATGGTATCCCTCTTTCCATAATTACTGATAATGGTTAGCCCTTAAAAAATCAAGGTGTTTATGATATTTTCCACCAATTCCATATCCAACACCATTTTTTCCCTCTTTATTACCCATAAGGTAATGGTCAAGCTGGGGCTTCAAACAAAACTATATTGAAAATCCTTAAGAAAACAATTAATAAAGTTGGTCATGATTGGCACTTGCAATTTAGTTGTACTTTATGGGCTTATTGTAATAGTATCTATAAACCTACAAGAGCTATTATGTATTCCCTAATCTTTGGAATCAAAACCATTTTTCTTATTGAGATTGGGCTCCCCTCCTTAAGTGTATCTTTAAAACATATCATTGATGAGGAAGAGTATCAATTATCTAGATTCAATGAGCTTGAGCTATTAGATGAGAGGCATCTCAACACATTAAATTATTTACAAGCTTGTCAAAACTTCCTTTGTCAAAATTACAACAAGAAGATAAAAAACTCAAAAATTTGAAATTGGAGACTTAGTCCTAAAAGAGAATCAAAAGAATCAACAAGATAGGGACAAGAAAGGAAAGTTTGAACCTAATTGGTCAAGACCCTTTTTCATTATAGAAAACTATGGTTTTGGAGCTTATAAACTTGCTACACCTGAAGGAGAACCTTTAGAAGAGCTTATTAATGAAATTTAACTAAAGAAGTTTTATGCATGACCCTCAAGGTATCCTAGTAGTTTGTACATGTTAGTTTCATTATTTCATTCCTTCTCATCCACTCATCACTAGTATTTGCATTCCATCTATCTATCTACCATGACATGGTTTTTATTATCTATTGTTTCACCTATCCATCTAGTCTATCTTAGTTGATCCATCCAATAGTAAGTGAACCTATACCTAATTGGGGGCACCTTTCCCTTGAACTAGGTTTTGGATTGGATTCTTGTGTCATTATATCAAGAGTACAATTTTCTCATACACTATCTACACTTGACACTCAAACAAAATAAAACTATGCATTACCTAAAACATCGAGCTTTCATGAAAATCTTAAGAAAAAGACTACAATTGAACTAATTTTGCCACTTGCATAAACTATTTCCCAGCTTATCTATATCATTTTCTTGGACTCATAAGTCTAGTTCAAGAAAACAATATTTCAAGCACTTAACGAATGTATTCTTTCCTACAATGGACCATATCTATCATTGAAATTATCTTTTGGAAAGAAATATCATGGTTGTTGACATTTTTGTCAGTTGGTTATTTTCTTGTTGATTTATCTTTTGTCTCATTCTTATACTTACTTGATGTCACCTTGATCTTTCCATATCTTGGTGTGTTTAGAGAAGCTTGGAATGGGGCATGATCATTGTTTTTGTATGTTGTGTTTGTAGTGTGCTCTTGTAATACGACCATGGAAAATACTTACCTTGTGTGTGTTGAGGTATATTTTTTCATGGATACATATCATTTGCATATTTGGTCACTCATACCTTTTGTGCACTAGGATCATCATGCTCTAATTTCTACTCTCCCATATAGTTTTGACAAGGTTTTTGTATGTCTAGTCTAAATGAGAACAATCCTTGTTGTTTGTCATGTTTGTGGGCCATTATTATAATATGACCATTGTGAATACTTACCTTATGTGTGTTGAGGTATCTTTTTTCATGGACACATATCCTGTTCATATTTGGTCACTCATACCTTTTGTACACTAGGATTGTCATGCTCTAAGTCCTACTCTCTCACATAGTCCTAACAAGGTTTCTATATGTTTGGTATGAGAAAGAACAACCTAATTTTATTTGTAGAGTCAAAGTCCATGCAAGGGATACAAAGTCATCCTAATTCCTTATACCTTGGTGCATAATATCCACTTACAATATCAAAATAAGATCAAGCTCTTTACATTATTTATAGCGTAACCAAAACACAAATTATCTTTCCCTTTGTATGTCCATCTATCTTGTACATTCTCATCCATCTCATTTCACATTTATGGGCTTCATTTGATATTTGACCCATGGCGGAGATTACTTTCATCACATTCACACATTTATTGCATACACAATCATTAGCATAAATCATAACATTAAAACAATATCCATTAATTTCATCATCATTATCATAACATTAATTAAATTATATCTATAACATAAAATAGCCATACCATCACATAGAGCTATATCCATAACATATCTATCATCATTATCATAGACCTAGCTTATCCTTCTTGTTGAGAGTTTGATTGAAGAATTATTTTTTTGACCAATCTCTCAAGGGAGCATCCTGCTTCCATCCCTTGGTCCATTAGGGCATAGTAGGGCATGTCACCAACAAAATTTTTCATATCAATCTTATTTCTTTGAAACAATACCATAAAACACATTGTCTCAAAGAGGGGAAAAATGTAGACACCTAAAAATGAATAATGTATTTTCATCTTGTCATGTTATCATTATCCCCACCAATTCTTCTATCTATGTTAATTAAATAATCTAATATTTCTATCTTTTCATCCATAATAATTAAACAATTTTTTAATTACTTAATTATCTTAATCTTTAAATATAATGTATATATTAATTAAATAATTTTTAACTATTTAATTAAATTATCATTTATAATTTTCTCTCCAACATTAATTAAAATCAAATTCAAATTATCTTTGGCCCACTATAATTAAATAATTTTCAAAAACTATTTAATTAGCTAAAACTCCTCCCTCAAATTAAATACATTTATTTATTTAAATTTAATTAAATCTTTCCCTCTAAAATAAATAAATAAAATAAAAATTTTATTTATTCCTCCAACTATCCTCTTGAATTAAATAAACAAATTCATTTAATTCTTCCAACTACCCATTTCATTAATTCAAATTTTAGCTCCTAACCTATCTTAAATTTTCCTATCTATTGATGTTTCGAATTAATCTCCACCATTGATCAAATATCAAGTGAAGCATATAAATAAAGTTTTCATTTATTCATATCCCCTAGCTAGCCTACATTATGATCTAGACTACAAGATCAAGCATTATCATTACCATTGCATCATACCATCATTTCAAGGCTAAGCTAATTTGAAGAGCAATCCACATATCAAGAATTCAAGGTACTATTAAATAAACACCAAAGAAAATCAAGGTCTTTGCTAGATGATGATATAAGTGGTTATTATTTGATTCTGAGCATAGATATTACACTTTATTGAGTGATTGTTGAGTGTGAATTTGGTAATTTCATTGCATTATTATTATTATTTTTAATAATTCACATTTCATCATCCACAATATGTATATATGTGTACGTGTGTATAGATTGGTTTACACATACATATATACATGTCATATAATAATATTAAACATATATATTATATATACACATGTGTACACACATACATACTTTATATATATGTACATACATGTATATGTGTATATGTACAACATTAAATACACACACATGCACATACATACATACATACACATGCACATACATACATATACATACAATATACATACATACATAAAAACTATAATATGCAAAAATAACCAAGAGGAAGGAGTTTTAAATATATATGACCTGTGTATATATATGTATGTATGTATGTGTTTATATGTATATGTATATGTGTGTGCATATGTATATATATTTGTACATTATGTACACATAAAATATATATGTCAAAAATAGGGTTTCAAAAAAACTGTTTAGGGTATTTGGTTAAGAAATTATTTCAATAAATTTTAAATATACATGAACATATATGTACATGACATTTTACTTGGATATATTGGAACATATATTATTTACTAATGTAAGAACTTGACAATAGATAATTAGGCAACATGATCAAGTGGGAAGTAAGTTCGATATCATCAACAATTTAAATTAAAAACATGATCCATTTCATCATTCTTCTTTAAATATAAATGAAATTATTCTAAAGGAGATCATACAAATTTTTGGGTATCAAGTTGGTGATGAATTTTCTACAAATTTTTGGGTATCAAGTTGGTGATGAATTTTCTACTATTTATGTTGCAAAATTTTGGAGTGGGTGCACAACATGTGAACTTATAGGTTTGTGATATAAAGGATGAATCTATGCATATATACCATAATGAAGCTCATACATGTATGACTCAAGGATAGATGGATAAGGTATACATTGTTTAAAATTTTAACACACTATTTTTATCCTAACCCCCTCAAACTCTAGGTTGTGATATACATATATAATGTAATGGAAGAACTTGATAATAGATTATTAGGCAACATGATCAAGTGAGATGCAAATTAGATATCATCAATTGGTTTAAATTAAAATATGATCCAATTCATTATTATCACTTAAATATATGAAATATTATTCTCTAAAGGATATCATATATAAATTATTGATTATCAAGTTGGTAATGAATTCAACCTACTATTTAAGTAGTAATTTGGAGTGGGTACAAAACATGTGAATTTAGTCTTGGGTTTGTGATGTAAAGGATGAATCTATGCATATATGTTCCATAATGAAACTTATACATGTATGACTTGGGTAGATCCAATATGTATTGTTTGAAACTTTAAGCCGCTATTTTTTATCTTACCCCCCTCAAACTAGGCCCAACATGATCAAGCGGGAAGCAAGTTAGATATCATCAACATTTTTTTTTAAGCTAACACAATCACCTTTACTCTCAAAGAAATTTTTGACAAGACCAAGTCAAAACTATCTGAAGAAATTGATAAAGGATAATTAGGCCCAACATGATCAAGTGGGAATCTTGAGTTAGATATCATTTCAAAACAAATTCTAAGTTAACATGGTCACATAAATACACTCAAATAACTTTTTGACAAAACCATTGAGTCATATCTAATGTCAAAAACTTGTAATGGATAATTAGGTAACATGATCACTGTATATATATCACAATTCATGTAACTTTTATTTTTAAAATTTTAATATGTTGAAAAACTTTAATTTTAATTTGGTTCTTAAATATTATAACTCTGACAAGTTTTCCCAATGTGGAATCAGAGGGTGAGAATAAGGTTCAGGAGGAGGAGGATTTTGAGCAGAAGCATGCAAAGTCAGAGCCTCTAAAGGTTAATCCTATGTCTGAGGACTTCTCCTATCTTAATGTTGATTCCACCTCTATGTTTGAGCTTCTTGACATGGCAAGGACAGGGGCCATAGACACTTTCAAATTAGCAAAATGGAATCTCCAGGAATTTAATAAGGTAAACATTAAAATAAGGGGTTTGAAGGAGAATTTGAAGAATATTCTAAAATCGGCTTCAGATATTTTGATTGACAGAATTGTGGATCTTGAGGGTTCATACTATGATTTCAAATCCCTGTGTGAGCAGTGCTTGATTGGTTTAGAAGCCAAGGTATTGGATACCAATGTAGATATAAAGAAACTTCTCCATGCTTGTCACATTTCAGTGAATAATGTAGACTCTTTGGAGGTCTTGTTTCGTAAGATTAGTGAGCTTAGAGAGGACCAACTATGTTTTTCTAAGTTAATGGAGAAGGAACATTTAGCCAAAAGAAAAGGGAAAAAAGGTGTGAAAGATGATGGTAAAGGCCCTACTGCTAGAGGATTAGCTGACTGGAAGAAGTCCTTTGAAGATGAGAAAAAAGAGTTGTTGGACATGATTGAAGTGCATAGGAGCCAGGAGCTTGAGGTGGCCAACACCTTCAACAGTATGGAATAGTGTCCTATTTGTTAGTTTGTCTATTTTTTGTGTTTTTCTACTGCTAGGTCTTGGTTTCTTTCCTGTTGTCTTGTTGTTTTGTGGCTGTTGGGTGCAGCTGATAGTGTACTGTTTTATCTTTCAAGCAACATTTTGTATCTTTTGATGTTTTGGGTTTTGGGTTGTTGCTGGTGTTTTTTCTTAGTATCTCTTGAGCAACATTTTGTACCTTAAGTTGTAAAGGGTTTTAGGTCCCTTCAAAACCTATTTTTGCTGTATAATCAAAACTCATGACAAGCTATAAATATTTAACATTCCATTTTGGTGCAAGAGATACTTTTGCAATCACTAGAGGTTGGTGATGAAGAGGGTATCTTCCCTCTCTCATAAAACACACACTCACACAAGTTTGAAATTCAATTCACAACATGATACACAATTGCCAACAACAACTATTTCATTTGTCAAATATCCACATTCAATTCACATTTCAGATTTCCTTAACACTCAAATACATTAAGAACAACAATACATTTATTTTATTTGCTTCTCTTCTATAAACATTTTAGGTTACAAATTTCCAGGTAATTGCAACTCAATGCACAAAACCTCTATACATTATATTTCCTCTGTCCCAATTCCAATTTGCATACTCACACCTTCTTTTATCATTAATAATCTGCAAAATTATTACTCCCCATAACTATTGCATCCTCTTCTCTATGTTTGTGTTGGCTTCCTCTTCAATTTTTTTTTTTTGCCAAACTCAATGAATTTTTTGTTGTCTTCAAGTCACCCCTTCAAATTCCTTTATGCACTGGTATTACATGGGAAACAATTTACACTATTGTACATTTCATTTTATTGCCTCTTTTACTCTTATGCAACCCCTCTCCATATTCTTCCTGCCAAGTCTTAAGTGTAAATTTTATTGATATCAATAGCTATTTTGTTTCCCCTCATTTGTGCATCATCTCATGTTTCCTCTACATTTCTTAGCTTTCCCTTCTTTATCTTTTCTATTAAATCTGCACTTAGTTTTAATTTATTTGCATACAACTATCTTGACCCATACGTGACTGCTCTGCCCTTCTTCTTTTTTTACTAATAATCAATTTATTCCATGGGTGGCGTGGACTCTTCCTCTACTCGTGTCCATTCTACTCCTTTTTTTTCCAAATTTCTTCTCACTTCTTCAAGTTGACCCCTCGGTCTTTTGAATTTTTGAATGAAAATTTCTTGATAAAATTTTGGCTGTGTAATAGCTTTACATTCTTTTGGATTTTTACTATCATATTTTAATTTTGATTATGTATTTTGACTTCACTTTATTTCATCAACAATCATGTTCATAAAATTAAGAGATGATTGATTTTGTGAATTGACAAACTCAAGCATTTGTAGGCGAAAAAATCCAAAGTTCTCAAATTCGCACAAAAATTGGTGAGTAGGCTCAGGATGATGTCCTTAGGTCCTCTACAAAACGATTTCATTCTAGTTCTCATAAATTTTGAACATTTACTTTTTGTTGAAAACACACTTTCGACATTAAAAATTGAGTGTTAATTTATCTCAAACGGTGAAAGATATAACTTTGATTATTTTTCCACATTTGACATGGTACCTCCAAGAATGCCCTTGCAAAAGGATTTTACTTGATTCCTTATGTATTTTCTAGAAATAATTTTCAAAACTACTTGGAGCCTTAAAATAGTGTTTTGGTGAAAAAGTTCAAATTGACAATTGGATTGCACAACACAATTCCTTGTGCTAAGAGATGCCAAAACAAAGCTAAAGCAAACCAAAACTAAAATAAACAACTATAAATATTTTTGGTTGATGCGGATAACTCATTCACTTGAGATGTTGCATTAGTTAGAAACATAGAAGACATTAGTTATTATTTATTATATTGCAAATAAAAGAGGATAAAGTTAATAAAACCAAAAACAAGTGACGGGGTATTATTTCCCACAGGTTCAATTACAGTGTAAAGATCATATCTCAAACAAGTATAAATTGTTCATAGTGGGATTCATTTTATTGATTACCAACCTCACAACATGGTGTATCAATATCGTCACCTAGTAATTGATAACAGTCTATCTCTTCATCTAGTTCCATGTGCACATGGATGTCTTAAGTGGAGACTAGATAGAGATGGCCATGAGAAAATATTACATGTTATTGAAGAGTGAGTTCTACCAATAGATGTGGTATGCAAAATATGGAAAAAAACTATTGTTTTAGGCTTTCACTATAGTTGCTATGGCAAAATATTGCCTTAGGTAGATGTTAGGTGTCTTAGCTCTACTAGATTACAAGTGTTTTGAAGAACTTTTAAATTTTAATTTTGGCTTAAACGATTCTTAATTTTTTAAAAATTTATGATCTCAAGATTCTGTTTTTTCTTTTTTAATTTCATTGTGGAAAGAGTTTTATTTTTGCAATCAAACATAGTAAAGCATTTGAAGTTATTATTTTATTCCATTTATATAATCTCTACACTATGATATAATCTTATCTTATAGGTACTCTTTAACTTAGGCATCTTACAAATCGAAGTTAAAAGTTAATGATTAGAATAGATGTCTCAAGTGGAACTTAAAGAACTTTACTAGATAAATTAGACGCCTTGTACAAATTTTAAACTATTTTAGTTTCTACTTCAATAAATGGCATTTAATTTAAATTTAAATGGTTCTTAAATTTTTTAGAATTCATGATCTATAGGTTCTGATTTTTTTTATATCACATTATGGAAGATTTGTTATGAAATATATTCTTGAACCTAGGGGAAGCTCTTTTAGATTGCACATGCATAATTGGGATCTTCAATTTTTTCATAAAAAATATTGTTGTATACTTTTTATTGGGAGCATATAAGAATTGTACTTTGTAATTATGGATTGATTTTATCAAATTTATTTGTATTTTTTATTCAAAGTGATTTATAATGCATATATATTTCTCTTACTTTTATTTATATGTTTTATTCAAAGTGGTTTATAATGAAGTTGTAATATACTTTTATTTGGTTATACAATTTGGTTGATTTAAGTTTTTTGTCACATGGACATGTTGTTTTATATATTGTTGATAAATAAGATTCAATTTGGTTTGATTGACATTGAATCCAAGTTTTTAGAATTGTTAGATACCTATTACATAAATATAAGTGTAAAATTTTGAAATGATGGGATTATTTAAATAATTAGCATATAAGAATTATACTACAATTTTGGATTGATATTTTTAATTTTATTTATATGTTTTATTCAAAATGATTTATAATGATGTAATATAATTTTATTTGGTTATAAAATTTATTAATTGTAATTTTTTTATCGGTTCAAGTGGCACTATTAGGGCCAATCTATCAAATAGAAACATGTGGGAAAGAAACCTGGTCCACACTAGGTGAGGCTACAAACATGGGACCTCATCCCTATAAAAAACCCTAGGCCACCCAATCATGGGACCCCATAAACGGGATTCCATATGAAGGGCCACACACAAAATTAGCTACAAGCTATGCTCCCTTTTTTCCTAGAAGTGAAAATGCATGCTGAAATTTACCTCATTTTTCTTCTTCTTCCTTTGTACCATTATCCAATTTTCCACTGGCAACCTTACACCTTTGAATTCTTCTACATTCTCAATGAATTTCTTGACCCCTAGAGAGGTGATGTTTAGGCACATTGGGGAAACTGCCAATGCATCCACAAGAAGAAATATCAAAGGATCATCACTATCCTTCAGTGGGGACATATCTTTTCTGGGTGTACTTTGACTTGTATGGAGATCTTGGTTGCCATAGCCTCTTGAAATTTCAACAGTACTTACAATAGTTGTAGTGATCAAGGGGGTTTTGAGATAGCTTGGAGTTTTTATCTTTTGATTTTGGGGTTGGAGCATTAGATGTCTGAGGAGGAGGGAGATTTGGATTACCCTTGGGAAATGTCTGGCTAAGATCACCAACCTTCTGAGATTTGGGAGATATGATGTAATGTTGGGGCTCAATCCCTATCCACCAGGAGGGTATACCCTTGAGGTCTCCATCCACTTGCCTAGGCCTTACAACTTCTAACATTGGGGCGTAAAATGATTTGTAGAGTAACATTGCCTGCACCTAAAGGAAATTTTATCATAGTCCACAGGTTGCTTCCAACAACAGTCTCCCACCAGCAACGATACCTTCATATGGAGGCCATTAGAAATGTCTGGATATCCACACATTTATACACGAAGGTGGAGTTTTGGTAACTAAGTGTTTCCTCTGAGCTATAATGATACCTACCTATACTATTTCCTATATCCTACAAGCGATCTGATTCTCAAAACTAAAAGGTAAGGTAAGGAAGATGCACCCAAAAGAAGGCCGAGGAGAAAGTCTCGATTCGAGGGTCAAATGAAGGGAACCAAGGTTTCATGCATAAAAATCTTCTTGGAGAGTCCATTGAACATTCTCAAACACCCACGTCTTGTCTTCAAGGGATTCAAATTCCAAAATAAAAACCCTTGGTGTATGGGAAAATATAGATTTAATCCTTCATAAATTTCCACTTTTCCACTATCCATTCATGGAGATTGCTTAAATTGGGCCACAACCTTGAAAATATACAGATGAGTACATGCCACTGAAGGAACTTCTCCCTGTCACAGACCAACCCATCCATGTGAACTTCAAGGGTTGCGGTAGATCTGTGCAAAGGTAAAGCAGATCCATGTTGCATTAAAAGACCGGATCCAACAACAACCTTTGTTGGAGGATGTTGCAGCCTCATGCAATCAGAAACTGAGACTCCATTGCCACCACATTGGGGCCGATTAGAAGGAATTTGTGAGTGGGAAGACTGAAGCATAGTCGATAAGGGAAGGTTTCGAACCCTGGAACCACAAAGTGCTTCTTTAAAATTTCATTTGCAATCGTTAAGCACCCCCACAAATGCACGACCAAAAGCCAAAGTGTTCTGCTCACCCTCATCCAAAGAATCATAGCTCTCATAGATTCCATAAGCAGTAGAAAATGACACGAAGTAGGGGTGGATCGGAGAAGAAGCAGAGTGGCTCATTTCGAGAGAAGAGGAAATAATACTATTTATTAATTGTATTGGTGTTTGCTTCCCGTATCCTTATTTTTTATTGGTTATAAACTTTATAAATAAATTTGTATCTCAAATTTTACATTGTAAAAGGATTGAGCCACATGTAGCATATAAGAGATTGACTATCATATTTATGATCTATTAGATTAGTAATAACATTGATAATTGCCACATGTTACAATTTGTAGTCTCTTCGCGGCCTTGGGTTTAGGGAGTCAGGTTGGTCCACTATAGTTCTAGGGTTGTTTAATTTTTCTGTTGTCTGTCAACTATTGGTCAACTGTCTCTATGTGTTTCTAGTTCAATTGGTTTGAACTATGGTCCTTTGGCCCTTTTGGCCCTCTGTGTAAAGGGTATGCCACCCTATAAATGCTGCTTATATTATCAAAAACATTGGCTTTGTTGATAAATAGGATTCAATTTGGTTGATTGACATTGGATATAAGTTTTTTTGTCACATGGACATATTGTTGATAAATAGGATTCAATTTAGTTAATTGACATTGGTTATAAGTTTTAAAACTATAGGCACCTATTACATAAATATAAGTAAAAAGACAAAGATCATTTAAATAAGTAGCATTTAAGAATTGTACTTTGCAATTTTGGATTGATATTATCAATTTTATTTATATGTTTTATTCAAAGTGATTTCAAATGCATATGTATTTCAATTTATCTTATTTATATGTTTAATTCAAATTGATTTATAGTGATATTATAATATATTTTTGGCATACGACAAATTCACCACGAGAAATTCATTGACAGAAAATTCACTGCCAATAATTCACCGCGGGAAATTTCACCGCCATGACAATTCACCGGGCGAAAAATTAATTGCATGAATTTTTGGCAATTAATTTCCATGGCGGTGAATTGCTGGTGGCGGTGAATTTTCCCATGGTGATTTGTTGATGGTGAATTTTCCATCGGTGAATTACTAGCGGTGAATTTTCCTAGATTTGGTTATATAATTTATTAAAAAATTTGTTTTGTTTTTTATTAGTGATCAACAAGTTTTGCGGACCAAAAACCCCATACAAACAAACGAAAGCTGAAATAAAATAGGAACACAGACAATCAACAACCCAACATCACCAGTCTACCAAAAGATATACAAGACATTGGTTCCCATATCCTTATTTTTACTAGTTATAATTTTTATTAATAAATTTGTATCCCAATTGTACAATGTAAAAGGATTGCACCACGTGTAGCATATAAGAGATTGACCATCATATTTATGATCTACTAGATTAACAATAGCAACAATAAGTTTTCACATGTCACAATTTACCATTTAATAGATATTACTTTCTTACATGTTCTAAATATTGGCTTTGTTGGTAGATAATATTGAATTTGGTTGATTGACATTGGATCTAAGTTTTGAAAAGTATTAGACACATATTACATAAATATAAGTGTAAAAATTTGAAAGGAAACAAATCATATAAATAAGTAGCATCTAAGAATTGTACTTTACAATTTTGGATTGATATTATCAATTTAACTTATATGTTTTATTCAAAGTGATTCATAATGTATTTCACTTTTATTTATATGTTTTATTCAAAATGATTTATAATGCTAATGTAATATACTTCTATTTGTTTATAAAATTTATTTATAAAATTGTATTGTTGTTTGGTTCCCATATCTTTTTTATATTAGTTATTAAATTTATTAATAAAGTTGTATCCCAAATTGTACATTGTAAAAGGATTGAGCCACATGTAGCATATAAGAGATTGAATATCATATTCATGATTTATTAGATTAGTAATAACATTGATAATTTGTCACATGTCACAATCTTTAACTTAATAGATATTATTTTCTTACATGTTCCAAATGTTGGCTTTTTTGATAAATACGATTCAATTTGGTTGATTGATATTGGATGCAAGTTTTTTTTGTCACATGAGCATATTGTTTTACATATTTTTGATAAATAGGTTTCAATTTGGTTGATTGACATTGAATCTAAGTTTTGAAAACTATTAAACACCTATTACATAAATATAAGTGTAAAATTTTGAAAGGACAAGATCATTTAAATATGTATCATCTAAGAATAATAATTTGCGATTTTAGATTGATACTGTCAATTTTATTGATAAATTTTAGTCAAAGTGATTTATAATGCATATGTATTTCACGTACTTTTATTTACATGTTTTAGTCAAAATGATTTATAATGATATTGTAATATAATTTTATTTGGTTATACAATTTATTAATAAAGTTGTATTGTTGTTTGGTTCCCATATCCTTATTTTTTATTGGTTATAAAGTTTATTAATAAAGTTGTATTCCAAATTGTACATTGTAAAAGGGTTGAGCTGCATGTAGCATATAAGAGATTGACTATCATATTCACAATCTATTAGATTATCAACAATATTGATAATTTGTCACACGTCACAATCAATAATTTAATAGATATTATTTTATTACATGTTCAAGAAATTAACTTTGTTGATAAATAAGATTCAATTTGGTTGATTGACATTTGATATAAGTTGTTTTGTCCCATGGACATATTGTTTCACATATTGTTGATAACAAGGATTCAATAAATGGTTGATTGATATTGGATTAAAAAATATATTTTCAACTGGACATATTGTTGATAAATAGGACTCAATTTGGTTGATTGACATTAGATATAAGTTTTTTGTCGTATGGACATATTTTCTTACATATTATTGATAAATCTAGGATTAAATATGGTTGATTGACATTGGATCTAATTTTTGAGAAATATATTAGACACCTATTACATAAATATAATAGTAAACATTTGAAAGGATAATATCATTTAAAATAAGTAGCATCCTAATTGGTGGCAATGTCCTCTCCTTGTGTCCTATTTAATAGAAATATCTGCAATTGGTGGCCAAGTCCAATATGTTAGAATAACAGGTCTAATAAAGGGGGATTCCTTAGGTTATTTTAATAACTTTTTCCTCTTAGAATTTTTTCAAATTCCTCATCATTTTTTTCATATTTGTACATATGTATGTACATAGATGTATATATGCATGAATGTACAAATATATGTGCATGCAAATACATATGTGTGTATATGTATCTATATATACATAGATAAATACACACACACACACATATACATACAAAAATATACACATGTACATATATGTACATACGTACAGGTATGTATGCATATATGTGTATGTATATATGTAAATACATAAATATACACATATGTATGCACACATATATACATATATGTACATAAATATACAAATATGGAAACACATAATATACATGTACATATAGATACATACATACATATATTTATGTACATGTTCAATTTATAATTATTTAGGGAACTTCAATTTGATATTTTAGGGTTCAAAAACATAGATTACATATATACACACATGCATGTGCATACTATATATAAATATCCATAAATGTTCATAAGCATAAATATAAATATCCATATATATTTCCACATAGTCATGTCAAATATAAATGTCCATACACATGTCCATAAACATAAATGTAAATTTCTAATTTTTTAACCCTAAAATGTTAAATTGAAGTTCTCTAAACAACTAAATTTTAAAACCCTAAAATTTCAAATTGAAACCCTAATAAGATATATATACATGTAGATACATAAATATATGTATACATATAAGTACACATTAACTAATCAAGCAACTTTTTTTTGAAAGAATAACATCAACAACTAAGATATGCATTGCACAACAAAGTGCACATAGATATAGTGTCAAATACCATGACACAAGGACTCTAACAACAAGACAAGATCACCATTACAACAAGCAAGGTGGCATCAATAGAAGACTTACCAATCATGGGATGGATTCACTACAATGCACCTACAAGAGGGGAATAACACCTCCAAATGGAAATAAAGTATAAACCCTTGATTGTGCCCTCTCAAAAAAACAACACAAGGATGGGATGAGGGAAAAATAAACCTCAAATCCCAAACAACACACACTTATAAAATATCTTAACACCAAGAGAAATCTACATAATGGTAAAACAACCAAGAGATTCCACATCTCGACTAGACTATATGACCACCAGGTTTCCAAATTTAAATGCACAAACCAAATCCCAAGAGGGGTAAAACCCATAAGGAGCCTCTAACACAAGGGTTGGACCCCTACAAGACAAGATAACCTCAGGAGCAACAAGCCTCCCACCAAACTAGAATGATGAAGAATTGCTTCCAAGCAATGACATGCTTCCCAATACAATTGGGTGCCATAAATATTGAGTTATGAAACTTGTTGGTGAATTGAAACATGGGAAGACTCACTAGGAAAAGGGGAGCAACTTTCATATACAAGGTTTTCTCAAGAAGTAGAAAAAATCCAATAAATAATGAAATGACAGAAAATGGGGCACCAAAAGGCAATAGCACCCAAATAGGACACTAGTACCCCAAGCATAAGTGTCCAAGTCTAGAATTGTAGTCCTAATTTGGTGTAGGAATCCCAAGCAAGCACTATAGTCCAAATTAGGAATTGTAGTCCTAGGCTAGCACTAGTGTTCTAACTAGTGAACAAACCCAAGCCAAGGTTTGGTCCCCAAAACAAGACAAACTCATAAAAACTACAACCAATGACATACAACAAGAATTGGACTTTGAAAATGATAAAAAACTATTTGAAGATTGAAGTGAACACTAACATATAATCTCCAAAACCACTAGCCAATGAAGGGAACAACTCCCAAGGCCTTGCCCTAGGAGTAAACAAGAGACTCCAAAAAAAACACAAAGACATAGGGGATGAGGGGGAAGGTTCCCAACACTTTTTTCTCACCACAAAACCCCAAGGAGAACCTCAAATGACACCTCAATGAGGTGAATTCTCATACCCAACACACAAGGAATACAAGAAAGAAACTAGAGATTTCAAATATACCAAATTACATTTTTTTCTAAGCATTTGTTCATTTTAAACCCAAATCAAAGTTCTCTAGTTTATTTTAACCCACATTACAAAAAAGATAAAAAAACATCTAAAACCACATGTGTGCTCGACACTAATGTCGATACATGATAAAATAAAATATAGTATCAGTAACACTTATGTGGTCATTTTATAATCCATCTACTTAGGAGGTTACAATAATTTATTACAATAACATAGGAGGAATCAAACGTCCTACATTAAATTTTTTTGCAAAATATAGATAACATTGCAATAATTAAAACTTGAAGCTTTTTCCAATCTTTAACTTGACTCTGAAGCTCTTCAAATAGATCCTTAATACCCAATAGTGGTTCCACACCACCCTACCATGTGGTACCCTTAGGTCCACCTCACCATGCTAGGATATCATTGCAAGGGCCACAAACATGCTTACACCAAACATGGGAGTAAATATTACACACGCTAATCATGGTGCATACAAAATAGGTATGAAAAACATACAAGAGTCACTCAACCAAGCATACAATATGGCTAAGAAAAGACACATGTTGGATACACACCTAAAGACCACAAGGATGAGGGAACTAGTGAGAGGAAAGGATTTCCATCATGAAGCACAAAGAGATGGCTTGTGAACCCGAGTATAGATGCCTGTCACAAAGTGAAGGGAGTACTTAAGTGACATCCACCACCCAACTAGGTATGGTATGCCCTTGTTTGATTATACCAAGTCTATGCAAGCACTCAAGCTATACCACCAACATAATTATTAGCTCAATCAAACACATATTTTATTTAATTATCACATGATTTACAACACTAAAATTACTATGGCCACAAAGTCATACTCGAACTCAAGACAATATGTAGTCACACCTCCCTAATCCTAGACTTCAATCCTAGGATCTTCATGCTCTAATTTGACCAATCATGCATGACACAAAATGATGCACAAACATAACATAAAATATTGAGCATGTTTTCATAATATTCACATCAAAATTTCATTAATGAGACATAAAATTCCACATTTTAATTCATTCACATTACCTAAAATATTTTTATCACAAAAACCATATAATTCTTCAAAACTCTATAGATGAAAGATTGATTTTCCCAAACATGCATAAAATAATGAACATGATTTTGATGCAAGCAAAATAAAAAATCATTAATGGGACACCAAATATCACATTAAAATTCATCTAAATTCATTTTTAAAATTCAAAATCTCTAAAATATTTTTATCACAAAAATTCGTAGAATCCTTCAAAACTCTATTGATGAAAGATTAATTTTCGCATAAAATAGTGAACATGATTTTAATGCAAGCAAAATGAAAAATCATTAAGAGGACACAAAATCCCACATTAAAATTTATCTAAATTAATTTTTAAAATTCAAACTTTCTAAAATATTTTTATCATAAAATCATAGAATTTTTCAAAACTCCATTGATGAAAGCTTAATTTTCTCATACATAACATTAAGAAGACACCAAATCCCTCATTAAAATTCATCTAAATTCACTTTTAAAATTCAAACTTTTAAACTATTTTTATCACAAAAACCATAGAATTCTTCAAAAAATTGATTTCCCAAACATGCATAAAATAATGAACAAGATTTTAATGAATGCACAATAAAAAATCATTAAAGGGACACCAAATCCCACATTAAAATTAAACTAAATTCACAAAAAAATAAAAATAAAAATTCTAAAATATTTTTGCAAAAAATTTCTTCATACTCCATTAATGAAAGCTTTATCTTTTCCATTTTTGTTTGCTAACATTTTTGGAAAATAAAAGATACCCTTTTGATCCTATAATGCACAACAATAAATTTATGAAATAAAATTCATATTTCAAGCATTTTGAATTTTTTTTCCATAATAAGGACATGAATTGAGCATTTTCATTTTTTAAAAAATATATTAAAATCTAATCTATTTGCTAAAATTTGAATCTAAAAATGAAGTCTTATGCTACCTTAAGGGTAAGCATTGCATACAACACTCAAAAAATAAATAGACAAAAGAATAAAAGAGAAATATCTTAATTTCACACACAACAAAATTTGGTTTTCTTTTCAAATTTTCACTAATTTGATAAAGTAAAACAATCACACCATGCAATATATTCCATTCCTTCGATTCCCACACAATCCCCAAGATCATCCAATCCAAAATTAATGCAGGGGCATCACCCTGTTCATCACCTAATTTTCAGTGTGTACATTTTGGTTGTTGATTTTTCTCTTAATTTTGGTTTGCCTTGTTGGTCTTCTGACAAGTGGTAGGTAAGAGATAGAAGTTTTCTCTTGATAGTTGCAAGAAGAAAGAGGCAGTTGGATCGATGAAGAAGAGAGAAGCAATGGATAGCAAGGGATAACTATTTTTGAAAAAAGGGAGATCAAACCTTTGACGAAGGAGTTGGTAGACGGTTGGGATAGGAAAAACGACTATCTAGAAGGGCCTGACAATGGAAAGGTGGGATGATAGTTTTTGTTGAAGTTTTTCTTTGTGCGGGGACTGTAAAGGCTGAAAAAATTGATTTGATTGATTTTCCCATTGTTCCTTGTATTGTGACTGCAAAGTTTCAAATGATTGATTGTTGTTCTTCAATTGTGCAACTTGGCTGAATGAGTAATTTGTTGCTGACAATGTGTGGAGTCTCTAGTTTTTGTAATCTATCCAATGAAATTAATGAGGAAGGCACGTCCCTGGCCCAAGAGTAAAGGATTATGTTTTGATTGAATTGCTCAGATTATTGTTGGAAATTGAAGTTGATTTTTGTAGCTTAAGTTGTTGGTGAACATAGTTTTGACATCAATTAAAGTGAATAGGTTGCGGTTGCTCCATTTGTTGACTGTTGATGTGATTCCCCATTTAATCTTGTTTGTTGTTGCTTTTTGTTATTAATTTGGTATCAGAGCCCGAAGATTTGGGGCTATTGAGGAGTGGGTAGAATTTCACCAAGAGCATTGAGAGGTAGAGGAGCTCAAGGAAGAGGTAGAAGAGGACATAATGATGGAGTCCTTGAATTGTTGTAGAACTCAATTGCACAAATGGATGCCATGGAGAGGGCACAACGAAGAGGAACAATGGTGGATGATGCCAGCAAAGTAGAAGAGGAAGAATGACCATAAGCGAATGATGAAGAAGAGCAAGAAGAACCTAATAGTTTTGAAGAAATATTGTTGAGGGAAATTTTGAATGTTGGTGCCAAACCCAAGATTGAGGTTATGACGTATTTTGGAAGCCTCAACGAAGAAGAACTTATAGATTGGATTAATGTCCTGGATAAGTATTTTGAATATGAGGGAGTTGTAGAAGAAAGGAGAGTGAATTTTTCTTGTACCAGGTTAAAAGGCCACACTGCTATGTGGTGAGACTATGTCCAATCTAAGAGATGAAAGTGAAATAAGGAAAAGATAACCTTGTGGGACAGGATGGTTTCCAAAATAAAGATGAAGTTCCTTCTAATATATTATCAAACTAATCTTTTTAGAAGATTACAGAATCTAAAGTAGCAGGATATGTCAATAAGAGAATACACGGAAGAGTTTTATAAGTTGGTGATTTGGTCAGGCCATAACAAAGAGGATTTGGAAAATGTGGCAAGGTATTTGAATGGGTTGAGATACAATTTGTAGGATGAGTTGAGTTTAGTGTCACCAAGAACTTTGGAGGATCCTACCATTTTTCCATTAAGGCAGAGGAGAAGCTGATGAAGAGGTAGAGGACGAGGTTATGGAGAAAGAGGACAACAACACCATCATCAAGATGGAGAGGCAAGTAGTTCAAGAGAGCAAGTTAAGCCAAAAATAGGAGGTTGTCAGGATAGAGGAGAAAGATCTATTAGAAGTGATGGTTATCAGGGAAGAGGTAGAGGTTTTGCAGGTAAATATTTTAAGTGTAATCAGTATGCGGGTCAAAAGTTGAGTGTCCAAAATCTTCCCAAGGAGGTTACACAAGGCTCGAAAGGAGGAATCAGGAGGTGCAAGCAGATCGGGAGAGTGCGAGATCATTTCTCCAAGAAAGGAAGAACTTGAGTCAAGAGAATCTCTATTGTTCAAAAGAGTGTTGTTGAAACTGCTAAAGGAGAGTCATGAACCTGTTCAAAGGAAGGCTCTATTCAAAACAAAGTGCAAAGCTAAAGTAAGTGCTACAAATTAATTATTGATAGTGGTAGTATGGATAATTTAGTGGCTATAGAAATGGTGGATAAGCTAGGACTTAAGAGAACTAAACATCCTACTCCTTATAAAGTTTTTTGGCTTTAGAAAAGGCATCACTTGTTGGTAGATGAACATGCTTTAGTAGAATTTTAGATTGGAAGTTATAAGGATGGTGCGATTTATGAAATTATGCCTATGGACATGTGTCATGTATTGCTTGGTAGGCCTTGGTAGTTTGATCGAAAGGCTATACATGAAGGGAGGAGTAACACATATACCTTTGAAAAGGATGGAATCAAGCATACTTTATTGTCTGTGCATGAACAAGAAGAGGACAACAGTAGTAGTAGCAATAGTAGTAAGGTGATGTTGATAAGAAGAATAGAGTTTATAAGCAGAAATGGGATCAAAGGAAGTTGTAGCAGTAACCAAGGAGTTAAACCTTCATTTTCCTCAAGGTTGCATGGGTGGAAATAGTGTTGATTTGCAGGTAAGACAACCAACAACATGTGTTGATATAGATGACTATGAAGTTGGGGTAGCTATTGGTATTCTCAAGGATGAAAAGATACAGGAGAGTTTGAAATAACAGTGCCAATATCCATACATGGGCACAAATATGTGTGAACAAAGTGTGGAGATAACAAAAGAGGAAGTGGAAGATGACTTGATTCTTCAAATTGAGGCTATTGAAAGAGAGTGGCTTGAAATGATGGGAGGTGTGAAAAATAGTGCAACTATCAAAGCTAAGATAAAATATCAATTTTCAAACCCCTTGGATACACTTAAAGTTGATTCTCATGAAGATGCAAGAATTGCAGCAGAGTGGGAAATGCAAAATGAATGGGAAAGGTGCAACAAAGAGAGGTTGTCTAGAAAATAGATGAAATATGTTGATGATGATAAGATGAGGTGTGGAAAAAACAATTTAAATTGGGGAATAATCATTCAAGAGGAGTTCATTCTTCCAACATTTTGGAATTTGATGAAGCTACCCAATGGAAAGCGAATAAAGGGGGCCTTTGGGAAGATAAGTTTGATGAATGGAGGAACTATTCCAGTCAAATGATAGAAGAAGAAAAATAAATGATGGTTGTGGGTTGTTGTTTATAAGCATATGGGGATATGCTGCAAGTGTTGAGAACTTGGAAGGGTAGTCCTACTACCCAATCCCCTTTGTGAGCTACCCTCACAAACAACTCCCATGGGGAGCCTAATGCAAAGACATCACCCTATTCATCACCTAATTTTTGGTGTGCACATTTTGGTTGTTTATTTTTGTCTTCATTTTTGTTTGCCTTGTTGGCCTTCAAACAAGTGATAAGTAAGAGATGGAAGTTCGCTCCTAATAGTTGCAAGAAGAAAGAGGCAGTTGGATTGATGAAGATGAGAGAAGCAATGAATAACATGGAATAACTATTTTTGAAAAAAGGGAGATCGAACCTTTGATGAAGGAGTTGGTAGATGATTGGGATAGGAAAAATGACCATTTGGAAGGGCCTGACGGTGGAAAGGTAGGACGACAATTTTTGTTGAAGTATTTCCTTGTGCAAGGACTGTAAAGGCTGAAAAAAATGATTCGATTGCTTTTTCCATTGTGCCTTGTATTGTGACTACAAAGTTTGAAATGATTGATTACTTTTCTTCAATCGTATAATTTGGCTAAATGAGTTATTTGATGTTGGCAATGTGTGGAGTCTCTAGTTTTTGTAATATGTCCAATGAAATTAATGAGGAAGGCACGTCCCAGGCCCAAGAGTAAAGGATTGTGTTTTGATTGAATTTCTCAAACTCTTGTTAGAAATTGAAGTCATTTTATGTAGCTTAAGTTGTTGGTGAACATAGTTTTGACATCCATTAAAATGAATAGGTTGTGGTTGCTCCATTTGGTGACTATTGATGTGATTTCCCATTTAATCAAGTGTTTCCTATTGCTTTTTGTTATAAAAAATCAATTCCTAATTCACCATTTTCCAATTTTCCAAAGAAAGGGTTTGGGAGCCACTTTTCCCCAAAAATGAAAGAATGAAAATAAACTTTCTTTTCCTTATGCCCTTTTCCAAAATTTTCACTTTTTTAATTTTTCTTTTAAATTTGCAATTTGATTTTCTCCATTTCCCAAAACACATCTAATAATAACTTAAAATGCTTAAATCACTTCCTTTTGCAATATAAACTAAACTAATTAAATTAATTAAATCCATTCATATTTCAATAAAATATTTTAATTTCAGTACAAATTGTACCTAATTAAAATATAATTATTTTGAACAATTAACTTAATGCTATTTTCCTTTTTTTAGAATTCACAAAATATCCAACCAATCAATATGCACTAATTAATTCATCAAACATGTTTACGAAAAAAAATATGAAAATAAATCATTAAATTTAAAACACACAATCATGAATAACTAACAACATGAATGGACTTTGAAGTTGCCTCTAATTTGGATCCAGGTTTGTATTGGGTCACACATGACATACCTCGTAATTGATTTGAGTACGATCGAGGACAACAAATAAACAAGGCCCAATATGATATCTTTGAAATAATTAGTATTGAGGAATAACTCAAACTTTCCAATTCAAGTGGAGAAATGCATTATACCTGCATCCTCAAGGTGAACATCAAGAGTATCTTCTCAATAAATAATAGTTGAATAAATAAATATACACTCAGTGGGTAACAATAATATACACATCATATAGACATGGAAATATGATCATCAATCAATATCTCAAAATACACAATAACAATGCTAAGTATAAATATCACAAGGCTATGAATAGTTGGGCATTACATACTCCCCCACTAGGGGTTGAATTACTCTTGGAAGTCATGAATTTCAGGATGATCACAACCACACCTGAAACTTCCTCACATTCAAAAAATAGAAAAAACACATCACCCAAAAGATGGACAATAATGCACACAATCAACTATTGAATAGGATGGCTTGAGAAACATGAAATATCCGATGCTATAAAAGCATAATTATTTTTTCAAAAGAACACCTTACTTATTATATTTCAACATCTAATACAATAGCATGATCAATATTAATTTCCATATGGATAACACAATTCACATATTCTAAAACATGATCAAACAATGCCAACAATTCATATGCAACTATACTAAAAAATATTTATTTTAACATATACTTTGATTCATCCACATGACAGGGATAACAAAACAAGGCTCACATATCAGTCCATGAGGATGCTACAATGTCACCAAGTAACCAAGAACCAATGTCAATAACCACATGGAATGATGGTCTTGAGGCTACACACACTTGAGAGGCCCTTCCATACAAGTCCACAAAAAACCACCTCTTGTTTTCATAAGAGGGTTAGAAAAGATAGTCAACAATAATCACTAGGAAGGTAAGTGGATCATAGGTACCCATAGAACCCACACTTACCCCCATCTTCAAAATTTTCCTTGCACTTTCTTCCTTATATACACTCAACCAAGGTCATCTCAATCAAGTTTGGTAAGGAATCACATCACAACACAATACCAACACTTAAAACAAAAAGAGCCTAGCTTTGCCATCATAAAATCATAAATACCAAAGAAGAAAATTAGTTCTAACAATAAGAAAAATAAATGTGAACTCAATTACAACATTAAATCAACGTAACCACAAAATCTACATGAAATATGAAATTAATAATGATGGCTAAACTAATTCAGACAAGATAAAATAAAATTATTGGTCCACACAAGCAAGATAAAAGATCATCAATAAGTGAAATAAAGTTCACAATCCTTGAAATTACACATTATATAACTATGACGAGAATCTAGCCACCAAATAAGGAGGGAAGTCACATCATGACTATCACAATAGTCCTTCATGTGTGCATTTGTGGCATGAACATACATAGCCCTGCATGGCATGATAACGCACCTAGCAGAGAAGACATGCTTAGGACACACACTACAAAACATAATTATATGAATACCCCTCCATGCATGCACTTTTTGGTGTGCACACCAAAAATCCCCACATGACATGGAAATACATCTCACAAAAACATGCCTAGGTTGCATACTGTATAACAATGTGCCTAGTAGAAAAGAAATGCCTAGGCCACATGTCACATCGTAATGTGCCCCATGGAAAATAAATTCATAGGCCACATGTGTAGTTATAGGTCAACCTAGAAAAGCACACTCATATGTTACCAAACACAACCTATCACAACAAACATGAGATCCTCTCTACAAGTGCACAAGTATCCCCACAACACTTGACAACCAATAGGAAAAGTATAAAAAGTGCCTTCATGTATATATTACATGGAATCATGTCCTTAAGCCTAGGTTGATACCATCAACAACATGTCATCATCACCTACACTATGTTAGAACATCAGTGTAGTGTAGTATCATATCTATTCACATCATGTCAAAACACATACAAATATGAAAGTAATCACAATATGGCATAATTCAATCTCCACATGCTAGAATAAAGATATAAATAAGATACTAGGGTAAGAGAAAACTTGTATGAGGAGCCATATAACAAATGTTGATAATGTCCTTAATAACAAGGTAGGATAGGCTAGCATTATGAACCACTAAATGGTTCATTACATAAGGAGAAGTAGGGCTACTCTCTCTTAGAAAGGTGTGGGTAGTAGGGCTACTCCATTCCAATGTCACAACATGTCACCATCGCTTCCTAAGTTTTTCTCTCTTCTACTTAACTTCACACATATTGAGTTCCTCAAACCCAAGGTTGGCTCTCAATAGGGTGTACAAATAATTAAACACACAACCATGATTCCACCATACTTGCAAGGTATTTTCATCCACAAAGGAGTACAAATATGCAAATTTACTTTTCCAATTCATTACTTAGTGTGGAAAAATAACTTCCTTACATAAAATTATGTAATAAATACCATAATTTTTTTAAAATTTTACCCCAAACATCAATCACAATTACCCTTTCTAAAGCACAAATAGAATTCACCCTTAACTTCACAACTAAAAGCATCACAATGCATCCAAATAAGCTCAATGATACATCTAAATGGATATACCATGTGCTATTTAGATCAATAAATTACCCTAATTAAATCAACACTACATTTCCAGTTACATGGTGGTGCACCACAACACAACACAAATGATGAAATTATCTTTTAAATCAATATCACACTAAAATAAAATGTATAATAATTTTACTCATTTAATAATAAATTCATTAACTAATGACACCCATAAGAAGGATTCAATTTGGGACTTAAGTCTTTACCTAATACTCTTTTATAACTTAAGCCAATATTTATTCTATTAGGTGGTACACACAATTTGTAATAAAATTAACACTCAAATGCTCAACTCTCAATAAGGAGAGAATAATTTAACACCACATGCATAACCATTCAAACACATGCAACCACCAACAATGTAGAACATGTGTTTAAAACTATATGCATCTCTACTTACCATATAATAGAATAACTTGATATGCTTCTCTAGAAATAATAATGCAATTGGGAACTTTGTGTCTCACCTACATAGTGCTTCTACAATGCACGATCCATTTTACAATTCAACACGAACAATATACCATGGGAGGAAAATATCATAGTTTTGAAATTAATAATACAAGACTCACTAATGCATTTATTACCTTTCTAAAAATTTCATTACAATTTCCATGCATATGACCTTGATACACCCATTATCTCTAGCTTTTAATTAATGCAATGCAATGACATTCCAAGTTCTCACAAGAATGCTAGGAGAAGAATGCAATTTGGGGACCTAAGTCATTCACCCAAATGATTTATTCTACATAGTTTAATATATCTATTATGCTCCTATGTAAGGATAGATCAAACATAACACACACTTAAATGAAAACAAAGGCACAATGAAATTTTAGGTACACATTTATATAAATACCACACAAGGAGAGGGAGATTATATTTTCTAATCAAAACAAGGCACATAGAATGAGATTCCTTTAAACAAGAATTAGCACTTCACTACTCTTTTCTCATATCTAGCAAACTAACATAATTTCATCAACAAAATATCATATTTTTGACAAAAAAGTCATCACACATGAGAGTACACAATAATCAATCACATATAAGAACATACTTATTTCTTTTCTCAAATAAGGTATTCACAACCACAAGCCACCAAAAGAATATAAAATTAAACTTAGGACCTTACAAGGTAATTTCAACCATCACTTACAACAAAGATCCAAGGCACAAGAAGGAAATCCACACAAAAAATCACTTCTTGGAACAATCAAGGGCCTAGCTAACCCCCACAAAAAAACACTTCTTAATGAACCAAGAAAGGGAAAATTGGGCAAGACACATTTTACATACAACCCACAAACACACAAGGCCTTGCAAAATATCACACACAATAAGAGGACATAATAGAGTGGTCACTCTCAACCTTAGAAGACTCTCAACCAAAGTAATCATTCCAATCCTATTGATTATAGTAAGGCCTAGGAGGTATCCTTACTCCACAAAAATAAGGCATGGGTTGGTACAACCAAGCCACTAAAACACCATGCTAAGGCACACAAAGGAAGAAGTCTTGAAACTATCTCAAAACAACAAGCAATTGAGAACACACACACAAGCACACACAATCACACACAACCACATGGGAAAGACCATCAATCAGAGATCTCGGAGCTGCAATATGGGATTTGATACCAAATATAATACCCCAAGCCACACACCTAGGACATTAATTGATCGAATAATTTTCTTTTGAAAGCATAACATCAACAAATAAGATACGAAAACCAAATTTCATACTACACAACAAGGTGCAGATAGGTATCATGTCAAACAACATAACACAAGGACTCTAACAACAAGACAAAATCACCATTGTGACAATCAAGGTGGTGATGGGTCCAGATATTAGTTTATTTTATGTTGCTTTCATACATACTTTCAGACACTCTTAGATATATTTTACAGAAAATGCTCCTATATTATGCTACCTTTTCATACCTATTATGCAGACTTGGACCTAAAATATAATGATGGAAATATGGTTATGACATAATAGTATTGCATGATTTATATGTAGATATGCATGAAATGTGGATGTAATTCTATGTCTCAATTGTGATAGTTAGTCTTGTGTACATACTTTGTGAATTAACCTTTTTGCAACCAAAGAGGAACTGTAACATGCAACATTTGCAAGATGAATCCGCAACAGAAGGATGACTGGGACAATAAAATAGGGGAGTTCTAGATTAAGCTGAATGTGGTGATTGTTGATTAAAAACACCTAATGGAGGTTGAATGTGCATCTTTATGACCAATTAATAAGTGTTGAAGCAGGATGATTCCTTTACTAATAAGATTTTGACAAATTTTTGTGTGTTTACATGCAATTTTGTTTTACAGAGTTTTAGTCTTATTAGGATTCTTATTTCTTTTCAGTTATGGTTCGAATAATTCATTCTTTAACTAAACGCCCAGATAATTATGAGTGGAGGTTAATTATTACGGTTAGTTGCTGCTTTGAATAAGACTCCCTCGAGCTTGTATATAGTTGATGGTTGAGTCCTTAGATCAATTATTTGGTTTCTTAGTTTTCTTATTATCAGTTATTTTCAGTTTCAAGACATGATGAATATTCAAAATGATTGAATACAATATGTGAGATCTTGTGTAAATCTCTTATGACATGCAATGAATGAAGCTAATTTAACTGGATGCATAGAATCTGTTAATTAGATTTGGTTTCAATTAAAGTGAGAACAACCACTTGAGCAAGCCACTCAAGGTAACTATTCTTCACTTCATTTTCTAGTTTTTTTTATTTATGTTTAATGGTTGTTTCTAGTTTATCATTATTTCATGAACTTTATGCAAGTTAAACTAGAATCTAATCATTTGCTTATTGTTAATGAATGTTTAAGAACATGCATGTAATGGTTAACAAATAGTATTCCAGAGGTTAAATTAGTTGAGTCATTAGTTTTTATCAATTTTGAGTTGATGCACTAATGTTTTATCAGCAATAGTTCAGTTATAGTCTAAGTTGTAGATACCCATAGCCACTAGTTATGATTTATGTCTTATTATTTTGTAATTTTGTGAATTTCCAGCAAATAGAATAACTTGAATAGGATAGCTTAGGTAGTTTTGAGTCTCTGAAGGGATATACAATGTTGCACCATCACAAGTTTGCAAACCTTGGGTTGAAATTTTAATGTAGTCTTTGCAATGTTGAGTGGACTATTTAGTCAGATAAACCTTTGAATTGTGTAGGTTCTACCAAGTTTAGAATACATTAATTTAGACTACATTTTTGGCACCGTTGCTGAGGATGGTGCTATCTTCATAGACTTCTTTTTACAAGCTTTCATAGTCTACATTTTTTTTAGCATTAGGACTGTTAGACAATATTTTTCAACACCAGAAGTTACACTAACATTGTCTAGGACCGCTACTATATAAAACCATATTTCATGTATGCGAAGGAAAAGAGATTCTTTGGGTAGATTCCTTCCCTCTTCATGCCAAGAAGCTATAGCAGAAATTGGTGAGCCTAGTACTCAGAGCAAGGTTAATACTGAAGAAGAAACTTCCCCATCACCAACATCTACTACACTTACAAAGGGAACATACCGCACCATGGGGATGCAGTGGATGATGATCCTAAATGTGCAACATTTGAGTTTCCAATCACTAACTAGGAAAGGGCTACAGTGCTAAAAATATCCCTCCTTCAGCCTTACCAATTTTTTATGGGTTAATGACTGAGGACCCAAATACATTTTTGTTTGAATTTGATGTCCTATGCAGAAGTTATGACTATAATTCTAATGATCATAGGCTCAAAATCTTCCCTGCAACTCTAAAGGATGCAACCCTAAGATGGTTGATGGGATTAGGCAGGGATGTTATTCTTGATTGGGACACTATGAAGACATTGTTCTTAGAAAAGTATCATGACTACTGTAGGGGACTTGATAGGAGAAAAGATGACATTTTCAAAATTTCATAGAAGGGCGATGAGCCATTACAAGATTATATGGAGAGATTTTAGTTTGCTTTGAATAAAAACCCACAAAACAAGTTGTCTGAAGAGTCCCTCAAGTTAGTGTTTTTGAGGGGAGTCAATGATGATTGTATGGATGCCCTAAACCTCATTGGACAAGGAGATATTTTTCAGATAGAATTTCAAGACATCTGTAAGGTCTGTAGGAATTATTCTAGGACCTTCACTAAAAGGCCAAGAGCAGATAAGATATCCATTATTGGTAAATCATCTATAGGGGTTTCAAAGATAGAGTTAAGCAACCCGTTGTCCAACACGAAGGAGGGAATTATTAGCTATTTATCAACTCAGTTGGATGCTCTCCACATCAAGAAGAAGTAGGAGGAAGCTGAGGCCATGTTCACTGAATACTATCCAAGTTGTAGGCAAAGAAAATAAAAATGTAAATGTAAGAGAGTGGCTAGTATCTAGCAAGATAAAGTTGAGAAACATGATTTTCAGCCAATTGAGGGAGATGATGGACAACTCTTTTATATAGCACAAAGGATGCCATGGAAAAAAAGACAAGGTATGACACAAGAGCCCCTCAACTTTAATTCATCCTTTCCTATTGGAAATCAAAACATTTATGCTTGGAACTCTCAGGCCTGGTCAGGAAACCAAAATTAGTGGTAGAACCCTTAACAATGCCCACAACAAAATTGGAACCAACAAGGACCAAATCCTTGGCAACAAAATTTTTTTTAGGGTTCCAATTATAACCCCCAATGGCTAACACAACAGAATCAATGGCAACCTTAGTGGTAAAAAGGTTAGCAGTGGCAACAACAAAACATGAACTATTAGTAGCCTATGCTCCCTCCTCCACCACAACATCAAGTTATCATGCCTCCATCCAATCCTACATCCCAACCACCTAAGCAGCCACAAATACCTACCCAACCTGCACCTAACCATAACAACAAGCTTGTTCAACATTCCTGAAGGTATGCAATACCCCTTATGGAGTAGAGGTGAGTGATTTCCACCTTAGATTAGGAAAATAACTTGCTAGGCCTTCATCCCCTCAAATTACAGAAATGGAGGATTAGGGAACTGTAGTAGAGGTTTCAGGTAAAACATCTTTGGAACTTGATTCAAATCAGGTACATCAAACTATCACAAGTCCAAAGCCTCCATTTCTTGAATAAGCTATTCAAAAGCATCACACACAGGCTGAGACAGACCTCCTAGGTCAATTAAAGGATGTGAGCATCAAGATTCCACTAATACAAGCTATCAAAGACATCCCTATCTATACCAAAACTGTGAGGGATTTATGTCTTAAGAAGCTAGGAAGGAAATGGCAGGATCCTCAAATAGTACATCTCTAGGGAAACCTTGCAGATATCATGTTAGGAACATTATTGTCCCTAAGTATAAAAATCTAGTCCAGTAGTGGATGTTAAGATTAATGGAACCCTCATCAAGAATACTTTGATAGACTTGTGGGAAACAGTCAATGTTATGACAAAAGAAATAGTGCAATTATTTCAATTATCTAACCTTAGACCTACACAAACTATTTTATAGCTAGCTGATAGGTCAATAGTCAAGCTTGAAGGAATCATTTAAGACTTAGTTATTGCATTGGATCCTTGGGAATATCCTACTGATTTTGTAGTTCTATAGCCAAAGGTTAATCTTGCAGGCTACCCACTCATTCTAGGCAAACCTAGGTTAGCTACAATTGATGCATTCATAGGTTGGAGGTTTGGAAATATGATAATATCTAATGGGACAGTCACCAAGAAGTTGCTTCTCTATCCTCCATGACAACCTTATGTTGATCTTGAGCAAAATATTTGGCCCACTTTGGATGAGGAAGATAACTATTCTTTGTAGGCATTGATGACCATAGAACACAACCCTTTGTTAAGTGACCAACATGAAGATGAGCTTATTTCTCACATAATCTAGAATGATTGTGTAGGATCCTGCAACAATAGGATTGTCTCACATGCCTACAAGATCCCTCACAAAGTATTATACCCACTAATTCCTCTGAAGAAGTATCTGAGATCTTCCATTCCGTACTGCCACAACAGTGTGTACCAATCATTCCAAGCCTTGAACTCTCATCTATGCAAGAATCATCCAAGGAATTAGAATTCATGTAAATAATGTTTTGACTGAAGAACAACATAATTCCTTGCACATCGTATTGTAGGCACACTCAACAACGTATGCATGGGATTACCATGATATGAAAGGCATAGATCTTGACTTATGTATGCACAAGATTTATATCAATGATGGTTATAGACTAATTAGGCAGCCTCAAAGACGTATGAACCCTCCTTTGAGAGACATAGTGAAAGCTGAACTTCAAAAGCTTCTTGGTGCAGGTTTTATCTATCCCATATCTAATAGTGAATGGGTCTCAACTTTGGTAATTATTCCTAAGAAAGGTGGAAAATGGAGAGTTTGTGTAGATTACAGAGAATTGAATACAACTAGGAAGGACCACTTTGCTTTTCACTTCATAGATCAAGTGCTTGACTCTCTAGTTGGGAAAAATTACTTTTAATTACTAGATGGTTTCAGTGGTTACAACTAGATAAAAATTGCTCCATAAGATCAGGATAAAACTACATTCGCATGCCCTTGGGGGACTTATGCCTACTTTGTTTTCCCCTTTGGCTTATACAATGTTCCAACTACCTTTCAAAGGGAACTACTTAGCATCTTTTATAACTATGCACATGACTGTATGGAGATATACATGGATTATTTCACTACATATGGTGAGACTTATGAGGAATCCCTCAATAATCTAGAAAAGGTATTGAAAAGATGTAAAGAGCACAACCTGTCACTTAACAATGGAAAGTATTTTATTATGGTGAAACAGGGAATTGTTTTAGGACACTTTATATCCAATGCAAGGATTCAAGTTGATCTACACAAAATAGAAATTATATCTACATTACCTGTTCCTCAAAAGCAAAGAGATATAAGAAGTTTCCTTGGTCACACAGGCTACTATAGGTAGTTTATTAAATATTTCAATAAGATTGATTCACCATTATTTGTTTTGTTGAGTAAGGACATTGAATTTGAATGGACATCTGAGTGCCAACACTCCTTTGAAGATTTGAAGAAATCTTTAACTCAAGCACCTATTTTGAAGGGAACTAATTGGACATTACCTTTTCACATACATACAAATGCTTCAAATTTTTCTATTGGAGCAGTTTTGGGCCAGAAAGAAGGTAAAAAAGAGTATGCAATTTACTACATTAGTAAGAATCTTCAAGGAGCAGAGTTGAACTATACTGTTACAAAAAAGGAGATGCTTACAGTGGTGTATGCTATCAACAAATTCAGGCACTATATTATTGATTATTCAGTCTTTATCTATACAAACCATACAACAGTCAGATATTTGATGAACAATCCAATAGTTGGGGGTAGATTGGTAAGATGGATGCTTCTGTAAGAATTTGACATTACCATAGTGGAAAAACCTGGTAAGGAAAATGTAGTGGCAAATTTTCTGTCAAGATTTCCAACACAATCATCTAAAGGAGTGGTGGATGATTCATTTCCAGATGAACACTTATTTTATTTAAATGTACATATACCCTAACATGCTGATATTGCCAATTATTTGGTAACAGGGTAGATTCCCCCACACTTTTCCACAAGGGAAAAGAGACAACTGGTACATAAATGTTTGCCATACTCCTGGGTATCAAATTATCTGTTTTACATTGGCCCTGACAACATCATGAGGAGATGCATAAGGGAAGATGAGATTTTTGATATCATGAAGGCTTGCCATGATGAGCCATGTGGAGGTCATTTTATAGCAAAAAGAATAACATTTAAGATTTGTTGGTTAAAATTTTGTATACTTGAGAAAGTGTACAAAATTGTGATTTCAGCCACAGTATGTGAGATAAAACTCTCCTAATTAAGGGAAGGTTCCCCCTTTAACTAATTTTAACTAATATGGGTAGCACAAAAATCTTTCCCCTTCTTTTAGGAAGGATTATATTCTTTTCTCTTCACAGAAAAGTAACAACTTTAAGAAAACTTATCATAGCAGCCTTGAAATGAAATAGAGAGAGAGGAAATGAAGTTTCCTGAAAGCACAAAGACTTATGTCACCTCCTTCAGGACAGGAAAACAATTACCAAGCACAAAGTCTTGAAGATCTTAAATCCTATCTACCCTTTTAGAATGATTACCTAATGACAATATACATCATAAGAAAACACAAAGTCTACAAGTATGATTACTACAAATGAGAATTAATACAAGCACAAAGACTTGCAATTATTCTCAATTTCTAAATTCAAACTATGAATTCAACCTTCAACATTCACAACACAAAGTCTACAGATATTTCAAGTGAAACTCTCTTTAGCAATTTTCCACAATCTCCAAATAATCACAAAGTAATGCTCCAAAATGACATAAGAACACAATGGATGCAAAGTAGGACTTCAACACAAAGTCTAAAATTTCCAACTCTTTGATATTACTTGAAAAATAACAAAATAACTATAAAGCTCAAAGTATTTATGAGTACAAAATTATGAAGAATTTTTTTGCTTGCCAAAAATATAAATATTACAATAGACCCCCTCAAGTATTTATAGGAGAGAAGCCTTGAGAAAAAGGTGGGAGAATCCCAACTAACTTGAGAAATTCTCTGAACTAGTAACTAACTACAGTTGACTTATTTAACATTACAAGTGGACTATTGTAATTTGACTTGTAATGTAATTACACGTAATTACATTCTTCAATAATGTGAGTAGCATGGCCACTTGTCATTACAATTTCTGATTTTACAAGTAATTTGTCAAAAAAAAATTGTAACTGCATAATTGAAATTATTCTAAGTGTCCAAGACATGACTCTAACTACATCATCCTTCACCTGTGATGATATTCATGTTGCTTTAGGATTTTAGAACTTGAAGTATTCAAGATTGGTGGACATCTTGAACTTGGAATGAGAATTTGCATTCTTAATGATCTTTGTGTCCTTGGAAAACTTCAACCTTATCATAGGCTTCGAGTCGTACCATTTCTTTAGGAAGGAAATTCTCCTCTTCATTGTGTTCTTTTTCCATGCTTGATTCACTTTGTCCCTAGATGGCTTCATGAAGATTATTGACCTTTAGGCTGCTCCATGAATTACTGTTGTATCTCTTCTTCTTTTGTTCATTGATGAAGAACCCATAACACCTTATTCAAGATGAAATTGTTATAAAACAATGCCCATGCCTTGATTTGTTGGTTTGATAGATCATGTGTGCAAACAAAAATAACAAGGGAAGGGATAAATTGATGAAAAAATGGACTCACGAGTGAATTTGGGGTTTTGGAAACTGCATTACATGTGTGGAAAAACAAGAACATTGACTTGCAATTATGGAGAATGAATATGCAACTTCATATGTGTAATGGGAAAATACAAGTTTTGCACTTGTGATTGGATCCTAGAGACTCATTTTCAACTATTTTTGAGTGCATTTTGGACCAATTTCGGGTTTTTGGAAGGCTGACAACAAGTGCAATGTAGGGAAAAAAAATTTATGCTTCCACTTGTAATCGCGTCTTGAAGACCTGTTTGCAAGTTACAAGTTAACTTGTAGTCACCTTGTGGAGATCCGACCATGGAGGGAAGAGCAGTAAAATCAAACTTAAATCTGCAAAAACGTGGCAATGGTAGAGAAAAAATGGGGAATTCAATAAAGTGTAGACCTTGCCAAGTGTTCTTCATGCCAAAAATCTCTCCAATCGGGATACATATGAGCAAGGGCAAGCTAAAAATCAACAAAAACACTTGTAAAACTAATTTCAGGTTTTTTGATGCCCATTACAAGTGACTTGAGTCACTAGCTTAAGTGGGTCAGACCTTTCAAGAGAAAATACAAGTCATTTTTGAAAGAGCACTTCACACAACTTGATTTTACTTTTCAACTTGTAAGTCAGGTCTAAGGACCCCCATTACAAGTGATATGAATTTTTATAAAGTGACTAAAAGCACTTTCACTTGCAAATCAGGTCTTAAGAACCCCATCGCAAGTGAAAAACAAAACACAAAAATTGACTTAAAAGGCCAAAAGGGAAATCGAGTCTTAAAGACTTGATTGCAAGTTCAAGTATCATTTGCATTTTAGAGCTTGAAAGTTCCATACTTGCAGTAAGACGTCCAAAACTCAACCAGAGGAAGGAAAGACACAAAAACAAGACCAAAACGGATACAAAACCAAAATGAAAATAATCAAGAAGACAAAAGACCTTATAGAATATACAAGGCATGATTTTCCCTTGAGAAATGTGCATTAGAGTAACCAAAAATAGGATTTTTTTAGATAAAAATTCGTATAGGTTGTCCAGTTTTTGCTCTGCAAAAATTGAGGACAACATTTGGCTTTGACTAGGGAATTACCTTTAAAAGCGAAGGTAGTAGAATCCAGAATCTCCAAGTGCCTTAGTATCCATTAGGTTACAGAGTCAAGCAAAAAAGACACAAAATGACAGGAAGGATGACATGACTGACACAAACTTGTGAAAATGCACTTATTGAAAAGGTGAAAACCTACCTAATTAAAACTAGCCAAAAATGGAAACTTCTCAAATGAAACCATTATCTAGTTCTATAAAATAGCTACCCTTCTGCAATAGCTTGCAATGCTTTCCATGATCATAAGTAGCCTCTTGAAGATGAAGTTTAGGTACTGCTTCCTGGAAGAAATAAACAGGTTCAACTACCTTTGAAAATATCCACATTGAATCATTGAATCTAAACTGCTCTTTCTTAGCTACAAATGTATCTTTGGCTTCACTCTCATCCATATCTTAGGTACAAGTGTGACCTTTGATTTCCCACTAGCTCGTAGTAATTCCTATTTGTAGTAATTAATAGGTGCATCATACCCGTAGACTTTGTGTTGTCTTATGTTGTATATTGTCATTAGGTAATCATTCTAAAAGGGTAGATAGGATTTCAGATCTTCAAGACCTTGTGCTTGGTGATTGTTTTCTTGTCTTGGAGGAGGTGACAAAAGTCTTTGTGCTTTTAGGAAACTTCATTTCCTCTCTCTCAATTTCATTTCAAGGCTATTGTGATAAGTTTTCTTAAAGTTTGTTAGTTTTTTGGGAAGAGAAAAGAATATAATACTTCCTAAAAGAAGAGGAAAGATTGTTGTCCTACTCATATTAGTTAAAATTAGTTAAAGGGGGAGCCTTCCCTTAATTAGGAAAGTTTTATCTCACGTATTATGGCTGAAATCACAATTGTGTACGCTTTCCCAAGTATACAAAAATTTCAACCAACAAGATCCTCACAACTGGCTATTATTGGCCAACTTTGCACAAAGATGATGTTAAATACACCAGGAGTTGTGATAGGTCTCAAAATATGGGAGGACCAACAAAGAGATGAAAATTCATTGAAGCCTCAGTTAACATTAGCACCTTTTAGAAAATGGGGTTTAGACTTTATTGGACCAATCTCACCTACATCAAACAAGGAATACATTCTTATTTGCATTGAATAATTGACTAAGTGGGTAGAAGTAAATACCTTGCAATTTTTCAGAGATGGAAACGTGGCTAAATTATTATGTGAGGAAATATTACTAGGTATGGAGTACTTAGAGAAATAGTCATTGATCAAGGTCCATAGTTTACTTTTGGCCTAATTACCAAATTGGTTGAAGAATACCAAATTAGACACAAGAAATCAACACCTTATCACCCTCAAGCTAATGGTCAAGTGGGTCACTAATAGGGAGATTGAAATTATTCTCACCAAGACAGTGTAGCTACATAGGAAAGATTGGGTTGCAAGGTTACCTGAAGCAGTATGGGCATACAGAACAACCTGGAAAACCACCACTAGTTTTACACCTTATGAGTTAGTACATGGTAAGAAAACAATCCTTCCTATTAAGTTTGAATATAAAACACTAAGGATGGTAGTAGAATTGGAAATGAACTTAATAGAAGCTCAAAAGGAAAGGTTGCATACTCTAAATGGATTGGATGAAATAAGGATGGAAGCAATCCATCACACTGAGGTAGTACAACAACAAAGGACGAAGTGGCATGATCAATACATTAAAACAAAAGAGTTCACTGTAGGGGACTGGGTGTCGACCTCCTACAATGATTTAACTAGGCCATTACAGCCATGATTCAGAGATTGGACATATAACCTGAATAGCTATTTCAATCATCATGAAGGTGCATTTAACTTGTCAACCCAAGGATGTGAACTTGAAATGGGTCGACACAGTATGTGCACTAGGAACCCAAAGTATCCATTTTCATTCTACAGCTAAGAAAGACACAATGCTGAAAGTAAATTGCTTGGAAAGGAATAATATAAATGCTAATCATCAATCAACAACTACACCAAGCTGAAATGCATAACAAAGATGAAAATATGAGCAAACAAACAAGACACTACTTTGTCTACTTTGGCTGTAGGAACAGTCATAGAATGGAATTCTAGTGGCTCCAGGAATAGTCGATGCTAGATTCTTAACTAATTACTAAACATAAAGTAATACTAAACTAATACTAAGCTAAAGAATGGATTACTCACCAAGTGGTCCCCCTTGGATATGTATCCTCTAAAACTAATGAGAATTTAGATGCTCAAACTTAGAACTTCATTTTATTCACTGGAATTCATGAGTACAAAAGAGTAGCATAACTGTATTGCTGAAAATATTAAGAGTGCAAGTACAATATTAGATCGTGCAACCTCTAGAGAATGAGAATATGATCCTTATTTATACTACCAACTAAACAAGGCGGTCAACTCCACAAACTGGGAGGATGCCATCTAGGGAAAATAGAGAAAGTGGAGTGGCAGTTACACATGCTTGGAATCCGGTTAGAATTGCATGTCCACAAGCAAATTTAGCACTACAGTAATGCACACATTTTCTCAATATCAATAAAGAGCACTACAAGGTGGTTACATTCGATTTGCATGGGGTATCTCCTGTTGTCAACCTCCTTTGACCTTTGAATGATTCCCTTGTTGGACGTTATGGTGCATGCCCAGCTGGCGATGTCTTCCTCAATTTAGCATCCTCAAATTATATTTGCATGGAAATGTTAGTATGCACAATAATTGCATATCTGTAACCACCTTAAGGAACATTCATTAACCACATGCAAAATTAATATAGATAGTCCATATAACATGCCATTATCATTAAAGGTTTGCAGAAATAGGATTAAGCCCAATGTCTATAGTTCTGAGGAAATATCATAAGTATCAATACTTAACATCAAAGTCCATGATCACTTCAACAACTAAATCATAAATTCTACCCAAAATTAGACCATAAACTAGACTCATCACTAGGCATTGTTATATGATTCACGGTATAAAAAATTCAAGGGGAAGCTCCAATTTAGGTGGTTGGGCCCCTATGAAATCAATCATGTTTACCCTAATGCAATAGTCAAGCTACACATAATAGATGCGGTCAGATTTTCACTTCTTGTAAACAGCCACATATTGAAGCTATATAAAAAGCCATTATAGAAATATGATTTGATATTCTCACTATTTCAACAATATGGTGCTCATAGTGAACTAAATGCAAAATCTAACTCACAAAGTGATATTTCAATAGAAAATGACATACCAAGCACTTCCATGACCCATAGATTGAGCTACATAGCTCAATCCCTGAGATCACTTAGGATTAATTTTTCATTTCCTCTCACAAGAACACGCTGCATGTTATAATGATCAAAATATCTTTAGAGGGAATTGTTTTTAAAAACATTCAAAGAGGGTCCTAATGCTGTAAGAACTCGTAGTTTAATTGTTGTCAGCATTCAGAATGGGTCTTGACACTGTAGGTACCTATAGCACCGTCTAGTAGTAAGAAAGAAAATTCAAACAAGTTGGCGCCATATTGACTACAAGTTCATGCACATTCATTTCACAATACCCACATGTATAATCCATCACTTCACAATAAATACCTACAACATGATTCTTATGTTGCCAATTCACATTTCAAATATTCAAGTTGTCACATCACCAACTCATATCCATAATACCCATCCCATCACTAGCACCCACCACCCCACAATTCATTAGCTTGCAATTATTTTTTGTCACATCAAATCAACAACCAAATACATTCTTTTCAATTTACAAGTGTAGTGCATAGTTATCTCTTCTAGCCGAAACTTCAGGTATGCTATCATGATTAATATAGTCTTCTTTAAACTTTCATTATGTCTTTCGTATTAATTCATGCATTTGAACTATTCATATCTTCAATTTCCATTATTACATATTTTCACCAACTCCAAATAGTAAACGTGAAGTGAGGTCACTTCACCAATTAAGTTAGGGGGAGGGTACAACTTAATCAGTCTTTTCAAAATTTCCACCTAAATCAAATTCAATGGATTAAAAACAACATGCAAAACCCTCCTAATTACATCTCATTTTTGCTACCATTGCCAACCGCTAAATTTCAAACCCGGATAACTTGAGCTTAGTCTGAACCATACTCAAACTTAGAACATGTTCATGAGCTCAAATTAAGTTAGTATTGAGAAGGAAAGTTGTAGTCTAGTATGGTAATACAAGTTTACGAGGAAACAAAAGGAAGGCAAAGGGTTTTGAAGGTGGTAGAGTAGAATAAGCTAAATTTGCAAAGTTGAATTGAACACATTAAGTAGAGAAGTAAGGGAAAATGGGAGGCAACGTCATAAGAAGGAAGCAGTAGCTCATAAGAAAATTTTGGAGGATGCAATGGTTTTACCCATTTTTACTAGGGTTGGCTAGCTTGTTATTTCTTGAAGTTAAAAATATTCAGCGATGATATGCCAAGAAGGTTTGCAGCTATGCTTGAATATGATGAAGCTATGGTGAAGGGACTGTCAGTAGATGCATCTGAGACTACCATTGTACAAGTCACTAGGTTACCAAGGACTACTGTAGACATTCTGGCACATGTTGATGCAGTTGCAACTATGGAGGAATTATGTATACAGGGAGAGGAATTAGACTCGTCATCACAAGGTATGAAGAAACTCTCTCTTCCTTGGTTATGGGCGAATTGTGCTTCCTACATTGTTTGATACATCACCTATGATGGTAGGAAAAACCTCTTATATATAGTTCATTTCAATTTACTCAATCACCTTATGAACAATAACTTAGTAGATGTACCAAAATTTCTTTACAATTTGTTGAAGCGAGTGGCATCAAAATACCAAAGAAAAGAAAGTGATACTTTTGTATCTCACCACCGTTTAATTGCTCTATTGATAAAGAGAAGTTGAAGGATTCAGTACCCACAAGTGAATTGGGAAGATTTTAAGGAGTGTACAAATATTAACAATTTTTTGGATGCACCCATGGTACTTGAGAATGTAGAACCCCAAAATGAACCTGTAGGAGAAATCCCTCATGTCTCACCTGTGGCTTCACCTACCCGTAGCCAAGGGGAGCATGAGGAACCTAATGAACTAGAGTCTAGGTCACCTATAATTTTGGAAATTCCATCTTCTAAATCACAAAGATCCAAGAGTGGGAGAGGCAGTACATCCACCTCTTCTACACCCTCTAAACTAGAAGAAAGGAAGGATACTCCAAATAAAAAGAGGGATACTCAAAAGAAGAAAGAGGATGTTCCAAAGAAGGAGAAGGGTGTTCAAAAAGAGAAGAAGAAAGTTGAAAAAGAAACCCCTACACCTAGGCAATTAGGAAAATTAAAGAGACAAGGTGACATGAAGGAAAATATGGAAGAACCTGAAGAAGAAGAGGAGTAAAGAACAACATCAAGATGTCATGATTGTAGAAACCAACTCTAAAGGAAAGGGAGATATCCCTTGTAATAAAAATGCACTTGTAAAAAGGAAAAGATATGTGATAAATACCTCTGAATCAAAACCAAATGATATGTTTACTACTAAGATAACATGGAAAGAAACCCTAGATAGTCCCATTCATGGAGACTATGAAGAGGGAGGTAATGAATAGTTTATGGATACAAAGGAGATGAACATAGAAGAAAGAGATGTAAGAAAAGAGCTCCAAGAGGCTTTAGACAAGATCAAACACTTGGAGGAATTAGTACAAAGCTATGAACAAAAGGACAAGGAGAGAGAAGCAAAAATGCAAGAAATGGAGGAGAAATTGTAGTTGTATTGCCATGGCACTAAACTTGATTTGTTGGCACAATTGACCATAACTAAGACTGGAGATAAAGAACTAGTAGTGCCAGATCAAAAACTTCCTTCCATCAAAACTCGTAATTACCATACCACCTTTGTCACTTGGACATCATCTTTGGAGAGTGACTTTTGAGCTTGCACATGAAAAGGATAAATGGAAGAAAGAAAAGGAAATCTTGATTGAAGAACATGCAAAAGAATTGGAAAAGAGAGAAATGGAACTAAGTAGATTAGAAGTTAGGTTGGAGGAAATATCAAAAAAAGCTGCACAAATCATCAAATGTAGACCTCCACCAAGGACATATGCCTTGTTTTTATAGGAAATATTTCTATGTTTTCAGCATAGCAGATTAATTAGTTAACAATTTGTTGGTATGAGTAGAACTTTTGAGTTTCTTCATACTTTTGTTGCTTCTACACCTGAAGAACAAGATCATTTGTGTGAGTTTTATTTACAAAATTATGTAGTGCCAGATGAAACAAAGTGGAACCCTCTGATTTTGGTAGGGGGTCTTTAGATAAGGGCACATGTATCCTATTATAGAAATGAGCAACTCAGGGGTGAAATAATGGAAGAGTATGAGGAGAGAGAGGAATCAATCACTCTCCTCATAAGGAAAGAAGCTAGAAACCTTGATGTACTCATTGATGAATGGCTGAAGCTCATTGATCATAAAGGTGTGGGAAAGAAAATCATGAAACTTAGGAAGGTAGATTATGAAAGAATGCAGATGTTAGCTATGGGTATAGGAAAACAGTGCTACAAATATGTACAAAATAGATGGAATAGCCTAACTCCTGAATTACAAAAGAAGGAACCATAATCAATGTATAATTTTACAACCATGTTTCAAAGGGTACACAAGTACATAGCAACTAGTGTTAGCAAAGGGATTTAATGGGTACTACTCACCTTTCATCCACCTATCTTCCTCTATCCAGTTCCATATTGGACTGGGGAGAAAGGTGAAGAATGTGAGAAAGCTAGGCATATCAGGATGAATCAACTTGTAGTATATCAAGGTTTTTATTTGAAACAGATCCAAGGAGTTAATGCAGTTATGGACCTGAGGAAAATTACCTTACAGTACAATCAGTATCCATAGTGTTTTGCTTAAGGACAAGCAAAAGGCTAGTTGTGGGGAGTGATGGGTCCAGATATTAACTCATTTTTTTTTTATACATACTTTCAGACACTCTTAGATATATTTTCTAGATAATGCTCCTATATTATGCTACATTTTCATAAGGCCTATTATGCAGACTTGGACCTAAATTATAACGATGGAAATATGGTTATGGAATAATAGTATTGCATGACTTATATGTACATATGCATGAAATGTGGATGGAATTCTATGTCTCAATTGTGATAATTAGTCTTGTGTACATTGTAATACCCCTCATGTTGCTGTTTGGACTTGATATTTTATGTGGTTTTGCTTGATACTTTGAGACTTTGATAGTTACTGTTTGTTGGTTGGATTGGTTGATTGGATAGTTTAGACTGCTTGATGACTATGCTATTTTATATGATGACATGGATATGATGATATGAGATTATGGTTATATTTGATTGGTGATGTTATATATGTATGCAGTAGTATATTGTGATGCAGTAGATTAGTAATTATTTCATGATGATATGATGTGATCAATTTAGTTTAACAATGTTACTTTATACTTGATGTTGTAGTTGTTATTATAGCTTTGGTGAGGGGAGAATGTGGGACCACTCGTTTGTGAGTGCTCTACTATGCTACGATTCCTTCTCACAATGTGATGTATTTGATTATATATATATATATATGTTGTACACAACCTTGTTTGTATGCAGGAATTGGAGGAATAAAGTCTCGATTCCACCTGCTTTGGCAGGATTGGGTGAGCATTAAATTATCCCAACGAGCATGATGTTGAAACAAAGATGACAAGGAAGTTCCCCCCCATCCCAAGCCTGCCAACCCATCATGTGTCTAGTGGTATTGTGTGTCTTTGACTTTGGTCATTTATGTATTATATGATAGTTGTCTTTGGTGAGTGTATTTGTGTTATTTATTTAATGTTGGTGTTGTTATGCATTGGGTGGATTAATAGTACAATGTAATTCAAATAATTAAATAATTAAAAATAAAATGTTATTAGTAATTATTGGAATAGCTTTATTAAAAGTATTAAATTAAAAGTTATGTAATAAATTAAAGATAAATAAATAAATATTGTAAATAATATTATTTAAATTGTTATTTAGATAATTTAATGGAAATAGCAAGTTGAGGATAATTAATGGAATAAAATAATTAAAATGAGTTAAAATGTGTGAGCTGTAAGTGTAAATTAGCAAAAATTGAAATTAAAACTAAAGAGTTCAGTTCGAGTAGAAAAATAAAGAAAAGAATAAAAAGGACCAATGAATGTTGAGATTTTTGGTTGAAAAGCGGGTGAAGAAATAGAAAACTTCTTTTCATTCTAATTTTTGAGTTTTCGAAAATAGAAGAGGATATCTTTTTTATTTAATAGCAAAAATAAACATATATATAATTAATTATGTGTATATATATATAAATAAAGTATAAACATATATAGATATATTGATTTCTTTTATGATTACGAAATTATAAATATGACTGTGATTTGTTCATGGAAATAGACAAAATTATATTTATATCAGAATTATTATCAAGTCTTTATTTCAAAATTATTTCATCAAAATTGGAGATTAAGTCTTCTTGAGTAATTGTGAATGAAAGAAAATGAATTGTTGTATCTAGGAGTCTAATTTTGTAATAACAATGGGTGAAAATTATTATGTTATTTTGTACTTTAGAATCTTGTAATTTAGATTTGGCTTCTTTACTATCATTATATTATTGTTTTGGCTTTAATCGATGTGGGAACCCAGTTTGCTTTAGGAACCCCGTTTAGGGTTATTGTGAACTTTAGGCTTCCAGGGGCACGAGATAATCGTTAGTCGATGTTTCACTTTTTATGTGCTCTTATTGTGGAAGGCTGTTGGAATCATTGTTTTGGAAGGGCTGTACCAATTTGTTGAGAACTTAGTTATGTGATTTTGGCGAGATGGGTAATGCCTCGCATGTATTTAGTTGAGATTTAATGTTTTGTTCTATGTTGGTACAACCCTTGTTTATTTTTTTATTATGTTTTGGGTCTCTAGGGAGAGTGGCTCTTCGTGGGGGCCAATGCACAGAGGGGCAGCCAGGATAACCCACGTAAGAGTTGGATTAAAAAGTGAAAATTTAATTAAAGAATTTAGGGGGATGGGTAGTAATAACATTAACAAGATAAGTATGGATACCTCTTCTATCTGCTAGTGCTTTCATAGACTAATGGTGGATTGAGAAGGTCATGGTTGGAAAGGTTGTTACCTCATCTTCATGAGAGGTTAACGATTCTGCATAAGTCACCCTATGAGGCCGACAACTAGTGAGAGGTGGCCAGGATAACTGTAGATGGGGGTTGGTTCCTGTTTGCAAGGTGGCCAAGATAACCCATGTAGGACTATGCGATGACACTCTCTTCTAGTTTCCCCTTATGCTTTGTTTTCTTGCTAGCCTCTGGAAGTGGTCTATGGTTGTTTCCTTTTGATTTATTGATGATGTGTTAATGGTCTTGTGTTGTTATGATTGGCTTCTTGGTTGTTGTTCGTTTATGATCTATGTACTCTCATGTTAGTGCTATTGGAGTTACTGTTATTGGAGTTTAGTCTTGTTGACATCCTTGGTCGAGGTCACTTGTCATCTCCGAGCACGGGGGGTGGGTTTTTCTAAAACCCACGTGGTCGGGTGGAACGTGCTCTACACCCCGTTGGGTTCCCCATCAACATTCATTTTGCACAGTATCATCCAACTGGAGCTTGAGCCAGATGTTCATAATGTATTTTAGTGATGCTTTGTATTAATGTATCTTTCCCTTATGTATGGGAGATTATGATGCAACTCATGTATACGAACTATGTAAAGTGCTGAAGTTGATGTAATGTAACTATACCTTTGTAATCGTTCATGTCCTATGAGATTTATTATGGTTTTGTACCATGTGATGTATTTATATTTATGCTTATATATGTATGGATGTTTAGTGAAATTATTCTTGTTATCTCTTGCAAATGGTTTAATGTAATGGCTATGATGGATGCAAAGTTAGTTAGGTTATTTAGCTTTATGTGTATTTTTCATTATGGGTTGGTTTTATGTGATGTGACCTCACATGCCCCAAAGGACTTAGATGTTTGAGATGTTATCATGCAATGTAATGATATATAATGGTACTTTATATGCACTTAATATGTGTACTTTGTTCTTAAATTTAAAAAAATAAAATGTGTATAGCAGTTGTCCTTTGGGGTTTCCACAATGGGCATTACAACTTGGTATCAAAGCTAGGTTACAAATGTTGGGTTCTCTGGGTAGTTTTTGTCCATTAGGAAACCTTTGTGTTTAACTGTTGAGCTCACTTGCACCCCTATCTTGTTGTGCAGGAATATTCCTCGAGGTAGAGGACGTGGCTGATGAAGAGGTCGGGGTGCTAGTCGTAGAGAAAATAAACAAATTCCATCATCTCCAAGCTCCCACGGTTCAAAACAAGATGAACATCAGAGCTCTCAAAATAATCCAGGGGATGGAGATCAGAACCCGAGACAGTAGGACCTAGGAGGTGGATAGTTGCAACACCTTCTTGAGGATATTCTTGGTTGGTTGGGACCCAAGCTAGAGGAGGAGTAGCGGGTCGTGAGAGAAAGGGGAAGGTCGTCGAGGCGGAGGGAAATAATGATAGATCAGGATGTAGTGCTAGTTGGTCATATGAGAGACTTGCTAAGAGCACACCTGCCTACGTTCGATAGTACTAGAGGAGGTCTAGAAGTGGAAACATGGTTAATCGATTTGGATTGATGCTTCGCGATGCACCCCTATGGTATCAATACCAAAGATCAATGCGCAATCATGCATCTACAAGGCTTCACATCCACTTGGTGGTGGGTGGAAGAGCAAAAGTTACATTTGGATATCAGCTTGGTCACATGGGAGCTGTTTTTGGATAGGTTCAGGGCTCGCTTCCTTTTAGATCATTGGAGGCAACTCAAGGAAAATGAGTTTCATGACCTTAAGAAAATGTCGATGTCCGTTGAACAATATGAGAGACAATTATATGAATTGAAGCAGTATGCAGGGATCAACCATGATGAGGGGATGTTAGTTCAACATTTTATTCAGGACTTAAATGCCCGAATTAGTTGTGGCGTGCGAGTCTTCAAACCAAAGACAATGGAAGTTGTTGAAAAGGATTGACTGGTACAATAAAATTTGGCTATGGCCTTAGGTGGTCACATAGGAGTGTAGATTCGCAGTGCGCCAACACCTGGCTCTGGCTCTCACGGAGGACAAACACAGGCTGCAGGTTCTTCAAAGAATCGATATGCACCCTCTAAAGGGGGTCAACAACAACAACAATAGCATCAGCAACAACAGTTGCAACCAAAGCATAAAAACTCTTCATCTCAGCAGGGTGGCCATTCCAAGGTTCGTAGGGATTTGAGCCAGTATCGAGCTCATTTTGAGCAACCCGCATCGAGTTTTCAGTCAGCGCCTAGTCGGGGAAGCTTTCAACAGTCAAATGCTCCATCCAGGGGTAGAGGATTTGACTAAGGTATTGGTTGCTACTCTTGTGGGCAACAAGGACACATCGCTAGACTGTGTCCTCAAAGGAGCACCTTGGGATTTAACCAAAGACCAGCTGATTCATATCTGACAATGGGTGACATCGGAAGAGCTCATCAAGTTTTTGCAACAGTTGATAATCAACAAGTAGACCACTAGAGCACCGTCATTGAGACAACAGGTATGTTGCATAACACTAGTATTTCTATACTCTTTGATTCTGGTGCATCTAATTCTTTTATATCTCCTTCAGTAGTAGAGCGATGTAGACTGGGGGCAACTAGGCAAGGCATAAAATGGCAGGTTGAATTGACCTTTGGGTCAAAGGTTGTAGTAGAGAAGCTTGTTTAGGGTTGTAGACTAGATATAGGGGCATTAACAAATAAGGTGGACCTTTGAATCCTACCACTTGGCTCATACGATGTCGTATTGGGTATGGATTGGTTGAGTGCACACTGTGCCATGATAGACTGTCGTCGTAAAGCAGTGCGGTGCATTGATGATTCTAGAAAGGAGGTAGAGATCGTGGGTATTCAAAGGCCCATCTCTTTGCGAATAATCTTAGCCATGCAACTAAAAAGGTATTTCCGACAGGGTTGTTAGCTTTTTGCAGTATTAGTGAGTGATCTTGAGTCAGAGGATAGTTGAGGGGTGACATTAGATGATTACCCTCTCCTTAAGGAGTTTTCAGACTTTTTTTGGATGAGATACCAAGTATGCCGCCAAAACGGGATATAGATTTCAGGATTGATCTGGTACCTGGAGCTGAGCTTGTATCTCGGGCTCTGTACCAGATGACAATGCAATAACTTCAAGAACTTCGTCTATAATTGGAGGAGCTATTGGCTAAGGGGTTTATCTGCCCAAGTGTTTCCCCTTGGGGAGCACCTATAATATTCGTAAAGAAGAAGGATGGTTCTCTTCATCTATGTATTGATTACAGGCAGTTGAACAAAGTAACGATGAAGAATCGATATCCCCTGCCCAGAATTGATGATCCTTTTGATCAAATAAAAGGGACAAAGGTATTTTCTAAGATTGATCTCAAATCAGGGTACCATCAATTGCAGATTACGAAAGCAGACATTCATAAAACAACATTTCGCTCTTAATACAAACATTACGAGTTCACTGTGATGTCGTTTGGGTTAACAAATTCACCTTCAGTCTTCATGAGCCTAATGAATGGAGTGTTTTGAACGTATTTGGATAGATTCGTCCTTGTGTTTCTTGACGATATTCTGATTTCTTCCAAGTCTATGAAGGAACATGAGGAACATTTAAGACAGGTGATGCAGTGCTTAAGGGACAATCAGTTGTATCCCAACCTGGAAAAGTGTGAATTCTATAAGACTGAAGTTCAATATTTGGACCATGTGATTTTAGGCGAGGGATTTTCGTGGATCCTGCAAAGATTCAGGCCATTGTGGATTGGCCCGTACCCTCAAATGTCTCAGAAATTCATAGTTTCATGGGACTCGCAGGCTATTATCAGTGGTTCATCCAAGGCTTTTCAAGGATTGCGCATCCCATCACCTCTCTCTAGAGGAAGGGGAAGAAATTTCTTTGGTTAGATCAATGTCAGCTAGCATTCCAAACTCTTAAGGAAAAGCTGACCAGTGCACCAATTTTGGCAGTACCGGATCCGACTGGAGATTTCGTAGTTTGTATGGATGCTTCTTTGGAAGGTTTAGGAGTCGTATTAATGCAAGAAGGGCGAGTGATTGTGTATGAATCCTGTAAAATTAAGGATCATGAATTGAACTACCCCACACATGATCTTGAGTTGGCTGTGGTTGTACATGCTCTAGTAAGATGGAGATACTTCCTTTTAGGGCATCAGTTTGAGTTGCATACGGATCATCGTAGTCTGCAATACATCTTCACACAGTCGAACCTGAATGCATGACAAAGAAGGTGGATGGAATTCTTGTGCAAATATGATTTTGAAGTAAAGTATATCCAGGGCAAAGAGAATGTGGTGGCAGATGCTCTGAGCCAATGTAGGGATGAGATAGCTGTGATAACTCTTGGAGTAGATTTGAGGAGTCAGATCCTCACCACTCTCCCCTCAGATAATTGGTATCGAGAAGTGAAATATGAAATTGAGTCCGGCATAGCTCTAGAAGGAAAATTTGTTGGATACTCGCTGGATTCTAATGGTTTTTTGCGCTACGCAGACCAAATGTATGTACCTCCTATAGAGGGGCTTTGCACCCTAATCTTAACTGAATCCCATTGGTCACCTTATTCGGTGCACCCCGGAGTTAAGAAAATGTATGTAGATCTACGCTCACTATATTTTTGGGCAGGAATGAAGTGGGATATCACCAATTTCTTGGCTAGATGTCTATAATGTTAGAGGGTTAAGGCTGAGCGTCATCATCCGACATGTTTGTTGCAACCTCATCTTGTTCCAAAATGGAAGTGGGACATTATCTCTATGGATTTCATTGTCAGCTTGCCTATGTATTCTAGGCAGCACGACGCTATCATGGTCACTATTCATAGATTGACCAAGGTAGCCCATTTTTCTCCTATCCGATCTTCCTATAATGCTTCTTCAGTAGCCAAGGTGTTCACGGAGGACATTGTTCATTTGCATGGGATACCACAAAGAATCATTTCTAACAGAGATCCAGTATTCACATCTTCACTATGGACATCATTGCAGTGGTCCTTAGGGACTCAATTGAACTTTAGTTCTGCCTACCATCCAAAGATAGATGGTCAAATTGAGAGAGTCAATTAGGTGCTTGAGGATATGCTCCGCATGTATGTCATGGACCAACAATCACATTGGGAGGATTATTTGCATTTGGTTGAGTTTTCCTACAACAATGGTTACCATAGTTTGATCGACATGGCTCCTTTTCAGGCTTTATATGGTCATCCTTGTCGTACCCCTTTGAGTTGGGATTGGTTAGAGGATAGGGTTTTGCTTGGACCCAAAATGCTTTGAGATATGGAGCAGCAAGTAGCTCGCATCTGAGAGCATCTTGTAGCAGCTCAAGATAGGCAGAAGAAGTATGCTGATGCACACAGAGTTGATTGAAAGTTTGTAGTTGGAGATTGGGTGTTTCTTTAAGTGCGTCCGGGGAAGAGCCCTATTCATTATGGAAAGGGTTCTAAGCTTGCGCCTCGCTTCTTTAGGACTGTTTGAGGTGTTATAAAGGATTGGTCTTGTTGCCTACCGCCCAGCCTTGGCACCCAGTTTGTCACGTGTTCATGATGTATTTCACATCTCTTTCCTTAGACCTTATTACCCAGATGTATCTCACATTCTTAATTGGAATGCTTTATAGGTCGAGGAGAAGCAGCTAGCACTCAAGCCCATGCTTGTACTACAGCATAGGAAACTTGCCCTCAGATGCAGGGAAATTGAGTAGGTGTTGGTCCAGTGGGACGCCAATGATGAGACTTCAGCAACATGGGAGGATGCCTCCCATATTAGAGAATATTATCCTTATCTGTTTATTGGCTTCTAGGAGTAAGACAAATTCAAAGGGGGGAGGATGTGGTGCAGGAGCACCTAAAATACATGATTGTAAAATTCCTTCAAGTATAGGTTGGTCTAGAAATAAGGGGGGTAAATTGTTAATAAGGTCTAATAAGATCACTTTAATGTATTTGGGGTGGAAGTATTAGTTTAATTCAAACAAAGTTACTTAATTGTCAAAAAAAAGTGCAAAATGGGGAATTTGAGGGGGTTAAGGCAGTCTTGGTCAGTTTTAGGCGTTTTCTTGGTAGTTTTGGAATGAAAAATGTTTAAATTGCCTCTTGAAGGCTCGAGCAGGGTTGATGAAAGCATTTTTGAAAAAAGAAAATTAATACAAAGTGTTGTTTTCCAGTAATTTTCTATTTTTCTCTCATTTTCCTGGTTGTGTACGGGTCCGTACAGCAGAGATTGATCATAAATGTTTGGATTTTGATTTAGGGTTGTTTTTTCTGTGTTTTCAATTGGTTCTTGAGAGTTCTCCTTGTGAATTAAGTCATTTTAATTGAATTTGCTGTTGACTGGTTTAAAACAGGGAAAGTAGGGTTTTGAGTAAAATATGAGTTGAATGGCCATTCCTCCTTCTGTGCAGGCTGTAACTCGGAGGAATGGGCCTATATAATGTAGGGTGAATAATATAATGGGCCTCCTTGTGGTGGAAGAATATTCAAAGTAGATGAAAGAGTCCGCCCTGTTGCAAAATGGTGTTTTGGGCCTGGGAGTCAAGGCTAGAGTGAGTGAAAAGTCTAGAGAGAATGAAATATGGGTTGAAACCCTAAAGGATAGCTTTGGTAGGTGTATTTGATGCTATTTAAAAGTTTTGAGTGATTGCAAGTGTCTGGTTGTGTGAAGAAGTTAGAAATCCTATGGTGAAGGGGTGAAAAGAGGGGAAAATTAGGTGGTTTACAAAGGGAGTATATACAAAATGTGAGGGCAGTGAAATGTAAGGGTGTTTTGAGCATATCCAGGCTGAAATTAGAAGGATTCAAGTGGTTTTGGGTTTACTAGTGATCTGGGTATAGGAAATACAATAAGCCCTAGGTTTTAGGAAGGAAAAGGAGGGTTTTATGGAATAGCAGTTTAGAAGGGCAGTATGGAGGTTCTAACCAGAGATTCCTTCGATTTGTGCCACAATTTGTGACTGTCCAAGAGTTGGTGAGGTGAAGATAAATTTAAAAGACACTTTGTTTGTAAAAGTGGGCTAATTCTACTAGCCCTTAGTCACTGTGACTAAATGATTTTATAGGTTTTGACAAATGAATCTGACTTATAAGCTTGGAAATGTCTTTGTGATGCAATATGGATGCTATTTGGATGATCAGTGGGTATTCTTACAGTTGTCATTGAAGGATTGGTCTTTCAGTTGCTTAGTTGTGAATTGGAAAGCTGTAGAGTTGACCCTATGGAAGTTGGGCTAATCATTTGTTTTTGTGTTGGTTGATTGTTCCTCCACCCTGCTCTGCATCAGGATGTAATACCCCTCATGTTGCTATTTAGACTTGATATTTTCTTTGGTTTTCCTTGATACTTTGAAACTTTGATAGTTATTATTTTTTGGTTGGATTGGTTGATTAATGACTATGCTATTTTATATGATGACATGGATATGATGATATGGCATTATGGTTATATTTGATTGGTGATGTTTTATATGGATGCAGTAGTATATTGTGATGCAGTAGATTAGTAATTATTTCATGATGATATGATGTGATCAGTTTAGTTTAACAATGTTACTTTATACTTGATGTTGTAGTTGTTATTATAGCTTTGGTGAGGGGACAGTCTAGCACCATTCGTTTGCAAGTGCTCTGCTACACTGCAATTCCTTTTCACAATGTGATGTATTTGATTATATATATTGTACACAACCTTGTTTGTATGTAGGAATTATAGGAATAAACTCTTGATTCCACCTTCTTTGGCAGGACTAGGCAAGCATTAAATCATCCCAACAGGAATAATGTTGAAACTAATGCAGGAGCATCCAGTGGTGTAAGGGCAATCTTGCATCACCCAAAAATAGTTAAATTTCAAGTTTCTTAGTTTTTAGATGTTTTTACATTTTTGGATACCCTTTTTTTCATAATAAAATTCCTAATTTATGGTTTTTATTTTCTATTCATGGGTGGAAAGATATTGCAGTTTTAGTTTCCTAGATTTGCACCTGAAAATCTTCTGAGTGAGATTTGAGGCACTTAGAGTTCCCGGATCGGCCCCGAAACTTTCCAAAATCAGTGTAGCAAATTTTGAGCATGTTTTTGACTTTGTGACCTTTCCAACGGTTCAAACGGTTTGCAAATCAGAGTCCCGGATCAAAAGTTATGGCCCCAAAAAGTTGGCGCACTTCTAGAAGATACAATTGCAAATGTTCTTTTAAAATTTGAACTTCAATTTGTAATTTTTCGGCGCCAAACCGCCTAAACTCAAATTTGAATGTTGTTTTGACTCCAAAAAAAAGAGGAGCTCTATTTATGGGTGGGTTTCTAATTTTTGGGTGACTTCTTTTGGGGACAAGCTCGCATATTGCGAAAGGGTGATTCTTTAGCTTTCTGTAACTTGCATGTGTTGTAGAACTTGGGGATTTGAGATCCTTTGCATGTAAGAAGATCCATTTTCTAAATAATAAAATTATTCTCTTATGTGTGGGTTATTTTATAAGTCTCGGGTTGTGCCCTCATCAAGTGGTATCAGAGTGAGGTTTTCTTGAGTGTGTGGATAGATCGCCGATCATGAGGCAGTTCACACTAGGACCGTGTTTGTGGGTCGAGGTCAAGAAAGATGCCTCCAAGAGTGATGCCTGATAGGCATGGTAGTGCTAGAGGTGGTCGAGGTGGCAAAAATGCTGGTGGAAGAGATGCACTAGCAGCCCTCCAAAGATAGATTGATGCGTTACAAGAGCAGTTGAGAAGAGGGTTAAACTCGAGGGAGGAAAGTGAGGATGAAGGAGAGGAAGAAGGTTCAAATGCAGAAGAGGAAGAAGAAGCAATTGATCAAGACCAAATGCGGCTAATAAGGTCCATTTCAAAGATCAGGAAAAGACCCAGAGTAGAAGTCCCTAGTTATTCCAAAAGTCTGAACCCAGAAGAGTTGATCGACTGGATCAACAAGCTAGAAGAATATTTTGAGTATGAGGAAATGGAGGACCTAGATCGGGTTAAGTTTGTGAAAATGAATCTGAAGGGCCATGCCAGTATTTGGTGGAAAGAGGTCCAGTTGGAAAAAAATCAAAGAGAAAAATGAAATATCACCAGATGGGATTGCATGGTAGAGAAATTGAAGAAGCAGTTCATACCAATGGACTACGAGTTAGATCTGTTGAAGAAATTGCAAGGGTTGAAGTAAGGAAGTATATTTTCGAAAGAATATATCGAAGAATTTCACAAGATAATCATCAGAACGGGCCACATAGAGGACAATAAGGAGAAGGTAGCCCGATATCTTAATGGGTTACGACCGAGCATTCAGGAGGAGTTAAGCCTAGTCAGAATGACCACCATTGAGGATGTGTATCAGTTTGCTCTGAAGGTGGAAGAGAAGTTGAACAAAAGATTTGATGGCAAGCAAAAAGGACGAGGAGGTAAAAGTGGAAGGGGCAGTGGAAGACCTTTAGGAAGCCAAAATGATGATGAAAATAAAAGTGAAGATGTGGGTACCAGCCGAAGCCAAAGGAATGACAACTTCTACCGCCCTCGTGATCAAAACAGTGGTGATCAAAGAGGTAGAGGACGAGAAAGATATGGACAAGGATCTGGAAGAGGTGGTTTCAAAGGAATGTGTTTCCAGTGTGGTGAAAAAGGGCATCGAGCCTATGAATGTCCACAACACCAAGGAAGGGTGGACAAAAGGCCATAAGGTCTTGGAAGGGTTGCGCATGCAGATGAGGAGGCCTCATTTGAACATTCAGATGATGCTAAAAGTGGAGAAGCCCTAGTGATTAGGAGAGCTTTGGTGACTGAGGAAAAGGAACCAGAACAGAGGAAGAATCTGTTTCGCACAAGGTGCAAGTGTGAAGGAAAATGTTGTGATGTCATTGTTGACGGTGGGAGCATCGATAATCTGGTGTCAGAAGAGATGGTCACAAAGTTGAAGCTAAAGAGGGAAAGACACTCGCATCCGTATCGAATTTCCTAGTTGCAGAAAGACCACAAAGTTTTGGTCAATGAGCAGTGCCTAGTAAAGTTCAAGATCGGTAGCTACCATGATGAGGTACTCTGTGATATCATCCCCATGGATGCATGTCACATGTTGGGGAGGCCATGGTAGTTTGATAGGCGAGCTATACATGATAGCCATGCAAACACTTATTCCTTGACAAAGGATGGGGTTCGTCACAAGTTGAAACCCCTGAAGGAGACTGAAGAAAAGGTATGTAGTAGTGCTAGAATTTGTTATGTAGATGGAAGAAAATTTTTAGAAGGTATGAAGCATGAGAGTGAGTTATGCATTGATTCCTAGAGTGAGTAAGGAGGATAGTGAGAAGGTTCCAGAAGAAGTTTCTGGGATATTGGATGAGTTTCAGGATATTGTTTCTGATAATGTACCTGAGGGTTTACCACCAATAAGGAAGATCAGTCATCAAATTGACTTGATTCTTGAAGCCAGTTTGCCAAATAAGGCAGCTCATAGAATGACTCCAGCAGAAAATGAGGAGTTGAACAAACAAGTTCAAGAGTTATTGAGAAAGGGTTTGATACGAGAGAGTTTAAGTCCATGTGCAGTACCTGTAGTACTAGCATCAAAGAAGGATGGGGAGTGGAGGATGTGTATAGATTCCTGAGCCATAAACAAGATAACAATCAAGTACATTTTCCCCTACCAAGGATGGATGACCTGATGGACTGTTTGAGTGGAGCTCAGTACTTCACAAAGATTGAAAGAGTGGATATCACGATCCAAATTCGAGAGGGAGATGAATGGAAGACTGCCTTCAAGACCAAAGAGGGCCTGTACGAGTGGTTAGTCATGCCTTTTGGGCTAACCAATGCACTGAGCACATTCATGCAGCTCATGAACGAGGTACTAAAAGAATTTATGGGAAGTTTTGTTATTGTATATTTAGATGATATTTTGATTTTCAGTAAGACGTTGGATGAGCATCTGATGTATATTCGGAGAGCCTTTGAGAAGTTAAGGGAAGAGAAATTGTTGATTAATCTGAAGAAGTGCAGTTTTGTGAAGAGGGAGTTAGTGTAATTGGAGTTTATTGTCTCAGTAGAAGGTCTCAAGATGGACCTAGAGAAGGTGAAGGTTATTCTGGAATGGCCTACCCCAAGAACTGCTATCGAGTTGAGATCTTTCCATGGTTTGGCTAGTTTTTATAGAAAGCTCATTAGAAACTTTAGTAGTATTTGTGGACCCCTAACTGAAACAATGAGGGGGATAGAAAAGAATTCAAGTGGAGTAGTGGAGCGCAAAAGTTTTGAACTGTTGCAGAAGGTGACAAAGCAACCTGTTCTAGCCCTCCCAAATTTCAACAAGGTGTTTCAGGTGGATTGTGATGCTAGTGGTTGTGCCATTGGAGTAGTGTTGAGCCAAGAAGGTAAGCCCATTGCCTATTTTAGTGAAAAGTTAAATGATGCCAAGAGAAAGTATTCTATATATGATCAAGAATTTTATGCAATAGTTCAAGCATTAAAGAAATGGAGACATTATTTGTTGCCAAAGGAATTTGTTCTATATACTGATCATCAGGCCTTGCAGTACCTAAATAGTCAGGGAAAATTAAATTAGAGGCATATGAAATGGGTAGAGTTTTTGCAGAGTTACACCTTTGTTTTGAAACATAGAAGTGGGAAGTCAAATAGGGTTATAGATAACTTAAGTAGGAGGCATACATTGATAACAAAGATGCAGATTGAAGTGGTTCGATTCAATGAGCTCAAGACACTATATGCAGAAGATCCTGATTTTGTAGAGGCTTGGAAAACTTGCAAGGAACCTGTTACAGTGGACATGACAAGGTGGTTGGATTTCATAATACAAGATGGCATGTTATTTAAGGGAAGTCAATTGTGTATCCCGAGGAGTTCTATGAGAGAGAACCTGATAAAGGAGAAGCATAGTGGAGGAATTGCGGGAAATTTTGGGCGGGATAAAACCATTGCCATTATCAGTGAGCATTATTATTGGCCTTAGTTGTCATAGGATGTGAAGAAGTTTGTACAAAGTTGTAGGGTATGTCAGATGGCTAAAGGAGTGAGCCATAATACAGGCTTATATCAGCCCTTACCAGTACCAGAGAGGCCATGGGAGGATATAAGTATGGACTTTATTCTTGATTTTCCAACGACACAATGAGGGAATGATTCAGTTTTTGTGATAGTTGATAGGTTTTCGAAGATGGCACATTTCATTCCATGTCAGAAGACCCATGATGTAGTCCACATTGCTGACTTGTTCTTCAAAGAGGTGGTGAGGCTACATGGTCTGCCAAAGAGTATTGTTTCAGATCATGACACCAAATTTGTGGGGTACTTTTGGAGGACCTTGTGGAAGAAGTTGAAGTTAGTTCGCACACCATCCACAAATAGATGGGTAGACAAGGTTGTTAACAGAGTCTGGGTAACCTACTAAGATGTTTGGTAGGAGATAAATCCAAGGGATGGGACTTGATCTTACCCAGCAGAATTTTCTTTACAATTCTATCCAAGCACTAGTAGATCACCATTCCGTGTGTATGGAGGTAGCCCAACGCTCGAGAGGAAGATGGACCAAGAGAAGAAAATAAGTGTTGAAGAAGATCTTGAACACATCAAGGATATACATGAGAAGGTAAGAGAACATATTAACAAGATGAATATGTAGTATAAGGCTAAGGCAGATAAGAGAAGGTATAAGGAGTTTCAGATTGGTGATGAAGTGATGGTCCACTTGAGGAAAGAAAGGTTTCCAGTGGGAACATATAACAAATTGAAGATGAAGAAGTTCGATCCCTGTAAAATTTTGAAGAGGCATGATTCAGGGAATGCATATGAGGTAGAGTTGCCGGATGGATTCAACATTTCCCCTGTGTTCAACATTTCAGATTTGACAGAGTATCATGAAGGTGACGTAGAGGAAGTACCACCGATGGAACAGTGTGGGATTCTAGCACCTACTTTAGAAAAGGAGGAGTTTGAAGAAATCCTAGATAGTCGTGTGGGAAGGAGTATCAGGAATAGGCAGTATAAAGAATATCTGGTGAAATGAAAAGGAAGGCTTGTTGAAGATTCATCCTAGTTGCCTAAGGCAGAGGTTGACCGTTTGGGTTTTCCTCCACCATCTGAGACGTGATGGTGTCACTTCTCAAATTACCCTAGGTGTCTGATGCAGGAGCATTTAGTGGTGTAAGGGCAATCTTGCATCACCCAAAAATAGTTAAATTTTAAGTTTCTCGGGTTTTAGATATTTTTTACATTTTTGGATACCCTTTTTGTCATAATGAAATTTCTAATTTACAGTTTTTATTTTCTATTCCTGAGTGGAAAGATATTGCAGTTTTAGTTTCCCAGATTTGCACCTAAAAATATTCTGAGTGAGATTTGAGGCACTTAGAGTTTCCGGATCGGCCCCGAAACTTGCCGAAATCAGCGTAGAAAATTTTAAGCGCGTTGTTGACTTCGTGACCTTTCCAACAGTTCAAACGGTTTGTGAATCAGAGTCCCAGATGAAAATTTATGGCCCCAGGAAGTTGGCACACTTCTAGAAGATACAATTGCAAATGTTCTTTTGAAATTTGAACTTCAAGTTGTAATTTTTCAGCGCCAAACCGCCTAAACTCAAATTTGAATGTTGTTTTGACTCCAAATGAAAGAGGAGCTTTATTTATGGGCAGGTTTCTAATTTTTGGGTGACTTCTTTTGGGGACAAGCTCGCATATTGCGAAAGGGTGATTCTATAGCTTTCTGTAACTTGCATGTGTTGTAGAACTTGGGGATTTGAGATCCTCTGCATGTAAGAAGCTCCATTTTCTGAATAATAAAATTATTCTCTTGTTTGTGGGTTATTTTCTAAGTCTCGGGTTGCACCCTCATCAGAAACAAAGATGACAAGGAAGTTCCCCCCTGTCCCAAGCGTGTCAACCCATCATGTGTCTAGTGGTATTGTGCGTCTTTGACTTTGGTCATTTATGTATTATATGATAGTTGTCTTTGGTGAGTGTATTTGTGTTATTTATTTAATGTTGTTGTTGTTATGCATTGGGTGGATTAATAGTACGATGTAATTCAAATAATTAAATAATTAAAAATGAAATGTTATTAGTAATTATTGGAATAGCTTTATTAAAAGTATTAAATTAAAAGTTATGTAATAAATTAAAGATAAATAAATAAATCATGTAAATAATATTATTTAAATTGTCATTTAGATAATTTAATGGAAATACCAAGTTGAGGATAATTAATAGAATAAAATAATTAAATGAGTTAAAATGTGTGGACTATAAGTGTAAATTAGTAAAAATTGAAATTAAAACTAAAGAGTTCAGTTCGAATAGAAAAATAAATAAAAAGAATAAAAATGACCAATGAATGTTGAGATTTTTGGCTGAAAAGCAGGTGAAGAAATAGAAAACTTCTTTTCATTCTGATTTTTTAGTTTTTGAAAATAGAAGAGGATATCTTTTTATTTAATAGCAAAAATGAGAGGTTTTCATTCACGGGAAAAATTGACATAAGCTTCAAAAATATTTAGTTCTCGAAAAATTTGCATCCTCTCTTTTGTCTCTGTAAAAATTGTTTCTCTTTCATTGTTCTAGGGAAAAGGCTCTTCTAAATAGAAAAATAGATTAAAAGTTTGATCAAAGAATCTGGTGGAGACGTTTTGGAGAAGGAAAGGGAGCTCTTCGAAAAGGCTAGTTGGAATCGAAGGAAGGCTTCATCAACTCCTTAGCAAGCGCAGGACTCTAGGTTCCCTTTTTATTTTATTGATCTTTCATCTGCTTGTTAAATTTGAAATGGAAAATATGTTGCTCTGTAAAAGAAAAATCCTTTGGGGGGTTTTAGAATAAATGTGTTCATATCAATTTACGGGGTAACAGATAAAGAAAAAATAAATTTATTGTTTGAGTCTCTCGAAATATTCTGTATGTTTGAAATTTTTGGTTCATGAGGAAGTAAATTCCTCTCTGAAATAAATGGATTTATATATTCATATATATATACACATATATATATACTTGTGGATATATATATGTGTATATATATTATATATATAAATAAATATATTTTCCAATTTCTACAAAAATATGTTCTTAGTGATATACATATATATATAATACACACAATGGTGTACATATATATAAATATAAATATATATATATTAAGTTTATTTGAAATTTTATTTTTTCCTTGGGCCGAATTGCATTCTGGTAGCGGTGAAATTTAAATTTTGTGTACTGGGTGAGGGTCGGCCTTGGCCGTACCCCTTGCCTAGTCGTATACTTCTATATGGTTGCGCACACAGTCAGAGAGACTACCACAACAACCCATCAGACTACTGTGAGCAGTCTCTTTGGACTGCGCGCGTGCCTAGGTTAGTGCGACTCCTTTTAGATTTATATGTTATTATATATATATTTATATATTTTTTTCTTTTTGTAGAACAATCCTCCTAGAATTATTAACTGATAAGAAAATAAACATAATATTTATATATACATATGTTATATATATATATGTAATTATGTGTGTGTGTGTATATATATACATAAAGTATAAACATATATAGATATATTGATTTTTTTTATGATTACGAAATTATAAATATGACTGTAATTTGTTCATTGAAATAGACAAAATTATATTCATATCAGAATTATTATCAAGTCTTTATTTCAAAATTATTTCATCGAAATTGGGGATTAAGTCTTATTGAGTAATTGTGAATGAAAGAAAATGAATTGTTGTATCTAGGAGTCTAATTTTGTAATAACAATGGGTGAAAATTATTATGTTATTCTGTACTTTGGAATCTTGTAATTTAGATTTGGCTTCTTTACTATCGTTATGTTATTGTTTTGGCTTTAATCGATGTGGCAACCCAGTTTGCTTTAGGAACCCCGTTTAGGGTTATTGTGAACTTTAGGCTTCCAGGGGCACGAGATAATTGTTAGTCGATGTTTCACTTTTTATGTGCTCTTATTGTGGCAAGTTGTTGGAATCATTGTTTTGGAAGGGTTGTATTGGTTTGTTAAGAACTTAGTTATGTGCTTTAGGCGAGATGGGTAATGCCTCGCATGTATTCAGTTGAGATTTAATGTTTTGTTCTATGTTGGTACAACCCTTGTTTATTTTTTTTATTAGGAAGAGTGGCTCTTCGTGGGGGCTGACACACAAAGGGGTGGTTAGGATAACCCACATAAGAGTTGGATTAAAAAGTGAAAATTTAATTAAAGAATCTAGGGGGATGGGTAGTAATAACATTAACAAGATAAGTATGGATACCTCGTCCATCCGCTAGTGCTTTCGTAGACTAATGATGGACTGAGAAGGCCATGGTTGGCAAGGTCGTTACCTCGTCTTCATGAGAGGTTAACGGCTTGGCATAAGTCACCCTATGGGGCCGACGCCTAGTGAGAGGCGGCCAGGATAACTGTAGATGGGGGTTGGCGTCTGTTTCCAAGGCGGCCAAGATAACCAATGTAGGACTATGCGATGACACTCTCTTCTAGTTTCCCCTTATGCTTTGTTTTCTTGCTAGCCTCTGGAAGTGGTCTATGGTTGTTTCCTTTTGATTTATTGATGATGTGTTAATGGTCTTGTGTTGTTGTGATTGGTTTCTTGGTGGTTGTTCATTTATGATCTATGTACTCTCATGTTAGTGCTATTGGAGTTACTGTTATTAGAGTTTAGTCTTGTTGGAATCCTTGGTCGAGGTCACTTCCTTGTCATCTCCAAGCATGGGGGGTGGGTTTTTTTGTGAACCAAGATCCCTCTAAAACTTGCAAAACACAAGAGATAAACACATTATAAGTTTGAAATGCAAGTTAGAATCTAGGTTCCTCAAGAAATCCATTTATCAATGCTCTAAATAGGAAAATGAAAGCAATACAATGAGAAATCAACAAAAGAGATTAAATCCTATGAAAGCAATGTAAATTCTTGATCTCTTGAGGGAATTGGTGCCAATTTGATGTGAAAATTGGCCCTTTCCCAACTCCAATGCTAGCTTTGATGATTTGATGAAGATTGTGATCCACTTTGATGAAGATTGATGAATGCTCCAAGATAAAACTTGCATAACCTAGCTATAAACTCAATGGAATGGATGAATATTGCTAAATATTTGAGTATAGTAAGTCTACTCAAGTTGTGGATGATAAAATGAGGAGAGGAGCTCTTCATTTATAAATTGATAAGTTGAAGAGATGTCCAAATTTGATCAATGTGGGATAAAGATTCAACCAATGATATGATGCCACTTGTCAACATGTGAGAGGATGAAGGTTGAGCAAGTTTTGAGGATTGTGCCAATAAATGCATAAATTTGAATTTGAATTTTTTTGAAATGACTTGAAAGGGGAGAAGAAAGAAAGCATTAAATGCCACTTGGCTCAAAGAAAAGTACATGTAAGGTGGAGTTATTGCCTTGTTGGAAGGACATGCCAACTCAAATTTTTGAATTCAAATTTGGGAATATTCCTTCAAAGATGCCTTGTGAGGAAAATAGAGATTTAATAAATCAATTAAATATATTTTCATGTGAAAGTTGCAAAATCTAGAGGATGGGACATGATAAGAGATTAAATTAATCTAGGGTTAATTAATTTAACAGGAGATTTGATGATGTGACCTATTTGACTCAAATTTATGGATTTATTTAAATCAAATAAGAGAGGAATATGATAAGAGGCTAATTAAATAAAGTTTTTGATTTATTTAATTAAAAGGGATGGTGTTAGATTAAATCAAATAAGGTTTTAATTTATTTAATTTAATGGATGGACTTTAGAGATTTAATCAAATAAATTGATTATTTAATTAAATAGGGATAATTAGATCAGATGGATTGATTTAATTAACAGAGAATTGACTTAATCAGATAAAAGGTTTATTCGATTAAGGGATGAACATTGATGAATTTAATTAGATAAGGAGATTTGATTAAATGGTTAGACCGAGGATGATTAGGGATGAAAGCGATGTTAGTAGATCAAGATCGAGTGTGTGATGTCAATCGGTATATTTTGATGTCTACATTTTGCCCCTCTTTGAAGCGATGCACTTGTTGCATTGGTTCAAAGAATAACCTACCATGATCAAAGTCAAAATTTCTCTAATTTTTTTTTGGATGCCCCACTATTGCCCCAACGAATGAAGAATTATGCCAGTATACTGCCCCCTTGAGAGATCGAGCGAAGAGGTTTGATTTGAGGGTCGATCTCTCGACAAAGAGGTTCAAGATCAGTTCAACTTGAATATTTGATGTAGACAGATTTGATGATGTAGACAATCATCAGCCACAGCTAGCCTCATGCCTATTTTGATAGATTACACCCACTTGATCCCGATTTGTACCATGACAATGACATTATTGATCATGAGATGATTATGATGCTTATATGTAATGGATGATATGATGATGCATGGATGATATGGATGCACATGATATGATATGATGATGCTTTTATGATTATGCAGTGGATGATAAATGTATGGTTTATGAGATGTTTAGAATAATCAATCTATATTATACAATGATGGGGATGAATGCATGCGGTATGATTAATGCTTTCTATATGATATGATATGCATTATGTAGTATGGTTTTTGAATGTAGGATGGATGCAATGGTGATGATTTATGATTAACTGTCATGGTACCATGTTAGCGCAAAAAATAAGAGATAAAAGAAAATAAGAAATTCCAACAAGACATGAGATGATGATGATGATGAGGATGGTGATGATTACTTGTCGAGGAGTTGGGATTTTCAAAGGGCCAATTACCTTATGTTTGATAACACACGTAGGCACGATGCATCAGGGTATAAAGAACCAAGATGGCGTTGCACCTAGTGTGATGGACTTTGACCCAACAAATAGATAGGAGTATTCTTGTTCACACCTGACATACAGAAACCTTGCTAGGACGTACCTAACAAAGCAAGTATTTGCCAAGGTTATATTGCAAGAACGTCCAACAAGCACAATAGACAAAAGATAATGATCATTGCCCCATTCCTATTTCTCTAAATTCGTTGTTTTGGGATATCATCGAGATGTCCTTGGAATGAGCACAAAATAAGATAAGTCGAAAGAAAAGACCAAGTAAATAAACAGACTAATGCTCTTCAATACCGCTAATGGAAAAAGATGTGTTTTCTAAGATGATAAGCGAAACTTATTGCCAAAAGATAATGCCCATTGTAGGAAGGATTCATCCTAGGACATGTTAGTGGATGGTGACACGTCATTTCATTTATGAGGGATGATTGATATGGGACAAATTCAGATGATGGTGTTATCGATACGAAGAGATGACCAATTTGTTTACTCACTGTCCTAGACTTAAGACTTGGTGTTTTGAGTTCTACTTTTAAACCTGCTAGACTTGTTTCGAATTGTTTCACCAGAGGTTGAGGGTGACGATCAGTTTATTGTGAGTGGTGTTTATTGCGGGTGCAAGTGAGATGAGACAAATGGATTTTTTTTCAAATATTTGGATGTTTTTAGAATTTTGCAATGTTTTGAGGCTATTTTTGGTATTTTTTCGGGATTTTCAAATGTTTTGATTTTCAAATTTTCAATGTTTTGGGGATTTTATGAGATTTTAACCAAGAGACTAACCTAAACACCTATCCTAGGGGCCTCAGGGGCTAATCAACAGATGAGCCTTGCCTACGTTATACACGCAGAGACCACATAGTTTGACTGAAAAGTTGACCAATTTATAGATGATGATACACATGATGAAATGTCAGTTTATTATGATGGACTCCTATAGGACTGACCTAAATGTCTCGGGGGATGATCAAAGATCAACCTTGTCTATGTTCAAGCTCAGAGACGACGTAGTTCGACAAGACAACCTTATTTTTTAGATTTTGAATGTTTTGGATTTTGATGTCTCGAGGGCTGATCAAAGATTAGCCTTGCTTACGTTTAAGCTCAGAGATGACGTAGTTCGGATTCCAATGTTTTTGATGTTTTTCTAACTTTTTGAGTTTTTTTGGATTTTTTGAATGATTTTGACAATTTGGATATGGACACGTGTGATGATATCAGTTCTCTGTTTTGGGATTTTTGCTAAAAACCAAGCTAAGGTTGAATGATCAAATCAATGGATTGATGATGGTGATAACATTGTTGAGGATTCACAACAATGCAAGGATTTGATTGATCGGGATTGATGACGATAACATTGTTGAGGATGCACAACAATGCAAGGATTGATTGATCAGGATTGATGATGATAACATTGTTGAGGATGCACAACAAGGCAAGGATAGTGTTAAGCAACACAAGGATATCCCGAGATGATGATTTTTTGATTGGATTTGATTGATCATGATTGATGAAGCTTGATTTGGAACAAAAATTCTTCGAATGATTTGATGTGACATTTGAAGGGTGCGTTAGATGCGACTGATATTGATTATTTGGATCAATGTTCGATTGAAGATAAAACTTGATAAGGATCATCTTTTTGTCAAAATATGCCATGGGCTAGTGATTTGGATTCTGGATCACAGATGCTTGACCAATTTGATTTCAAGTTTGCTAATGTTCGGATCGCCACATAAGTTGGAGGATATAGATCAAGGTTTATTCCCGAAGCAAGATGTAAATATCTGCCCCTATTGTCTAGCAATGTCTGGAATGTTATGGGTGGATGCTCAGATAGGTGTATGGATGGATGGATATGGATTATCTTGCAATAAGATAAGGTGTTTAAATAGAGGAATGCTTCATTTGGATAGTGCCTCATGGCTCAGATAATGCTAGGTAGGATAGGATCAATGAAAAATGACCTATGTCAAGATGTTTACCATAAGCAAGTGTAAAGTGTGCCCCAAACTTTCATCAAGATCAAGATAACTTGGATGATGGATGCAGATGGATGAAAATGGATTGGATCAATTGTTTATGGATGGATGGATTTATTATGGCTGAGATGGATGGAATGTTGGATTTTATTATGGTTGGGATAAGATGCTTTCACCTGAACTAGCGTACATAGATGCTCAATTCTACACATGATGCCTGTTTGCCAGGTTTTCATCATGGTCTTGCCCAAAGTGCCACACATGCGGTTTTCACTAGAGGACGATTTTTTCTCTTTACTGTTTTCAATCCCTTTTCTATTTTTTTTTTGGATTTTTTGCTTTTTTGATTTTTTTAGTTTTTCTGAAAGATTCATGCTAACCCACCTAGTGGTGTTGATGTAGATGCCCCTGACATAATGTACCATCGATATCCTGCTCGAAGAAGTTGCTTTGCTAAGATACGTGTACTTGAACACAACTTTTGGGATTCATGATCTGCTTCGTCAATACCGGAGTTGACTTTTTCTTTGTGCGGATTCATGCTGACCCACCTAGTGGTGTCGATGTAGATGCCCCTGACATAATGTGCCATCGATATCCTGCTCAAAGAAGTTGCTTTGCTAAGATACGTGTACTTGAACACAACTTTTGGGATTCATGATCTGCTTCATCGATACCGGAGTTGACTTCATCTTTGTGCGCACATCGTGATAGATTGCCTTCTGAATCCTTGTGATGAAGGGTTGTTGCCAATACATGGTCAATGTGAGAATTGGATATCATGCGTGGAGGCATGGATGGAGTGCGTTTAGGGATAGGAGATGGATTGGTTGACAACTTGGAATCTTTGACTCTCCAAACTTGGGAAGATGAGCAATGATGGGTGGATACGAAAGTGTGCGTGGAATTAGGACCAACTGCTTGATATACTTTATATGTCACTTGAAAAGCTTGCTTTTTCTTTTGCGGACATCTTTGATGGATACTTTTCCCTTTTTGATTTTGCCCCATAGTTTCTTTGACTAATGGATTTTGATAGGGATGATCTTTCTTTGTATTCTTTAGTATCCACGTGTATTTGATTTGTCCATTATGCTTCTCAGCTTCTTTTGCTTTGATGACATTCTTCGTACTTTGATTTAATTCTTTCTTTCGATGTTGGTCCCAATTCATGGATGGGATGATGGGTGGATGAAGATTTATGACGTGGCTGGTTGTAGTATTGACATCGATTTCATCATAAGGACTCTTTGTGCTCCCTATGTTGATGTTTGCTTGAGACATAGCTGCCCCCAGTATGGTGGTAGTAGCAACTTCATGCTTTGATTCTACTTGTTTTGAGAGCTTTTGTTTAGAGTGCATTCTCTGATAAATGACCACTACAGATGATGTTATTTCAATTGGACGCTCTGCTAACTCTGAAATATTTTGTTCTATCCGATTTCCTTCTTTGAGTGGATAATGTTGGATATTCGCATACTTGATATCCTCAATCTGAATTCGAGATACATCTAATCTTGATGTTGATAACCCAGTTTGACTGTAGGAGTTAAGAATCTGCTCTTTTTGTGTAACATAATTTTGTTCTAGATGAAGATCATCTACGTGTCCATCCATAGAAAGCATCTCATGGGTAGATGGAGGAGTATGAGATACATGGATATGATCATCTTGCATAGATAGGAGAGTGTCCATTAGATTATTGTAGTATCTTGAAGATACAAATTCTTGATCTTGAATGATTTCAGAGTTGCTTTTGACATGCTTTGGATCAAGTTCTTGACATGGATTAGTTTCAAAGGATAGATTGCTTACAAAGGGTTCTTGGATGTCCTCATTGGACATGGCAAGTGGTTCCATATCCTCAAGTGTCGAATTCAGGGTTCTTTTAGTATCTATAACAATGAGGTCAAAGTGGTTCAACATGTCTTGGAATGGACCATTGCTAGACCTTGGTGAAATTTGTTTATCATGCTTTGGGATAAATTCTTGAGGTATGTCCTCTAACTCATTAGGTGATGTAGAGACATTTTCATCATGATCATTGTTCGACGGATCATGCATTATGTCAGTAGGATCAAATAATCCTAACACTCCTTGAAATAGATCACTAAAAAGTGGCTCTTAATATATGGTGAGTTGATCATTGGATGAGGTAGAAACATCCTCAATGTGCTCCTTAATTGAGAGATCTTGAACATTGTTTTCAACAATTCTGGTGGAGAAATTTTCAATTCCTTCAATAATGGGGTCAAGTGATGTTGAAATTTCTTGAATTGGATCATTGTTGGTTGGTGGATTTTGATTATGATTGAAAAATGACTCTTGACATGTGTTGATTTGATCTTCAGATGAGGTAGAAATAGCTTCAAGGTGCTCAGTGATGGATTGATCTTGATCCTTGTCCCCAATAGTTATCATTTTTCGTGTTTGTGCTTGTGTTTGTTGGGTAGCTTGAGAGGTTTGTTGCACTTGTTTAGGTTGTCTTGCTTGTTGCGTGGCTAGATATTGTTGTATGGCCTTTTGGTAAGCCTGGTGAGCTTCTAGCGCAATGTTATATTGTCTTGCTACATTTAGTTTTGGTGGTAGTGGTGGTGGATTTGGAATTGTGTTGGATGTAGTCCCAAGTTGTTGAGATACACTTAGAGTGATCATGGTAGTGAGGGGTTGAGATATGATGGGTGTGATAGGGGTGGATGGAGTGATTGAGGTGATAGGAATGGTCGGAATGACCAAGGTGATAGGTCCTTGGGAGACCATGTTTTGATTTTTCAGGATTGATGTTGTCATTTGATTAGATACCATCTGTTGGTGCGATGTCGATGGTATATCCAAAGGATTTGATGTGATGACTTGATTGGTGTTAGGTGGATTGATTTGGATGGAGTGATTTGTGCTAGGTAAAGGGGGAAGCCCTAAACCAAGGAATGATGTTGATATGGGTAATGGTGGTGGAGATGTCTCTTGGCGCAATGACTCAACTATTTTGGTAAGTGTTGCATTTTGATCTCGCCAAATTTGTTCTTGATTTTGATCTTGACTCCCTTGATATAGTTGATTTGGTTTTTGTTCACACAAATTTGGAGTGTGTACTTGTGGTTTTTGAATGGGACCATGGACAAATCGATATTCGACATTGTTTTGACTTGGGATGATGTTCAAATTTGGCATGATAGGTTGAAATTGACCATTGTTCATGTTTGGAATATTTGTATGATTTGCAAATGTATCAATCCCAAAGTTTTTCGGATTCATGTTTCAAAAACTTGTACTTGGTACATTTCCATTTGGCATGTAGGGATTTGGTGGGATGACGTTGTTCGTTTGAAGGCTCATGCATTGATTGTTCGGTTGGAAAACTTGTAGGTTTGGATTTAGATCTATCATCAGGAAATGTGTTCCAATATTTGATTTGGGCATACTCACACTTGTTGTGCCATTGAAATTTGTCGAAGGTAATGATCCCATGTACGGTTTGTATAGATGTGAGTGTTGATAATCGATCGGCATTGTAAGGCTTTGATAGCTTAGTTGACTTGGATTACTCATGATGTATGGATCAAGTTTGTATTCCATGTTCTCCTTGTGTTTTGACTTTGTTGCAAAAGTGACCTCTAAGGTTCTTAGGACTAATGACGAGATGAAGGATGAAAGGTGTAAATGATATGAGTGTTGAACGTTTAGGAACTTTGGATCAATACTAGACTTAGGGTTTGATTTTGATTGGTTTGATTTGGATAATGAATTTGTAAACCCTATGATGTTAGATGTTATCTTAGGATGAACTTGTTCAAAGGGGTGCTAATTTAACTAGAGGTATGAGAAAGGATGCATTCCCATACTCCTAACTAAACAAGGTGATTTTGATTTTAATGATTTACCCAAGTCTAGAATGATGTTTTCAAAAGCTCTAAAGTTGCTTGGTGGGATGGGATGATAAATGTTTGAAATGGATGAAGTGTTTGATTTTGATCCTAAATGAACCTAAGAAGGACTTTGTTTACAAGGCCAAGGTTTTGAATAACATGCTTTTCCCTTCAAACCAAAAGATCAATGTTTGCTCAAAAGACCATAAGGCAATAGATAAACAATCACATGTGTGGGGTTCAATTGATTTCATCTTGATTAGTGAAGTGTTTTTACCACAAACACTTCCTTGATTAGATTTTCAAACTAAATGTCCAATGTCCTAACTTCTTCAAATCCCACAAGATATGTCATGTGGAAATTTGATGAGCTTAAGGCAAGGGTTTTCCTATTGTTTACTTAAGGAGACAAATTGAGATATAATCAAATGTTTAGAAACCTCTAAGGATGTGAATCCCAAGGGAAAGCAATAACATATGGATTGAGTCAATTGTATTTGTCTTCAAAAGGGTTTGAAATTTGGATGATAATGTTAAGTGTTTGTTTTCATGATGTTTTCAATCAAGCAATGTATTTTGTAACCCAAGAATAAGTACAATCCTATGTATGTGTAAGACAATATTTGTTGGATTCCCACTTGGACAAGTCCAGCTATGCTTATCTTTAGCGAATGGTTAGATGCTTGACCCCACTGGCTCCCCTCCACGGCTCATTAACATCAATCGGGGCAGCCAAGCATCAACACCCATGAAACTCCCATGGCATGTTTTCCATTTCTATTAAAAGACCGTAAAAGTGTGAGGTGGCTTGAGAACGACCGTTCTTGCACCAACAAATAGATAAAAGGATTTTGGCAAATTCTAGCACATGGGTTTTAGTAAGGACTTTCTGTTTGTAGGATTTGGCCCAACGTGGCAAGAGTCCCCTTTCGGATCCATCTTGTTGGAGTCAACCGCGTGATATTGGCGTTCCTTCCAATATCCACATTTATATCCTAACTGAAAATACTCTTGGCTTTAGAGTGTTATCGGTTGAGTCGTTCCCTTGGGTGATTACTTTTTCCCCAAGGCAGGCCCTTTAGGATAAACAAAAGCGAATGAAGAACAATATTCGTAATTTGATCAATCCTTGTTGGCAACAAGGAGAGAGAATGTACGCAACAAAGTCCCCACTCACACTCCCACAATAGTTTGTTCAATTTTAAGCCCAAATCGAAGTGTGGAAGTGATTGCTTTGTCTTAACCCAAAGTCATGGAAAAAGCCTTTTGATTCTCAAGATCGCTATAAAGCGCGAGAGAAGTGCATACGTCCTTTTCCAATGCCTTTAGTCTAAGTAAGCCTTCACGAAAATGACAACTACACTTGTTCTATTTAAATCCTCAAAGCAATAATGACTTCTTTTTAAGCACCAAATGAAGTGTGAAGATTTTCCTTGTTCAATTGTTAATCCTCAAACCAAATCTAGTAAGTTTGTCCTAAAGTTCATTTTAAGCCTTTGCAAAAATTGAAAAGATTCTTTTTAAAGCCCAAACAAAATTTAGTTAGTCCTAAAAGCTTGAAGATAACAAAGCCTTAAGAATGGGATTATAATTGCTCCCAAATTGTTAAAAAACACTTGTTACAATCATTAAATGAGGAGGTTATGAAGCTTGAGAATTTCGCGACAAGGTTATAAAACTTGAAAATTTCGCGACATAGGTTCTAAAACTTGGGAAACCCGCGACAAGGTTATAAAACTTGAAAATTCTGCGACATAGGTTATAAAACTTGAAAATTTCATGACAAAGTTCTAAAACTTGAAAATTCTGCAGCATAGGTTCTAAACCTTGAAAATTTCGCGACAGGGTTCTAAAACTTGGGAAACCTGTGACAAGGTTATAAAACTTGGAAAATCCGCGACATCTAAGTTCTAAAAATTGAAAATTCTGTGACATAGGTTATAAAACTTGAAAATTTCGCGACAAGGTTCTAAAACTTGAAAATTTTGCGACAAGGTTCTAAAACTTGGGAAACCCGCGACAAGGTTATAAAACTTGGAAAAGCCACGACATCTAAGTTCTAAAAATTGAAAATTTTGCGACATAGGTTATAAAATTTTGGAAATCCGTGACATCTAAGTTTCTAGCTTTTTTAGAAAATTAAAAACTTGCACACAGAGTCTAAATGCATCTATTACAACGTTATGCTCTAGCTATAAAATAAAAAACTTCATATCTTTCACAAATCAGCTCCGTTTTGCTTGAAATTTGGACAGCAAGAGGATTGAGTCCTTCTGAGCAAAATCGAGAATTATTTTAAATTCCAGCATTCTTAAACTTTAAAAAAATTCAAGTTCAAAAGCCCTCCTTCTCGCGCCAAAATGTGAACCAAGATCCCTCTAAAACCTGCAAAACACAAGAGATAAACACATTATAAGTTTGAAATGCAAGTTAGAATCTAGGTTCCTCAAGAAATCCATTTATCAATGCTCTAAATAGGAAAATGAAAGCAATACAATGAGAAATCAACAAAAGAGATTAAATCCTATGAAAGCAATGTAAATTATTGATCTCTTGAGGGAATTGGTGCCAATTTGATGTGTAAATTGGCCCTTTCCCAACTCCAATGCTAGCTTTGATGATTTGATGAAGATTGTGATCCACTTTAATGAAGATTGATGAATGCTCCAAGATAAAACCTGCATAACCTAGCTATAAACTCAATGATATGGATGAATATTGCTAAATATTTGAGTATAGTAAGTCTACTCAAGTTGTGGATGATAAAATGAGGAGAGGAGCTCTTCATTTATAGATTGATAAGTTGAAGAGATGTCCAAATTTGATCAATGTGGGACAAAGATTCAACCAATGATATGATGCCACTTGTCAACATGTGAGAGGATGAAGGTTGAGCAAGTTTTGAGGATTGTGCCAATAAATGCATAAATTTGAATTTCAAATTTGTTGAAATGACTTGAAAGGGGGGAAGAAAGAAAGCATTAAATGCCACTTGGCTCAAGGAAAAGGACATGTAAGGTGGAGTTATTGCCTTGTTGGAAGGACATGTCAACTCACATTTTTGAATTCAAATTTGGGAATATTCCTTCAAAGATGCCTTGTGAGGAAAATAGAGATTTAATAAATCAATTAAATCTATTTTCATGTGCAAGTTGCAAAATCTAGAGGATGGGACATGATAAGAGATTAAATTAATCCAGGGTTAATTAATTTAACAGGAGATTTGATGATGTGACCTATTTGACTCAAATTTATGGATTTATTTAAATCAAATAAGAGAGGAATATGATAAGAGGCTAATTAAATAAAGTTTTTGATTTATTTAATTAAAAGGGATGGTGTTAGATTAAATCAAATAAGGTTTTAATTTATTTAATTTAATGGATGGACTTTAGAGATTTAATCAAATAAATTGATTATTTAATTAAATAGGGATAATTAGATCAGATGGATTGATTTAATTAATAGAGGGAATTGACTTAATCAGATAAAAAGGTTTATTTGATTAAGGGATGAACATTGATGAATTTAATCAGATAAGGAGATTTGATTAAATGGTTAAACCGAGGGATGATTTAGGATGAAACGATGTTAGTAGATCAGGATCGAGTGTGCGATGTCAATCAGTATATTTTTGATGTCTACATTTTCAAAAACCCACGTGGTTGGGTGGAACGTGCTCCACACCCCGTTGGGTTCCCCATCAACGTTCGTTCTGCACAGTATCATCCAGCTGGAGCTTAAGCCAAATGTTCATAATGTATTTCAGTGATGCTTTGTATTAATGTATCTTTCCCTCATGTATGGGAGATTATGATGCAACTCATGTATACGAACTATGTAAAGTACTGAAGTTGATATAATGTAACTATACCTTTGTAATCGTTCATGTCCTATGAGATTTATTATGGTTTTGTACCATGTGATGTATTTATATTTATGCTTATGTATGTATGGATGTTTAATGAAATTAATCTTGTTATATCTTGTAAATGGTTCAATGTAATGGCTATGATGGCTGCAAAGTTAGTTAAGTTATTTAGCTTTATGTGTATCCTTTGTTATGGGTTGGTTTTATGTGATGTGACCTCGCGTGCCCCAAAGGACTTAGATGTTTGAGATGTTATCATGTAATGTAATCATATATAATGGTACTTTATATGTACTTAATATGTGTACTTTGTTCTTAAAAAAAGATTAAAAAATGTGTGCATAGCAGTTGTTCTTTGGGGTTTGCATGATGAGCGTTACGTGCATACTTTGTGAATTAACCCTTTTGCAGCCAAAGAGGAACTGTAGCATGCAACAGTTGCAAGATGAACCCGCAACAAAAGGATGACTAGGACAACAAAATAGGGGAGTTCCAAATTAAGCTGAATGTGATGATTATTGATTAAAGACACCTGATGGAGGTTGAACATGCATCTTTATGACCAGTTAATAAGTACTGAAGAAAAATGATTCCTTTACTAATAAGATTTTGACAAAATTTTGTGTGTTTACATGCAATTCTATTTTACAGAGTTTTAGTCCTGTTAGGATTCTTCTTTCTTTTTAGTTATGGTTTGAATAATTTAGTCTTAACCAAATGTTCAGATATTTATGAGTGGAGGTTAATGATTACGATTATTTGTTGCTTTGAATAAGACTCCCTCAAGCTTTTATATAGCCAATGGTTGAGTCCTTAGATCAGTTAATTGGTTTTTTAGTTTTCTTATTATCAATTATTTTAAGTTTCAAGACATGATGGATATTTAGAATGATTGAATACAATTTGTGAGATCTTGTGTAAATATTTTATGATATGCAATGAATGAATCTAATTCCACTAGATGCGTAGAACCTGTTAGTTAGATTTGGTTTCAGTTAAAGTGAGAACAACCACTTGAGCATGCCACTCAAGGTAACTATTCTCCACTTAATTTTCTAGTTGTTTATTTATGTTTAATGGTTGTTTCCAGTTTATCATTACTTCATGAACTTTATGCAAGGTAAACTAGAATCTCATACTTTTATTATTGTTAATGAATGTTTAAGAACATGTATGTAATGGTTAACTAATAGTACTATGTAGGTTAAATTAGTTGAGTCATTAGTTTTTATTAGTTTTGAGTTCACACGGTAATGTTTAATTAGCAACAATTCAGTTACAGTCTAAGCTATAGGTACCCATAGCCACTAGTTTTGATTTATGTCTTTTACTGTTTTGCAATTTTGTGAATTTCTAGCTAATAGAATAAATTGAATAGGATAGCTTAGGTAGTTTTGAGTCTTTGAAGGCATTTACAATACTGCACCATCACAAGTTTACAAACCTTGGGTTAACATTTTAATGTAGTCTTTGCAATGCTGAGTGGAATGTTTAGTCAAATAAACCTCTGAATTGTGTAGGTTCTACCAAGTTTACAATACATTTGTTTAGACTATATAGGTGGTACTAGTGGAAGAATTACCAATCATGGGATAAATTCACTATGATGCACCTACATGAGAGGGAATAACACCTCGAAATGATGATAAGGTATAAACCCTTGATCGTTCCTTCTCATAAACAAAATTAAAGAATAGGATGAGGGAAACATCAACCTCAAATCCCAACCAACACATACTTACAAACTCTCTTAACACCAAGAGAAACATGCACAATGGTAGAAAAACTTAGAGATTCCACATCTTGACTAGATGACACGACCACCAGGTTTCAAACTTTAAACACACAAACCAAATCCCAAGATGGGTAAAAACCACAAGGATCCTCCAACACAGGGGTTAAACCCCTATAAGATAAGAAAACCTTAGGAGGAACAAACCTCCCACCAAACTAGAGTGATGATGAATTGCTTCCAAGAAATGAAATGCTTCCCAATACAACTAGGTACCATAAATATTAAGATATGACACTTATTAATGAATTGAAAACGTGGGAAGACTCACTAGGACAAGGGGAGGAACTTTCATTTACAAGATTTTCATGATAAATGGCCAAAAACCTAAAAAGTAACAAAATTATGGAAAATGGGTATTAGAGGACACTAGTGCTCAAATAGGACACTAACACCCCAAGCACAGGTGTCCAGGTTTAGTGTTGTAGTCCTGATTTGGAATTGGAATCCTAGGAAAGGGTTGTAGTTCAAAACAAGCATTGTAGTACTGGGCTAGCACCGGTGTCCTGACCAACGAACAAAACCAAGCCAAGGTTTGGTCCCTAGGACAAGCAAAACCCACAAGAACTATAAACAAGGACATACAACAATAATTAAACTTTGAAAATGACAAAAAACTAACCAAAGATTGAAGTGAACACTAACACCCAATCTCCAAAACTACTAGCCAATGAAGGAGACAACTCCCAAGGGCTTGGCAGTAAACAAGAGACTCCAAAACAAACACAAAGACATAGGAAATGAGGGGGAAGGTGCCTAACACTCTTTTTCACCCCCAAACCCCAAGGAGAACCTCAAATGACACCTCAATAAGGTGGGTTCTTGCACCCAACACACAAGAAAGAAACTAGAGATTTCAAAGATGCCAAAATTGCATTTTTTTAAACATTTGTTCATTTTAAACCCAAATCAAAGTGCTCTAGTTCATTTTAACCCACATTACAAAAATGATAAAAAAACATCTAAAACCACATGTATGCTTGACACCAACGTTGATACACAATAAAAGAAAATATAGAATTGGTACCATTTATGTGGTTGGTTTATAATCCATCCACTTAGGAGGTTACAATAATCTATTACAATTACATAGGACTCAAATGTTCTACATTAAAAATAAAAATAAAACATTACAATAATCAAAACATGAATATTTTTCCAATCTTGAACTTGACTTCAAATCTCTCCAGATAGATCCTCTAATCCCCAACAATGGTTCTACACCACCCTACCATGTGGTACCCTTAGGTCTACCCCACCATGCTAGGAGATCATCGTAAGAGCAACAAACACACTCACACCAAGCATGGGAGTAAAGCTTACACACACGCCAATCATGGTGCATACAAAATGGGTATGGACAACATACAATAATAACTCAACCAAGAAAATAATATGGCTAAGGATAGGCACATGTTGGATAAAACACCCAATGAATACAAGGACAGGGGAATTAGTGAGAGGCAAGGAGTGTCATCATGAAGCACAAAGAGATGGATTGCAAAACTTAGGAGGGATGCCCATCGCAAGGAAAAGGGAGTACTCAAGTGGCATCCACCACCCAACTAGGTGTGGAATTCTCTTGGCCTATCATACTGAGTTTATGCAAGCACTCAAGTTATGTTGTTGACATAATTATTAGCTCAATAAACACATAATTTCATTAATTGCCACATGATTTACAACCTTACAATTACTATGGAAAAAATTCATAATCAAATTGAGTACTACATGTAGAGGCACTCCTTCCTAACCCTAGACCTCAATCCTAGGCTCTTCATGCTCCAATTTGACCAATTGGGCATGACACAAAATGATGCACAAATATAGCATAAAATATTGAACATGATTTCATAATCAAATCAAAATTTAATTAAGGATACATAAAATCCCCCATTCATTCATTTAAATTCAATTCAAACATTCAAAATTTTCTAAAATATTTTTATCACAAAACCATACAATTATTCAAAACTTCATTAATAATAGCTTGATTTTACCAAACATGCATAAAATAATGAGCATAATTTTAATGCAAGCACAATGAAAAATCATTAAGGGGAAAAAAAATCCCACATTAAAATTCATGTAAATTCATTTTTAAAATTTGAACTTTCTAAAATATTTTTATAACAAAAAGCCATAGAATTATTCAAAACTCCATTGATGAAAGCTTGATTTTCCCAAACATGCATAAAATAATTAACATGATTTTAATGAAATGACAATGAAAAATAATTAATAGAACACCAAATACCACATTAAAATTCATCTAAATTCATTTTTAAAATTCAAACTTTCTAAATTATTTTTATCACAAAAACCATAAAAAATTTTCAAAACTCTATTGATGAAAGCTTAATTTTCCCAAACATGCATAAAATAATGACTATAATAATATTTCAAAACTTTGACTCCAGTACGCAAAGTTATAAAAAATAATAATATGCAAACCATTATGAGAAAACTATTAAATTTAACGACAATTACCTGCAACTTGGTTGAATTTTCATTCCTCAAATAATTTCAAAAATAAGAGAGACGTGTTTAAAAATAAAGGTTACAAATTAGTTTTTTGTTAGTGAAATTAACAACTTTTGTTTAGAAAATTTTCCATTTGCATTAGTGAAAAATATATATATATGTCATTTTGGATTCCATATTGTTGTACTTTTGTAATTTAATAATTAAATGTTTGAAGAATTTAGACTTGTTATTAAATTATTATATTATGATGATGACATCTTATTTAGTATTCAAGATGTATCATTTTCAGATAAAAGATTAAATTATAATTAAGCATTCTTCGTTTAAAATTCATTATTGAGGAATTAGATTTTGGAGATTTGTCTATGGATTTAATTGAAATGTAGACTCATTAATCATTTAAGTTCCAATGTCTTAATTATATTTGAGCTTTTTTAATTGTGTGATTAAAATATTTAATGTTCTAAACAATTTTTTTCTTAATTAGTAATTCACCAATTTCGTCAATAATTAAGGTAGATGAAGATTATAGAGTATATATTGTCTTAAGGTGGTTATTGGAAAATTATTATTATTGGATTTGGTAAAGAAGGATTTTGAAAATGGTATTTAAATTTCTTGTTCATAACTAGTAGTATAGCCAATGCTTAACGATTGTTTAAGAATGTGAATTATGTATCCTTGGGTTATAGCTAGAAAGTTGAACACTGATTTTTACTTTTGTTAACTAGGGTTATTGTCAAACTTTTCCTATAGTTCCTTTTATGTGTCTCGTGAAGTTTTCCATTAGACAAGTAGTAGATTACCCTTTTGAGTTAGGGTTTATGAAAGGGTTTTCTCCTTTGGTTTTTGTTGTTTTCCTTTCTGTGCTTTGTGCATCATGCACATGATGACATTATAAATATGAAACCATCGAATGTGCAATGAATCCTAGTAAATTTTGCATTGAATTATTTTGTTTCGTAAAAAAAATGGAATTTTTGTTTTTATTGATTCATGCAAAATAGTGGGCATGACACTTCTACAAACTCCTTTGAACATTACCTAAAACCAACACACAAAGCCCAAAATTCTCTCAAATGCCTTTATTTTTGGGTGATACAAAATTACTTGTGAATTCAAAGGCTCGTGAATCAAAAACCAAGAATAATTTTCTAAAATCATGGGCTCAAAACCATAAGCCAAAGTCAAGTCCAAGTAGTCCACTTTCAACCCATGTGCCCCACTCTAAAAGTAACTTCTTGCAACATAAAATGCAACTCTCATTTGACCAATTTGACACTTATGAGCAAGGGGTCCAAGTGTAACTCCCTGGTACTCCAACATGATATAATAATTACACTTACATATGACAATAAATAGTTTTGTCAAAGATGCTAATCATAATCCACCTAATAGCACCCTATTCAATTATGATATAAAACTACTGAAGACCAATGACACATGACAAAGAGTGCTAGTAGTTGAATCTATCCAAGTAGAACAATTTTTTTGTGTACAAATATTTATAATATTATAAATATTTAATAATTGCTTCTAGACCTAAGGCTTTACAAGGTGTACAACACCTAGTCCTCTATTTCAAACACATTGAGCTTTACATAGAGTATCTATTTATACATGAACTATCTACTCTCCTCGACTTAATTATATTATTTGAATGCAACTAATTGGAGTGGGGCAAGTAAGGTCTAACATTCCTTCATTAGGTATGGTTGCAACAATCACCATATGCTCCACAGTTGTTTTAGATAGTATTAAATCTCTTTGGTTGTCTCAAAGTACTACCCTATTTTGATTATTGCTACTAATCAATACCTTTGTTCCACCACAATTGGAGTATCTCACCTATCTCACATTTCATTTCTTTTTAATTATAAACATGTTTTTATTTTAAATGTTTAGATGATGCTACTCATTTATTTTATTTCCATTTTACATTCCTTCTGGTACAATCACTAAAGAGATTTGATTACAATACCAACACTCCATAACATCCAAGGCATGCATTGCATGCTTGTTTGTTCATAATTATTTTAAAAATCATCAATTCAACATCCTTACAAAATTTGACATAAAGACGAAACTATCCTCTATCATGTGTATGTAAACACTTACAACACACCCAATTTTTTATGCAAATTCAAAATTAGAAAAATAATTTTCAAGGCTTAACAATTGTTGCAAATCAAAATTTGTACAAAAAGATCAAATCCACAAGTACACGATCAATTTTACAATAAAGTAGATTAAATTTGCACTTTGTAATAGTAATTCAAAACCCTAACCCTATCCCTAATTTTAACATTATAACTAACCCTGACCCTAATTTTATATCTAACCCTAGCCCTATCCCCAACTATAATTCTATCTCTAATAGTTCAACACTTTCCCTAATCTTAATTATAACCCTAATTCTATCTCTAATTGTTCAACCCTTTCCCTAACCCTAACCCTAACCCTAACCCTAATTCTATCTCTAAACCTAACCTAAACCCTAATCCTAATCCTAACCTTAACCCTAATCCCAACCCTAATCTTAATCCTAATTTTATGTCTAACCCTAATAGTATCCTAAATCTTAACCTTAATCCTAATAATTTTGTCTTCCATGTCGCGTTGCGAATGCTACTACTAGCATATATATACTTTTAAAAATATATAAAAATAAAAAAAATACCAAGAAATATCCTTCTCGAGGTGCTTATTTTTAATCAAGTTGTCACATAAAAGTGCATAGCCACCTCAAGAAAGATATCTCTCGACATTTTTTATATATATTATTAAAAATATATATATGCTAGTAATAATTCAAACAAAAAGAATAAGAAAATTGTGATTATGATATGATGTACTTAACTGACGTATCCTCTTATTTAAGAAAAGAATTCAATTGAAAACACCAAGCAAAATATAATTCTACATCAAACTAAAACTAAGTACCTTATTTTATTTATCTAACTTTTTTGAATATTTAATACAATCTCTTTTTAATGTCTATTTACTAAATTTTTGTAAAGAAACTTTGTTTTCCTTTACAAATATAAATTGGAAATTGGAAAAACCTGATCACACGGACATGCCAAGGAATTTGGCATTAAAATATCGGCCAGTAAACCATGTGCTCATTAAAAAAAAAAAAAATTCTTGACGAAAGGAGGCGTAAGTTTCGTTCAACTGGTCTCCTTTTGTTTCGGAAAACTCAAAGTATGAAATCGGAACCAGCATTTTTTAAAATATGGTTAAATTCTAGCTTTATCTTTTGATGAAAAGAACAAACGCTTCCAGACCTGAAAAGTGAGACAAAATAAAGAGTTACAATGCTTTTTTGCCTATAAAGGAAATCGCATTTTTTAATAAGGTCAACAATTCACGCGCGTCCCCATTGCATTTTCTTTGGGCAGCTGCAATCCGCTAATTTTGTTTGTAATATTTTATTCCTGAAAGCAACCAGCCGTCTGAATTTTGTATTTGAACCGATCGAATCTGATGACAAGTCACAAAATACAGAATGAAACCCAAAACGGCGCCAGCAACGCATTCCGGAAAATGGCAGGGAAGGAGGACAATTTTCAATATATTAATAACAAAAGCATAATTAATGCGCTAGATTTGCACTAAAATGTTTTTTTAATCTTCAAAACCGACTCCCACTAAAATCTAAAAAAAATCAATCTTAGATTAAGTTAAGTCCAGTATTAAAAAATTTCGCCGTCCTTGCAGTACAAAAATCTCTGTGTCTGGTCTTCCACTGACAAAGCAAATTTGAAAATGCAACTTCCCCTCCATTTTCTCCAGATAAAAAGCCTTTTGTAAAAGGCAGGGACAAATTTTGAATAAAACACAGAATACAACAAGAGAGGCCCATAAAGAACAGAACGGCAAGGCATATAAACAATTGCAATTCATTTATCTAAGCCAATGCAAGCTTTGATGAAAACTGTCCGCGAGGGCTGTGCATTGGAAAAGAAGATGGACATTAAAATTACAAATGGTCACTCTAGTACACAAAACTCTGTCGATTGATTGCAATCATGGACCCAGAATACTTGGCTAGTGGCACTTCGAAATGGCAAGCACTCAACCCAACTTACATAAAATAAATTATTAAGAAATAAGATAATCTATTGATTAATATATGGGGGACCTATGTGGAATGCCCTTTCTCCTGCTACCTGATGTCCTAGTAGGAGCAGACTGTGGTGCAGCAACACGTCTGCATATTTTCTTTATCAGAGGCATGTCTATTGATGGACATGGCAACATCCAACGTACGTCGTTTGCGGTGGATCCTGATGATGTCTCTTCTAACACAGAGGTCGGTGATAGTTCTTCTTCTACCTGCTTAGAGTTGGGGCTCTCTCTCGGGGAGTAAGTGAAAATATCAGGGAAGGGCAGCGAGCTGCAATGGTTAATCAACCGAGATAGACTTTTATCTTTACTCAACGCAGCATCTACCTGCACAGAAGTCATTAAAAACTCTAAATCAGTACTGATACTCGACTTCATATTTTTGGGTACTAAGTTAGGTTAAGTGTTAATCCTCATGACCCTCTTTCATAAGTAATGACAGAGGGGGACCAGTTTCTCATTAATTTTCACAAGTTTAAATTACTGATCTTGATTACTTCATATATATAAATGCTTGAAAGAGACCAGCCCTGTGCTACCTATCTGGATTCTAGTCCCATTCAAACATATTTTATTTTAGAGTTTTCAAGTTGTTGAATACTTTAAAAAACCTCTGAATTTTTCAACAAATAATTATACCTTCTTACATTTCAAGAAATTGTACTAAGATACCCTCCAAATTATATCTTTTTATGTTGATTAAAGAGTTTACAAAACCTTGGTACAAACATTTCACCTTGTTACCATTGGATACCTAGTGCTATCTACAGTAATTTCCTAAGAAAAGAAGTTACCCCAAAGCGATTAACTATGGGTATCTATGAAAGGGGTAGCCATATGACCTTGCAGGAAACAGAGCAATATCGGTACGACTCCTGCAGACTTCTGTCACAAGTTTGGCAAGAGTTCGCCAGTCCTTTGGCCGGTCTGGACTGGGGCCGCTGATTCAAGAATACCACCTTTGCGCTATTAATTATGTAGGTCTGCAACGCTCCCAAACAAACGGATATCTTCGTTAAGAATAAATGGGTATGTATTTAAATGCCTTAATTTGTCATAATCTACTGGCAAGAAAATGACCCATCAAGCTCACCTGCACTTGAGAACAGTCGAGTAACTTCTGTATGTCTAGCAGCCTGATCACATCATGGTACACATACCTTCGCACCTGCCACCACAAAATGAATGTTTTTGGAACATGGTGAGCATACAATTAATGGCAAATGGCAATTGGCTGTGTATGAAAATGGTAAAAGTGAAATGGCGATTTGGTAAAGTTCTCGTTGAAACCTGTAGAAGACGATGTGACTGATGGTTGGGCAGACAGTGTTGACAGATACTTTTGCTGCAATCGACACAAAATATATTGTTCTCGTTCTTCTTGATCTCGAGATGCCTTGGGCAAGCAACAAAAAATCGATCCGTCAGCAGCGCCTCCAACCATGCTGGTTTAGGTGGCGCCTCAGGCAGAGTATATCCAACCTGCAGAACCCATAAAATTTACCCAATCACGATTAATTTGAAAGGAAGAATTAGTCAATTACTGGCTGTTCTACCTAACAATCTATTAACAAGAAAGCGGGTTAACCAGTTAAATTAATGGACTATAAGGTCAAACATTGTTCTCTTCCTGTCGGTCGCTAAAAATTGTCGACAATTACTCTGTTTCGACTAAATTAAGAAAATTAGACGAATTCATTATGAGGTAATGAATTTTAGAGGAAACCATATGGCGGCAACTGTAACAACTTCCCTACAGATTCCCTAATTTGCGAGATTCGAACTCAAATCTAGAGTGTAACTGGTTCAGCAGCGTGCATTAAACAAGTGTTAAAGATCACTCCAAGAAGTTCAAATAACCCAGAAGCGGAAAAAAATGAGAGACCAGAAACAACCCTAACTTACAGTTTTAATATTAGAGAGAGATCACACAATAATACTTGTAAATAATTCACGGATTATGACTGCGACAGGTCCAACCGTTGTCTAGTTAAAAATATTACATCATTCAAGACTTACGAAGGCTATCTATTTAGAAATTGTATATTCGGGATTAGATGTCCACAAAGAGAAATTAGAACATGCCACAGCTTCAATCTTTCAAGATCCATTATTCTAGTGCCTAAATCGTTTCCAATTCGACCATAGGCAAATCCTATATATACCTCAAAGGCTATTGAAAGAGATATCTTCAAAACTTCTCGAAATTTCTGGAATATTTTAGGAGCGAAGCTCAAAATGTTACAAAATCTGCCTTAATTATATAGAAACTTGGAAAAATCGTGAAGGCGTAGCCCAAACACTTGATATATTCAGTATGTCGGTTAAACAACTCACGAATAAGCCCCGCAAGATCTAAAATCTCTAAATTTGAAAAAGCACTTTAAAATTCTAAAATTAAGTGTTCAAATCCTGAAATTTTCGGGAAATTACGCTATAAAAAGCTTCAGACAACTATAGTTTAGCTGGCGGCGGCTTCAATTCGTTAAAATCAAAACCAACAAAAGGCATACTAAACATAACTCATTCACAACTGCTCTAATTATAACCACACACTTCCTTTCTAGCCCAAATTAAGCGCAACTACTTGACAATCAACCACACAAATGCTTCAAATTGTCTAAACACACGAAAATTCGGCACAGGAACAATAGTCCTACACCAAAACTTCTGCGCAACGCATAAATTCCCCACAAAGTTTTGCACATAGAACTCAAAAAAAAAAATTAACTTCTTACAACTAAATTTTCCTCCTTCACAATTTAAAAAACAATTCAAATCTGCACAAGGCAGAAAAATCAATTCACATGCCATGCAATTGTTTTTCAGAGAAGTAAACTGAGGCAGAGCAAACCACAAATGATGTGAAAATACAAGAATTAAGCATAACTAACCATTTCGACCGTGAAAAAGTGAAGCCGCCGCTGGAAATCCTCAAACAAACGTTGAGTAAAACTCTGGAAAATTCAAAAGCATATAAAATCTTTCCCAATTAAGCGAATTGGAGCTTCTCTCTGTGAATGATGCACTTCAACATGGCGGTTCAAACCAGGAGGCGGCGGAAGCAAAAACAATCCTCAGCTCAAGCGAGCTCTTTATTAAAACGACCAAATTTATTAATAAAAACACCGTAAAACAAGGAATCCCTCCAATAAAAAGGTAGAGAGAGAACGGAACTACGCGCGCGCTCTGAAAAGTTATGTGCGTACTCTCACACTCTCTCTGCCGTCGATACCCCTCATCGCACGGTAGCGCACAACACAACTGACCCCCGCGCCATTTAACGCTAACGGCACAGCCTCCAGGCCTTGTGAGTCGCCGATTCCTTTGATGCAAAAGCTTTTAGACCGTCCGATACGCTCTCCCCTTACCGAGGCAACGCATACCAATTTCAAAGAAAAACGGAGTATGGATACCTTGATATACCGATCATTTTCACGGCGCACTTGCCGAAACCCTAGCCCGGAACAGTGACAGCGGGAAGCCACGTCGGAGCCCACATAAGCATAGGACTACTGTCGGTCGAGGTGGATGACAGAGCAGGAATGCGTTAAAAGCGGTAGGGACGTACTTAACGTGGGTCCACCACCGATTCTGAATCATCACGATTCCCGCCGATTTTTTGCGCGGAAACCTATCGCTAAAGACCTAATGAGGTCCCAAAATTCTACACCCGTCTTATTTCAAACATTCAATTTTTGGAGGCCTTCCGTCCCTCAACCTGCTAAAATGAAAAGCTTACTTACCCACTTTTCCCTCCTTTTCAGCTTTGCAGGTAGACTGGTACGACCTGTCTACACTAGAATTTAGAGGGGTTTGATTGTGTAGTCCACGGATAGCTGATCTTGAGCTTGTCAAAACTGTGACTTCCATTCCAATAGAAAATTAGTATCTTAAAAAGTTAGCAGCGCCATCACCCATTTTTGGTTAAATCATTTATGTGGAAAGCAATGTTCAGACCGCCACAATAAAAAATATGTAGAAAAAATCTGATCATTACGGAAGGCCAGGAACATTTTTCAAAGCTCTTTAAGCTAAAAGCCCTCTTTATGAGGAGGAAAGGTTAACATTTACAATATGACTTAATTTAACTATTACACATGGAAAATAATGATCGTGTTCATAATGGTGTCGAACTTTCTCTTCTCCTATATTTTCTCTCTAGGTTTTTTTTTGTTTTTAAAATCCAATCCAGATTATTCTTATAATTCCTTGGTATTAAGAGGAGTTGTTTAAGGTTTTTTTTTTAAACTCACTAGTATTTATTTATTCAAAATTAACGTTGGAAGCGATACTCTAAGTTAATTTTTTTTAATTAAAAATTAACGGTTATGAAAGTGTCCACCACACTAAAGTCATTTGCTTGAGACACAATCTCAATCTCATTTCTTATAAATTGCACCTCCAAGAAAATTCAACCTTGGTAAATGACAAAATAAATAAACATATTGTCATCCTCACCAATTGCATTCAACCAATTAAATTACCACCCTTTGGTAATGATGTTGAGCTTTATATATATATAGTCTCTAAGAATCTATTAAAATGTATAGACAAATCATATTGAATTATAATAAAATAAATAGTCGTGAAGGTTATGAAGAACCATAGAAGGTTGTGCAAAACCACATATATATAGAGCAAGGGGAAGCAAGATGGAGTGGGGCATTGTGAGGAACCATATATAGAGAGAGCAAGGGGGGGGTGAGGTGGGGGCTTGTGGCTAGGAGGCAAGAGGGCATGAGTGGGAGGATTAAACTAGTTTCTAAGTATCTATTAAAATGTATAGACAAATCTTATTTTTTATAATTTTTTAATAATATTGTATTGTAATAAAATAAATAGTAATTAAAGTTGTAAAGAAACAAAATACTAATTAGGACAAAATAAACTTTATCATATAAAATATAAATTATAATATTTGTGGGTGAACTAATTTTGGTTACTCAAAGACATTAGATTTCCATAGTCCATATTGATGATTGTAAGCTTTTCTGGATTAAACTGTGTTCATTTTTTTTTATCATCAATGTTTTGGATCACACTCTGTGATCCATCTTCGGGATGAGAAGAGTTGTATGAGAGCAAAAATGGTACATAGCAGACCATACTGAGTTAAAAAGATGGGAGAGGGGGATGTTGCACAAGAATCGAAATGAGAATATTAGAAAAATAGAAAAAAGGTAAATTAAAAGGAGAGAGGGGAGGATAAAGAAACCAAAACCAATTGAAATAGGAAAAGAGGGAAATAAACCATTAAGCTAAACAATCTAAAGGTAAGAAAAAAAGACAACAAAACCAAAGGATTAAGCAAAAGATAAACACAATAAAAAATAATTACAATCTCTTGCAAAATTAAAAAGGAATAAATAGGATGCTAAAAAGGAAAAGTGTTAAGCCAAAAAAAATGAAAACCTTAGAAAGAACAAAAACAATTAAAATAATAAAAATCAAGGAAATTCAAACACCCCTTGAAAAAGCAATATAAATCAAAAGTTTGAGAAGCAAAGACAATGGACAAACAATATAAATAAAATAAATAAAGCAAAAATTATAGAATTAAACCAAAAATAAAAAACACTAAAATAAAATAATATAAACCAAAAGGGGGGGCTTTGAACAAAAGGGAACAAAAAATCAAAAATAAAACGAGATAGGCTTAAAAATAATTAAAATAAAAAACTTAGGAAAAAAAAAAAAAAAAAAGAGAAAATAAGTAAACATGTATTGAAAACGCAAAAGAGACCAAAAGATTTAAAGAGCAAAAATAAAGAAAACCTAAAAAAATAGAAGAAGAAGAAAATCATTTAAATAAACTTCCTAATTATAATTTTCAAAAAAGATTAATCTTAAGAAGCAAAGAGCAAAACAAAGAAACAAAAATTAAAATAAGAACAAGCAAAAATAAAAAAAATCAAAATAACCAAAAAAAGGATAATTTAAGCAAAGGATTAAAAGCAAGGAGAAAAGGAGAAAAAATAAAATAAAGCAAGAGAATCAAGCCCAAAAAGAATAAAATCAAATAAATGAGAGAGAACAAAAACAATTAAAAAAAAACAAAAACCAAAGAAAATAAAATAAGCATTGAAAAAACAAAAGAAATCAAAAGTTTGAAAAGGAATGAAATAAATAAAAACTAGAAAACTTAGAAGACCAAAGTGTTTATTAATCTTCTAGGTTTTCAAAGAGAAAATAGAAAGAGAGAAGAAAGGGGGAGAGAGAAAAGAGGGAAGAAACAATGACGAGGAGAGAGAAAAAAGAGAGAAGAAAGAGGGAAGAAACAAAGGCAATGAGAGAGAAAGGAGAGCACAAAGGGAAGAAAAAAGGGGGGGACAAGGTAAAAAAGGAAAGATAAGAAACGAGGGAAAAGGGGAAGAACAGGGGAGGCGGGGGGGTGAGCTAGGAGGGGGGTTGGGGATGGAGGGTTTGAGGTGAGCTAAAAGAGGTTTCCAAGAGGAACTCAAGATCCAACCATCATCTCGATTGAGATTCGTGGGATGGTCATTGATCTCAATAGCTTCTTTGAGTTTCCTTTTGAAAAAGTTGTTTTCAAGGGAGAGGATTTGAGTGGTTTTGAGGCAAATCTGGTGTTTTGTGGAGGAAGCATGGTCAGCTAGGGTGGATTTTGTGACACGTTTGTGATTGATGTCTACACTATGCTCTTTGATTCTGGTTTTGAAAGAGTGACCAATTTCACCAATCTAAGGGGTGCCACAAGAGCAAATAATTTTAGAAATGCCTGGGTTAAGGTAGATGTCCTTGGGGTCTTTTAGAGAGGGGATGTGGTTTCTTTAAGGTAGAGAAAGGTTTGAAAGCACAATGGATTCCCTTTTTACAAAGGATTTTAGTAATTTTTTGAGATAAGCCTTCAATGTAAGGGAGGGTGGCATTCGAGGGGATGGAGGGTTGGGGGGCCTTAGGGTTGGAGAAGAAATTGGATTTGACTTGGTTAAAAGTTCTAGAGATTTGCTTGTTCTTGTAGCCATTTAGAAGGAATACATGGAAAAGATGATCAAGCTCCTTACTTAAATGATCTTCATCACAAATTCAGAAAGCTCTCAAGGTTAAAGTTTTAAGGATGGAAGTTTTTTGGGCAGGGTGGTGGTGGGAGGAAGAGTGAAGGTAGAGGTTGGTGTGGGTGAATTTGTGGTAAACACTACGAGAAAGGGAACCATCTAATTTTTTTGTGAGCAGGATGTCAAGGAAGGGGAGTTGGTTATTAGACTCAATTTCTTTAGTGAACGTTATGCAAGGGTTTAAATTGTTAAGGTGGGTGTGGAACAATTCAAGGTTATCCAAACCATGAGGCCAACAAATATTGGTGTCATCTACATATCTCTTCCACCATTTTGGTTTGAGGGGGAAAGAGAAAAGGGCAACTTCTTCAAAGTGCTCCATGTAGAAGTTAGTGATAACATGAGAGAGAGGGGAACCCATTGCTACACCATCTATTTGTTAATAGATGACCCCTTGGAAAGAGAAAAAGTGGACTTTAGGCAAAGTTCAACCAAAGAGGCCAACTCATCATTACTCTTGCATCTAACAATCTCAATAAAGTCATGAAGAGGGACTTTGGTGAACAAGGAAACCACATCGAAACTAACCAAAATATCATTGCTATGTAAATTTTTGTCTTTAATAAAGTCTAAAAAATGGGAAAAATCTTTTATGGAGTTTGATTTTCCAAAGTTATCGCTTCTGTTATCGCTAACCTCTACATGTAGCACTTTGAAGAAGTTGCCCATTTCTCTTTCCCCCTCAAACCAAAATGGTGGAAGAGATATGTAGATAACACCAATATTTGTTGGCCTCATGATTTGGATAACCTTGAATTGTTCCACACCCACCTTAACAGTTTAAACCCTTGCATATAGTAGATTTAATAAAGTCTACGAAATCCAGGAAGAATCTTTTATGAAGGAGTCTGATTTTAGTTACTCTTTTATATGCCACATAAATTGTTTTAAAAATGACAATAAGTTAGTATGGATATTTTGAATACATCTATCTAAAAAATACAAAGAAATGTCATTTTCAAGTTATTTTAGTAATTTAAGAGTTACTTTAAAATTAGAGCTCTTTTATTTACAACATACATACATCAACACATAAATTTTATCGTTTAGTTAAGATTTTTTATTATTGGGGGAAAATAAGGGGTTTTGAAAGGTCCCACAACTTTTTGCAAAGATCATAGTAGATATAACATTGAAGCCTAGTACTAGAAAGAGGGCCAACACAAAATAAACACAAATATATTAGACCATCAAAAGCATCTATTTGATAACAAATAGATAGCCATGTGTGTTAGAAATTTGAAATAGATCGAATAACCCAAGAAAATTTATAAGAGAAATCCAAAGCTACATAAATTGAAAAAACATAAACAATGTAAACCAACAACTCCAAGAGATATGCAATGTCAGGATAACAGAATTGCATTAAAAGCTTCCAAGATGAAAAATACAAGCTAGGTTAGTGAGTTTATATAAAACTAAAGAGATGATGGAGGTGGCAGATCAACCAATAGGAATTAACCACCAACAACCACCAATATTAAATAAAGTGACGAAAAAGTAAATACTCCACCTTTTAAGGGTGGAGACACCTCATCACTTTATCTTCTAGTTATTAAATAATAAACTCACTTTATTATTCTAAGCAAACTTAATAAAAGTGTAGGAGAAACTTATAACTAAGGGGAAATAAATTAACCCACTAGGAAAATAAAAATCTACACCAACACCCCCCTTAAGCATAGCTTAAGAGGATGTAAAAGATGATGTGTCTTGAAAAATGAGGTCATGTTAGGTATCCATGTACATATCAAATCCCCCCAAAGAAGGCCACCCAACAAAGAGAGAGATAACACCCCCCATAATAGAGAGAGAAGAAGAGAAGGACTAAGTAACTCACCCCTCCCCAAAGAGATTCAATTGTAGATGCCTAAAACTAAATGTAGAAGATGGTCATCCCCTTAGGAAGAAACAAAAAAGTCCTTAAAGGAATAGGTAGGAAGGTGTAATGTAAAAAATTGCACAACATGCAGTTTCACATTCCATACACCTTCCTTTTTAGACAGACTAAGATAATTATGATCTCCCAAAAAAAAACCATTTTCTTACCACCTACCATGCCCTTTTCCTTAACTGTTAAGTCTAATTTTTATGGACCTATAGACACCTAAATTTGACCACTTCCATATGGTAAAATTTGTCTACTCTATTCGTCTCTTTCGTCAATATTAATTGAATAATTGATTTAATTAATATTTCATTTTCTGCCTAAAGTTCCTAAAGTGTTTAATTGAAAAATTAAATAATTTACCTTATCCCCTTTGCTTCTCTAAATTAAATAAATATATCAATTTATTTAATTTAGTCATTAAGTCTTTTTAAATCAATTTTTTAATTTCTTCTTTTTCTCTCTCCTTGTCACATCCTCCATAATCCTCCCCTAATACGAATTAATGTAATTAATTCATAATTATGGTGTGCACACCCTTAATCTGGGATTAATGTCAGGGTAAGTGCACAAAGTTGAGTCCACGAAACGTGGAAGTTTTGCCTTAGGCAAAAAAATGAATTCGGCTTCCAAAAAGCGGGATCCGTTTAGCGGGGGATGAGCCTAAGTTTAAAAAATGGGATCCCGTTTTTGGAAATTTCATTTTTGGAAAATTTTCAAAACGGGATCCGATTTGAAAATTTTCAAAAACGGAAATTTCCAAAAATAGAAAGTTTTTTAAACGGGATCCCGTTTTGAAAAAAAATTTCAAAAATGGAAACTTCTAATTTTTGAAAAATTTCCATTTTTTTCAAAACGGATCCGTTTTGAAAACTTTCCATTTTTGGAAATTTTCGTTTTTGGAAGAATTTCAAAACGGGATCCCTTTTTACAAAACGGGATCCCGTTTCATAGAACTATAAAAAAATGGCATTTTTATGAAACGGGATCCCATTTTGAAACGAGATCCCATTTTTTAATGAAACGGGATCCCGTTTTTTAAATTATGAATTTTTGAGCGGGTTTTTTGGCTTGTTTTTTGGTTCGGGAAATGGCTTGGGGACCCGAACCTAAGCTTTGGACCTAGTTTGACCTGCAACTTGAAGGTCTTGTTAATGTCACAGGAAAATAATGACTTTGGACATATGTTTGAAGACCTATTTTGCAGAATCTTTTTACGAAATTGAAACCCATTATAGATGAGACAGTGCAGATTCCAAATATGTAATTTTTTTAATAATTTGATTATTTTTTCTATTTTTCAATTAATTTATAATGAAACTAGTCCATAAACTTGAATTATCAGGTTTTTTTAGTGTTTTAATAACTTTTGATCAACATAAAATTTTGATGAACGGATTGCACGAGAGCAAAGAGACAATTCTTTTCAGTTAAAAAAAAAAATCAAAAAATGATAAGTTTAGGTCATCTTATGTGTGTTGTACACACGATTTTTCAAAATGACAAATATGCCTAATAAATATTTAATAAAAAAGTATTCAATAAAAAATTATAAAAAAATATTAAAAGCAAGCTTTAGTGAGTCACAAAACTTTTCCCAAAAGGATTTAGAAAAATATGATAATTTAGGTCAAAATATGGATGTCGTACACGTGCATGGTATGGTATAAAAAAGTGACTTTTAAACGGTTTTTAGAAAGCCTATTGAAATTCAATTTTACAATCTGGGTATTGAAATAAATTACATATTTGGAAACTAGACTCCGAGTACTACATTTTATGATTAGTGACTTTTTCGAAGATTCCATCTCTAAGTGCTTCAAATTTTAAGGTCAAAGTGTCAAATTCTAAAAATCAGGGAAAACACTTCCACTTTTTGGCCAAAAAGTGGACTCAACTTCTTGCACACACCCGTCACATCCTCCATATTTTTCCACTTGCCTCTAATCTTTCATTAATCCTCCTAATCATGTGTTTGCACAACCTTAATCAAAGTCATTAGCCACATTTAGCATGCCTTTTTAGTCAACCTTTTCATTTGCCTTTCTTAGCATTGACCCTCTCTTCCATGTGAATTTTTAATTCACATTTATTCACATTTTATCCTTCCAAGGCTTACCTTATCCCCATGCAACTTCTAGAACATTTGACTTGTCACATCACTCACATGTGGAAAATTCCCACCTTTTTGGAAATTCTCTTATCCACTAGATTCTCCCAAGCATGTGAATTTTTAATTCACATTTATTTTCCCAACTACTTTCTCATTCCCCATGGAGATTTTTGAGGAATTCTAAAATTCCTCTAAAGTCATTTTCATTCTCACCTGGGGACAAGAAGTTCTTTTTTGAGGAAATTTTCTCATTCCCCAAGGTACTTGCAAGGTACTTGTTCTTCCTCCACATCACTTGTCCTTATTTCACCTCACTTACACATCATCACATCCTAGGCCACTTCACCCTCCACATGTCAAGATGTGAGGGCTTGTGAGTCCTCAACTCAACATAACCCTTCATCTTGGCCTTGGTGGCTTAATCTCAACCATTGAATTCTTTTATAAATACCCCCTCTTATAATGCATTTTAGAATACTTAGCCATTTGCACCCTTATGCTACCAATTTGATTACTCATTTTGCAAGCATCATCTTAGCCATTTAGTCAAACCACTTAGTCTCTAGTATTAGCATTTTATCATATTGTTCATCTTGCATCTAGCCATCTCCATAGCCATCCAAGGAGCACACAAGCATTCAAACATCAAGGGCCAACCAAGGGATTCAACAACACAAAGGTATAATCGTTTACAATCATTATTTGCTATCTTTCTTTGTGTTATCATTCTTTAGGCTAATCTTTGAGGTGTTCTTTGTGTTTTCTTTATATTGCATTTTAGTTATTTTGCACCTTTAGAATAGGATAAACTCAAGGCTTCACATTTCTGGCACGCTCGCTGGGACCCACATGGGTTCCTTCATTTCACGTTTGTTGTTGTTTAGCTTGTTTGCAGGTCCAGGTTGCAAAGGGGCAGACTTGCCCTATTTTTCATGCTGTTTTCTGACATTTGACTGCAGTGGGGCAGACTTGCCCTAGTTTTCATTTTATTTTTTAACATTTGACTATAGTGGGGTGGACTTGCCCTGTTTTTCATGTTGTTTTTTGACATTTGATTGTAGTGGGGCAAACTTGCCCTATTTTTCATGCTATTTTCTAACACTTGACTGCAGTGGGGCGGACTTGCCCTATTTTTCATGTTGTTTTCTGACATTTGACTGCAACGGGGCAGACTTGCCCTATTTTTCATACTATTTTCTGACATTTAACTACAGCAGGGCAGACTTGCCCCTGTTTGGACTCTGTTTTCTGACACTTTGTTGTAGAGGGGCAGAATTTCCCGAAGGACTGTTGCAGAGGGGCAGACTTGCCCAAAAATAAAACATTTTGGGAGGTAAAACAACCGTTTTTGCTTTGGCTTTTTTCCATTTTCAGACTCTAACCCCCTAACATTGTTTGTTGAAAGGGTATTTGTGTTTTTTGCTAACATTTTGTAGCATATTCTTGTAATTGACGAAGAATGGCAGTTAAAACAACTAACACTTGTTTGCAGGGCCATCTGTTTGTTCAAATTTTAAAAGCTTTCCTTGTTGTTTTCGTTAATCTAGGAACATAGTTAACTAGGGGGAAGTAAAATTCACTATTTGCTCTGTCTATAAATCTATTTTTTGTGTTACCTAAAGGGGGCATTAGTTTTTTTCACTTTCCCCTTGCACTTCGTGTGAGCCTGGGGAGTAGTTGGAAATGATTAGTGCCTTCTTTTTAGAGGGACATGCTTGGGGATTTCATCACCCCAAGGGACGATCCCAACCATGCGTACCAGTGGGGTATAGAAAGGGGGGAGAGCCAAAGTTGTACCCCAATCCAGTCACGTCATGTCTAGCGGAGCATCGAAGCTAGGGTGATACCTAGATAGACGTGAAGAGTTGGTCCGAGCCTTTTAGTATCTCGTTGGGGTTCCCGATTCACGCTTGTGACAGGCTGGTGTTCACGGTTGTGTCTCACATACCGAGAGTATATTGAGAACTCCTTATAATCCTTGTGCATCCTAGATTAAGACCTTTGATGGCCATACCCTTAGCACTAATCATAGGATTGTGCTTGTTTTAAGTGTTTTTTTGTGAGAAACCAATAAACTTTTTGATAAATCAGCCTTCTTGTTGTCATTTTAAGTCCTTCCCATAGTCATTTCCATCCAAACCAAGTCCATGTTTCCCACAGAGGGGTGGACCTGCCCTGACATGTTCCATAGTGGGGTAGACCTGCCCTGACTTGCTCTATAGTGGGGCGGACTTTCCCTCCAGTTTACTACAGAGGGGTGAACCTGCCCCCTTGAATAGTCAATTTCACTCTGTTTAGCCATCCCAAGCCTCCGTTTAACCATTCCAAGCCTCTTTTTAACCGTTCTAAGCCTCCGTTTAACCATTCCAAGCCTCTGTTTAACCGTTTGAAGCCTCCGTTTAGCCATCCCAAGCCTCCGTTTAACCATTCCAAGCCTCCGTTTAACTGTACCAAGCCTCCATTTAACCATTCCAAGCCTCTATTTATCCATCCCAAGCCTTTGTTTAATCGTTCCAAGCCTCTGTTTAATCGTTCTGAACGTCTGTCCATCCTTTCCAAACTTTCGTTTCCCATTCCAATTACTCATTTCACCATTTGGGGAACCCATTTTATTACCTAGAGATCTCGTTCCACCATTTTCTAGTAATACCATTTCACCGTTTGTTAAACTCGTTTGCCCGATTTAAACAAAAACTAATTGGGAACTGAAAACCTTGTCATTTGTTGTGATCTAAACATTTGCACTTAGACATCACCCCCATCATATAGAATCCTTTAGGACACCTTTAGTTCACATCCTTCATCATCTTTCAATTCAAATCTTTTAAACCTTGTTTTAGAAGTTATTACCCGAATTGACCAAGGCGTTTAAATTCAATCGTTATCCTACATATCAATCATTATCTTCAACCCAATTAATCTGCTTCTATCATGAGGTGGATTCAGTGTTGAAAGTAAACATCATCGGCCCAAATCAATCCATTTCCATCTTGAGGTGGATTCGGTGCCACAAATCCATCCTTTAATCCGATCAACCAACGCCTTAAGTTACCTAGGGTGATTTCCAAATTTGGGTTTAGAATCCCTTCCATCAACCAATCCTAATTCACCATTTAATCCAAAACAAACTTATCCAATTTATCCAAATGATCCAATCCAATCTATCTAAACAATCTCATCCAATCATCCAACTATTCAATCAATCCTACACAATCATCCAATCAAAATCCAATCATTCAATCAAAATCCAATCATCTAATCTAAATCCAATCATCCAATTTCAATCTTGACCCAATCATCTAATTAATCCTATCCAAGCCCTTCATCCAATCAATCGATCTCTATCCAATCCAAACAATTTTTCCACCAAGGACATCCTTGCACCTAGTCTCATTATAATCGGCCCATAGTCCCTTTTGCATGCCCGTTCAGACCCGGTCACAGGCAAAGAAGATGGTTGAACAACAAAACCTAGATCCCAACCTAACGCACCATAAGAAAATCCTCCCGTCAATGGGGGTCATCACAATCTAACACCGAAGATCATAACAACTTACCGCATGGTGAAGAGAGTATGGTCAACCAGCTCGAACTCACACTCGAGGAACATTTTAGTAACCCCACCAATGCACAAATGACAAATCGCCTGCTCGAACAACATGGGGAAGTAATCTTGGCCCACCTAATTGAAAAAGGTGTCAAACCTCCATCAAGTGTCGACCTATCCAAATATGGCAATTCCACATCTAACATACCCTAAAGTTCACAAAACGCACCAGGTGATTCATACATCCCCAATGTTCCTCTAGTGGAGGGTTGGTATCAACCTGAATTCGGAAATACCATCCTTTACCACATTAACAATCCCCCGCACGCCCCAATCTCAGTCGTGGGGGCTCCTCAAGTATCTGATCCCAATAACCCTTTCGCCTATGACATGCCGCAAAATGTTCTTCAGCGTCCGCCATTAATGTTGACCGCACCACCCCTTTTGAATCAACCTCCAATAAACATTGGGGGAAACCCTTTCAACACCTTACCTCCACCTCCTGGAGCCACAAATCTACCACCACCTCCATTCACATCCCAACAACCCCTACAATCTAACATACCACCTCAATTACCTCCACAAGGTACATCCCAACCAAATGTTCCTGTTGTCACCCAACAACCTCCTTTGTAGAACGCCTCTACATCATCTTAGCCACCTCATCAGCAACAACCCCTGCATAATCCTTTGATTTCATCACAACAACCACCACACCAATCACAAGGAAATCCATCTCGACCTCTCGTCCAGACCATATCCCTGTTGCTCACATCTATTTTATGTTTGCAAGTTCAACCGCAACACAATATCCCATCTCGGCCCACACAACCGCCGATATCACATCAACAACCTCCCCAACACTATTTCTATCATAACCAACAACAGTTCCAACAACAACCACCCTATGTGGCCTCCCAACTGTCGCAGCAGTACCCCCAGTACCAGCAGACCAATCCACAACACTCCATTCATGCTCCTCAGCATTATGTCACACATCCTTATCGGACAAACCCATACTATACCTCACAACAGCAGCCCCTGTACCAACAAACACCCTCGGCATATCAGCAAGGGACATCATCATCTCACTATCAAAATCCATATATCAACCTTCAAACAATATCTCAATAGGATCCTTCGTCATCCTACCACCCATATCCATCCAACCCATCTACCTCGACTCCTACGCCACCAATCAACATGGATTTGTTAGAAATCAAAGCTGCTTTGAAAGATCTCCAAGTTGGGACTGGTAAGCAAACCTTCAAATTTGAAGATATATGTCCCTATCCATTTGACCCTTCCATCTCAATGATTCCCTTCCTGAAACATTTCGAAATACCAAAATTCGATAGATACAAGGGAAACAAGGATCAAATGTCTCTTCCCACGGAGCTTGATAGGGAATGCCCTAGAGTGGTTCATAGGTCTAGAGCGGAGGTCCATCAAATCCTTCACGGATCTTTCAGAGAAGTTTGTTTCCTACTTCTCCTTCAATCTAAAGGACACTAATACCTTGGATCTCCTCAAGGAGAAACAACGTGAAGGCAAAACCTTTTCTAGCTACCTACAAAGGTGGTGTGCGTTGGCAAGCCGAATGAAAACCCCTCTCAAAGAGAAGGACATGGTCACTCTCTTTGTTGAGAACCCACATCTTGACATGGCCCATAACTTCAGGCTGCATTGTGTCACCACCTTTACTAAGATAGTGGAGAAAGGACCCATCCTTGAACGGGCCCTTATCGCTAAAGGGTATGTCAAGATACACAATCATGACAAAGAACGGTCATCCAGAGATAAATCATGCTACTAGAACAAGAACAAGAATATTGTGAATGATGGTGTCACCGACACTAAACATGTTCAAGTAGCTAGTACCTCTTAGAGGCAACAACCTGCCTCTAATTAACCATCTTCCCAAAACATCATATCAATACCATAGGGGGAACCTTGTCCCCCTCAACAGTCAAACCAGAACAATCAAGGGAACAACAAACGCCAAATGATCCAACCCACCAGACTTAATATATTTAAATAATAATACAAATAATATAATCTATAAGAATGTAACCCCAATTACGATGGCATTGTTCATTACATTGAGCAGAACCTACATATCCATGATACACGCCAAAGCTAAAGATCTCAATGTGATTCTTGCTACCAAGTGAACTCGTATTATTGTCCTTACAACCTCTATACATCCAATTCGATAAAATCCGTGAATTCTCAAGATAACATTCTTGATCACTTGGGAAAGACTCGCTCATATCTCATAATTCTTGGATTCGCTTTTTTTAAATCTTCTCTCTCATGTATCAAGACATCTTGAATCGTGAGCTTATATGAAACCCAAGTGCCTAACGACATTGATCCCACGCACCCAAGCTTTAGTAGGACATAGTTTTATCCTACCAGCTATACTCTTCATTCAAAATGACATGCTTAACATTGATAATACCAACCATAACCGCCTACACATTGAAGTCCTAGTTTCGTCATAAAGTAAAAAGGGTCCCGTAGATACGGCTCGCCTCAATCTATGCACTCTAAAGTTCATAAAGTAGTTAGGCATACCGCTGCACCGAGTAACAACCACATAATCAAGGCTTATGATACTGGAAAGAGATTCGTATGAACTACTGCCTCCATCTAGGCTGACCTTGACTCAAGACACTACATGTCATGTCCTTGATCCGGACTTACCATACAACCTCCTCCTCGGCCACCCATGGCTCCATGCCATGCAAGTTGTCCTCCACATATCACCAATGCCTAAATTCCCAAGCACGGACAGAGGTCACTATTTATGCTCGACCCACAACCATTTGAGTATTGTGTCTAGAAGATCCATTTCCCATGTGCATTATTGTCCGGAGTCAAAATGGGGCAATTCTCAATCATCATCCTCAACCATCATTTCCGCCACATCAACCACTCCATCTTCCACCACCGATCCCACCGTCACCAAAGTCCAGATCATTGACAAGGGTTGTGATGAATATGAAATGCATACAACTCTGAATGTGGCAACCATGCCACCATCACCACACACATACAGTCAACATTCGTAATCTATACCAAAGGAAGAAGAAAAGACCATTACCTTCATTGCCAAAAACATCCCCACTACCACTTTTTGGTTCCCTGGTTTAAAGACAGATGCACCAAAAGATGATATCAGTCAGTGGATATATCGTGAAGAGCCCCAATCGGATCCTCCCCTTAAGGAATATTTTTCAAGAAGTATATCCCTTGTTTGCTAAGTTTGCAGAAAAGCATAACTATCAAGGTGGAGTTCTAGGTAAAAAAGAACAAGGGCGGCTACAACCTATTGATGTACCGAAGCTTCCATGGAATTCAGGCCTACGATATGACAAAAAGCAAAAAGGCCCTGCAACATCGTCCTATGCTTCCAACAATGTTAGTGTGGACAATGGTCCCTTAGAAGACATACCTGAGGAAGAGTCCATCATACATGTGTACGATGATGTGGATCACAGGGACCTTTCATCCATGTTTGATTGCTTATCTGTCTTTACCATTAGCCTTTCCCTACGCCACCCCAAACTTATCGACTGGGACCTAAGTGGTAGCGCACCTATTAATGTCCCCTTGGATGCATATGTTAACCTTATGGGATTGGGGGAAGATGAACGCTCTAGTCACAAAAGTAAAAACAAGAAAAATAAAAAATGGTCATCTAGTGAAAACCTCCCCAAGGCGCTTCTTGACCTAGAAAAATGAAAATAAAGGATGCATCTAACAATGAAAACCTCAATGAGGCACTGGAGGATGGAGAATTTCATCTTCCCCTTGTGGGAACTCAATTATCTACACGATCATCCATCCTGATTGAAGAAACTCAAGAAGTCAATCTGGGTACTGAAGAAACCCCAAAGATCACCTACGTAGGCAAATCATTATCATAACAAGAATATTTTGTCATTGTCCAGCTACTTAAAGATGAAATCATCAACTTTGCTTTGTTGTACTCAGACATGCCAGGTCTGGACCCCGCTTTAATGGTTCATCATCTGGATGTTTGCCCAGACGCCAAACCTGTCAAGCAAAAACTCAGAAAAATGCATCCGCAGGTAGCACTGTTAGTCAAGAAAGAATTGGAGAAATTACTGGATGCTAGCTTTATCAGACCCATCAACTATTCTAACTGGATCTCCAACATAGTACCTATCGCTAAACCTAACGAATACATTAGGATTTGCACAGACTTTCAGGACCTCAACAAAGCCTGTTCGAAGGATGACTTCCCATTGCCCAATATCAACATGTTGGTCGAACTCACTGCAGGACATGAGATGTTGTCCCTCATGGACAACTTCTCTATATACAATCAGATCCGAATTGCACCTAAGGACCAACACAAGACCGCTTTTACGACACCTTGGGGTACCTTTTGCTACAATGTTATGCCCTTTGGTCTTAAGAACGTGGGGGCAACATATCAACGAGCAATGACTGTTATCTTCCATGACCTCATCCACATTATCATGGAAGGTTATGTTGATGACTTGTTGGGAAAGTACAGAACTAGAGCAAAGCACCCTACGATTCTGAAAAATATCTTTGAGTGGTTGGAACAGTACAAGCTAAGACTAAATCCAAAAAAGTGTGTGTTTGGTGTCACGTCAAGGAAATTGTTGGGCTTCATAGTCTCCCAAAGGGGAATTGAGGTTGATCCTGCCAAAGTAAAAGCTATCATGGAAATTCCTCCACCTCTAAACCTAAAACAGTTAATAAGCCTTCAGGGAAAGCTACAATCTATCCATCAGTTTATAGCCCAACTTGCTGATAGGTGTCAGTCGTTTGCCCACTTTCTGAAGAAAAACACCACTTTCAAATGGAATCAACAATTTCAGTTGGGTTTTGATAAGATCAAAGAGTACTTGGCCCACCCACCAATCTTGATGCCACATATTCTAGGAAAACCCCTCCTGCTATACATCTCTGCCACTTTAGTCGCACTAGGGGAATTATTGGCACAACATGACGAGTCCGCAAAAGAACAAGCAATCTATTATATTAGCCAAACACTGGTTGGTTATGAATTGAATTATTCACCAATGGAGAAAGCCTGCCTCACAATAGTCTTCAGTACGCAAAAACTCAAACATTATATACTCAAGCATCCTGTCAAACTCATAGCAAAAATTGTTCCATTGAAATATCTGTTGTCCATAACCACCTTAACTGGTCGAATGGCTAAGCGGGTCATGCTCCTGAGTGAATTTGACATAGAATATGTGGATCAAAATGCCATAAAAGGACAAGTTATAGTTGATCAGTTGGTTGATGCACCCTTAGTAGATGCAAGTACCCTTTGGTCACTAAATTTCTAGATGAATAAGTCTTTGCAGTTGCAAAAGCACCCACCTGGGTATTATACTTTGACAGATCCTACACTCATAATGGATCAGGGGCAAGAATTTTGTTTGCTACCCCCCAAGGCGATTACATCCTGAAGTCATTTAGATTGGCATTCCCATGCACCAACAATATAGCTGAGTATGAAGCCCTCCTCACAGGCCTCATAATTGCCAAAAAGTGGCACGTAACTCACCAAAAGTCTTCAGTGATTCCTTGTTGGTCATTAAGCAAGTTAATAATGAGTTCTTGAGAAAGGATGACAAGTTGCTAGCCTACAAATGTATGGTGGGCGACTTCAAGAAGTATTTCATCTCCATACAATTTGATCAAATACCCAGGGTATAGAACAAAGCAGTTGATGCCATGGCTACTATTGGCTCCTTAATTGACATGCCCAAGGATCAAATAGAATGTCAGTTCCTTGTTGAACAACTCTTAATCCTAGCATATGACATCCTTGAGACCGACATGGTGTGTGATGTTGTAGGTCCTGCTTCCCCTTGGTACCAAGACATCTATGCTTACCCGCATGGTAACATTCTACCCCCAGACCTCACACGAAACCAACGCAAATCCTTTATCCAAAATTCATCTCGATACATCATCGTTGGTGATACGCTTTATCGTCGTGGGTATGATGGAACTCTCCTCAGGTGTTTGGATGAGACCGAAGCCCATACTGCACTAACGGAAGTGCATAGTGGTGTTTGTGGGCCCCATTCAAATGGTATGGCCTTAGCTAAAAGGATTCTTTGAGATGGATATTATTGGCCCACACTGGAACATGATGCCTATAGGTTTGTGAAGAAATTCCTCCCATGTCAGCAACATGCAGACCTAATTCACGCTCTGGCATAGGACCTTCAGCCTCTTCTCGCACCATGGCCCTTCTCTTAGTGGGGTTTTGACTTGATTGGAAAGATATACCTACCATCCTCTGATGGCCACACCTTCATTATTACCACCACTGAGTGCTTCACCAAGTGGGTGGAAGCAATGCCACTCACACAAATCACTGGTACTTATATTTCAAAATTCATCCTCTACCATATTATATGTAGATATGGTATCCCATCCACCATCCTCTCAGATAATGGAAAGCCTTTCAAAAACTAGGCCATGAAACACCTTTGTGACACCTTTCATATTCAACATTGTTGGTCAATGCCTTATTACCCCCAAGGTAATGTTTAGGCAGAAGCTACCAACAAGACTCTAATCTGAATACTTAAAAGGGTCTTCAATAACACTAGTCGAGATTGGCACCTCCACATTTATCCTGCCCTCTAGGCATATCGCACTTCCATCTGTACCCCTACCGGTGCCACCCCATATTCCCTCGTATATGGTTCCAAAACCTTCTTTTCGATCAAAGTCAAGATCTCATCACCAAGAATTTCTTTGAAGAACATTATCAGTGAGGAAGACATCCACGTTGTAAGGATTTCCCATTTGGAATTACTTGATGAAAGACATATCAAAGCTTATGATCACCTTCAATTTTATCAAAACTATCTTAAACACAGCTACAACAAGAAGGTTTTACATCATCAATTCAATGTTAGTGACCTTGTCCTTAAAGATAATCAGCGCACTCAGCAGGAATGAGATAAGAAAGGAAAGTTTGAAGCAAACTGGTTGGGTCCCTATATCATCACTGCAAAGTATGGATCTGGGGCATACAAACTTACCACCCTTAAAGGAGAGCCCTTGGAAGAACCTATTAACATTATGCATCTAAAAAGGTTTTATACCTAAAGTCCGCTTGGTGGCCCTATCTGCACAAAAATCCAAAAAAAAAGTAAAAAATTATCAAAAAATCAACAAAATCCAAAAAAAAAATAGTAAAGAGAAATAATTCATCCTCTGGTGAAAACCACTCCTGGTGGCACCTTGGATAAGTACATTTGGTGAAAAATTGATTAAAGGCACCATTTGTAGTGGGCTTAGTCATTATGTACCGTGTGTCCTAGTTACTTCATGACTTCATCCATCCTATCCTAACATCCTCTTCCATCCCATCCTTGGCCACTTGGTATATATTTTGATTGAGCATTGGACGATCCACGTTGGCTATCCATCATCTTGAGATTTTTATCCTAATATGAGCTTGTGTCATTTATCTGTTTGTCAGTCAGTATGTTTCATCATATAGGATCATCCATCACATCGTTCTCCATCTAAGCCTCATCCTATCACATTGATCTTTTCATCCTTTGTCGAATTACATCACCCCTGCGCTTTCACGTAGGCAAGGCTGATCATTTGATCTGCCCCCAGGGCATTTTGACCATCCCATGATGGTCATCCATCATCTATCTTCATCATCCCCTTTTCACTTTATCCATGGTTGGTTGTCGTTTGTCTTTTTCGAACTATGTTGCCCCTACGCTTCCACGTAGGCAAGGTTGATCTTTTGATCCACCCCCAGGGCTTTTTGCTTTCCTTTGCTTTTACTTCACTTTGTTGTTGTCTCATCAGTCTCCATTAGTCCTATTTTTGCTTTTATCCATGGTATTTTCTTGAACTACGAGGGCTCCACACTTTCACGTAGGCAAGGCTAATCTTTGATCAGCCCCTGAGCTCTTAGGTCTTTAGGGTGTGTTGATCTTATGTCGGTCTTTTGTCTGGTCTCTTGTTGTCAAGAGTTCCTTTATCCAGTTGGTTCTTCACAAACGAGATCCTTTAGTGTCAGAAGATCTGGTTAATGACAAAAATCATGTGTCACCTGGTTCATCTTAGTTTAATATCCATCATCAATCTTAATAGGATTCATCCTTCCTAATAGACCTCATCAACCCCATCCATCCTTGTGATCCTATGGCAAAGGATGTTTGAATTTGATTATGATCTTTTAATGCTTTTGGATTTTGTTTATCATTTGAGCTCCCTATTACAACTATTTAAGATTGCCATAATCTATCATATTATGGTGCATTTTGACTAGTTAAGATAGGGGCATCTCTTGATCTTTTTCTTTGTTGTTGTTTGCTGGGTCATTCCCACATAGTACCCACTAGGGTCCCCAAGATCCTATGTTACGTTGGGGACATCCCTTTGTGCTTGTGGTCATCCCAATACTTGGCCCGACTAAGGTCTTCATGACCTTGGGGTGTTGGGATAACCTTGTTTGTTGTGTTTGTTTTACGCATTAGATACTAACTTGCCTTGGTTTCATATAACCTGGCACCTGGTGTCTTATGCTATAGCAAAAATCAGTGCTTCGAAGATGGCTAATTAAAATTAGGATTGCATCTCATAATCATTTTTGTTACATCCATTTCTAACCATTAACCTATGAATTTGGCTGTGCAAATATTCCCCTTCTCCCGTTCTTCTCAGGATATATATAGTTTTTGACAGGTGCAATCTCCCATCATACACCCATCATACATACATATTTCTACATGAGTCCTTATTGATACTTATGTTCATGCTGCATTATAGGTTCATTGCATTTACATTAGCATATTATATTAAATCATGATTGGTTCATTTTTATACCCATACATTATTGACATGTTACATACGTCACCCCCTGCATCACAATTTGTTAGATCCGTAAATCATGCATCACATAAGTCCATATTCATTATACATAAAATCATGGATAAAACCATTAATCATGCATCACATTAGGACTATATCCATCATAGATGAAACACACATCACATCCTGCATTACACATGTTAGTAGCATCCATCCACATATAACATCATAAACATGTACATGAATTAAATCATCATGATCATCCATCATAAAATCATAAACATACACATATGCATAAATAGAATCATCCATCATATACATAGCATGGTGTCAATAAGAGAAATCACATACCATATAAAAATAATCACATGATACATAATAATGTCCATCAAATATCCATCACATAGTCCATAATAATGATACATGTCCATCGTATACATCAAATCACAAAATACAAAACAAGTACAAGGATCTGCATCACTGCTCCTCTGTACTATCCATCCACCCTGTATTTGTCAAAATCTAGTGTCCTGTCACCTACCAAATGAGCTTCCCACATTCTACCTCTGTGGAGAATCAGGCACTAGTCCTCTGCGAGGGAGTGTCCCATGTGACTCACTGAATCCTCGGGTTCGTGTCCCTAGTGTCTGGGATGACACAAGCATCTGAGGAGTTTATCGCACATAATGAAATGTGCGTTGTGTTGGATCTGGAACTGTATGCTGATAGGCGATCATCCAGAAGTTCTCCTCTCTCATGTACTCAACACTCTCGACAGACTAATATCTGGCGGCATTACGCTCATGTATGTACCTATCTCAGTCTTTGGTAATGAGTCCCCTCTCCTATGTCCATGCATCCTAAGCCAACCGTAGTTGATCTCTCTCTGCTATCAGCCATGTCATCTGCTCTATGGTCCTATCTCTCTCATCCTGCATGGCCTGAATCTGAGTATGTAACCTCTCCACCTCTAACCTTGCCTCATCCCCACCACCCTGCACTACCTGTGACTGAATCTGCACTGCATCTCTCTTTGTAGTCTCTGCTCGAGTCACTGTTGCATCCCTCTCTCCCTGAAGGGTCTGTAACTATCTCTGTAAGGTACCCATATCCTCCTGTATCACCTGTATCTGCATTTTTCCTCTATCTCTCTCACCCCGCAAACCCTGCACCTCTGCATGCAATGTGTGTCTCTCTCTCCCTGTACCAGATCTAACCAGGCCTCTGCTGCCTCCACCCTCGCCCTCGCCTCCCCTAGAGCTATCTCTATAGTAGCCACCCTATCCTAGAGCTCTGTCCTCTCCCCCAACAGTCCTACCATATGTACCCTCAATGTCTCCATCTCCCTCTCAACATGCTGAAGACACTCCACTAAGACCTGCTCTGCTACCGCTCCAGACTCAGGCTATCCCTGCACTTGTGTTATGGTCATCGCTGCCTATAGCCTGTCTCGATCCCAGGTCACCCTGGCTAGCTCACCCCATAATCTCTCCATCTCTACTCATGCCTCATCCCTCTCCCTCTCCCCACCACCTATCACTGTATTCAAATGCCCCACAACAACATCAAACTCTCTATGTCCTGTCTCCTCTAATCTCCGCACCTCAACCTTTGCACTCCTCAGCTCCTCCTCCATCACCCATAGCCTCGCCTAGCCCTCGCTCAATAAAACAACAGGATGCTCAACTAGTGCAGCTGTTACTACTGCTAGTGGCTCCACCACGTGAACCTCCACATCCTTCGCATCAATCTCTGCCTCATCCTCTACCTGCTCGACACTGCTCGTCACTCGAATCCTCCTCGGCTGCCCTCTCCTCCCACCCTCATCTACCTCCTCGACTTTCCTATAGCTTTCACCTCTCCCTCAAGCTCCTCTCCCTCCTCACTTGTCCCTATCTCTAGCATGTGGGGCTCCTGCTCCGCCCCGATCTCTGTCTGAACCCTCCTCCGTCGTCTACTCCTCGACATGCTCTTTGGCTGACCTCTAGCCTTTTCCTCATCCTCTCCTCCACCCTGTTGTCCCACACCCCCCGCTTCCTCCTGCTCAGCCCTGACCTGAACTCTCCGTTGTACTCTGCTACCTATACCTTTCTGCTGAACAACTCCTCCCTCCACCTCACGCACTATCTCCACCTCTGGCTCACTCCCATCCTCCTGTTGTGCCACATCTGTCTCTGGACCTCTCCCATCCTCCTGTTGTGTCGCATCTGTCTTTGAATCTCTACCATCCTCCTGTCTTGCTGCATCCCATACATCCTCGAGTGTCACTATCATCTCCCTTGTAGGAAGATGGAAGGTCTACATCACAGAATTCCATCTCTCTACAAGTGCCGTCAACATCGCTTGATGAGCTCTCAACATCGAAAAGTGTAGAAAATGTAATAATCCCACATGCTCCAGTGTTGTGATCTACTCCGGTCATAGCTGCAGTCGTCGCCGCTAGTTCTTTTGAGTGATGCTGATGTGTTCGTAATCGGTCAAAACTCTACATCCATATTCACTCGACTATCAGTTGACTTTATTCTTGGCCTGGGGACATCTCTTGTTTCCCTCTCTTCATTTATTTTTCCTCCGCCCTCTCCCAGGGGCTGACCTGCCCTCGCTGTTGGGGTGGACCCGACCCTGGCCGGGGCGGATGCGCCCCCACCCTGGGTCGGGGCGGACCCGTCCCAATTCAGGGCAGCACCACCCCGCAGTGGGGTGGACTCGCCCCTCCCGAGACAGTGCCAACCCCCCCAACACCCCCTAAAATTTGTCCTCTACTCTACCCAACCCAAAAAAATTACAATTTTATCTCCTACCCATTTTCCTACTCTATCCCATTAACAAAACCCATCTCTTAAAATTTGCATAATTTTTTTAAAATGTATTAAAAATGCTTAAATACACAAGAGGGGTTTTTTTGCTAACCTGGCGGGGCACTGCGTACTCGCGGTAGAATCTTTGCACCTCGTTCGCATGGTGATGATGTCTGTCTCGTTATCCCTCGGCATTGTCACTCCTCGTCTTCTTCCTCTCCTCTCCTCTCCTCTTCTCTCAACTGCTATAGTGTAAATGAGGTGAGGTAATTTCTATAATTACATTTTAATCCTTTTTCCCCCCTTTTTTTAACCTTTTTAAAATAAAGGGTATTTTTACCTTTTATTTAACCTTTTTATCCTCCAACTAATACCCTAACTTCCCGTGGCCACCATTCGCAAACCGTACGTCTATTTGACTCCATTAAAAAGGAAAACCTGCTCGATTTTTTGAGCTCTTTCCAATCGTGCCTTCTATTTTCTCCTATCGAGAAGTCACTTGGGGCCCCCTTTTCTTCCCCAATCGCCCTCTCGAGGGAGCATACCCTACTGCTCTCTCCATTTCCTCGGTCATAGTCATTCCCTCACAAGATTGGGGCATCCTCATTCATTCCCCCTCCATTTGGGCAGCGCATGTATCTCTCCCCATGCTGGGGCATCATTTTCTAGTCGCTTCCTCTATAGAGTCATTTGTATTTTCTTTTCTTCGAAACACTATTATTCTAACAATATTTCGAAGAGGGGCAAAATGTAGACACCTAAATTTGACCACTTCCATATGGTCAAATTTTTCTACTCTATTCATCTCTTTCATCAATATTAATTGAATAATTGATTTAATTAATATTTTATTTTTTTCCTAAGGTTCCTAAAGTGTTTAATTGAAAAATTAAATACTTTACCTTATCCCATTTTCTTCTCTAAATTAAATAAATATATCAATTCATTTAATTTAATCATTAAGTCTTTTTAAATCAATTTTTTAATCTCTTTTTTTTCTCTCTCCTTGTCATATCCTCCATAATCCTCCCCTAATTTGAATTAATGTAATTAATTCATGATTATGGTGTGCACACCCTTAATCTAGGATTAATGTCACATTCTCCATATTTTGCCACTTGCCTCTAATATTTCATTAATCCTCCTAATCATGTGTTTGCACAACCATCAAAGTCATTAGCCACATTTAGCATGCCTTCTTAGTCAACCTTTTCATTTGCCTTTCTTAGCATTGACCCTCTCTTCCATGTGAATTTTTAATTCACATTTATTCACCCTAGGTTGCTCTCTTCCCCATGTGAATTTTTAATTCACATTTTATTCTTCTAAGGCTTACCTTATCCCCATGCAACTTCTAGAACATTTGACTTGTCACATCACTCACATGTGGCAAATTCCCACCTTTTTGGAAAATCTCTCTTATCCACTAGATTCTCCCAAGCATGTGAATTTTTAATTCACATTTATTTTCCCAACTACTTTCTCATTCTCCATGGAGATTTTTAAGGAATTCTAAAATTCCTCAAAAATCATTTTCATTCTCACCAGGGACAAGAAGTTCCTTTTTGAGGAAATCTTCTCATTCCCCAAGGTACTTGTTCTTCCTCCACATCACTTGTCCTTATTCCACCTCACTTACACATCATCACATCCTAGGCCACTTCACCCTCCACATGTCAAGATGTGAGGGATTGTGAGTCCTCAACTCACCATAGCCCTTCATCTTGGCCTTGGTGGCTTAATCTTAACCGTTGAATTCTCTAGAGAATTCAGATTCTTCTATAAATACCCCCTCTTCTAATGCATTTTAGAATACTTAGCCATTTGCACCCTTATGCTACCAATTTGATTACTCATTTTGCAAGCATCATCTTAGCCATTTAGTCAAGCCACTTAGTCTCTAGCATTAACATTTTATCATATTGTTCATCTTGCATCTAGCCATCTCCATAGCCATCCAAGGAGCACACAAGCATTCAAACATCAAGGGCCAACCAAAGGATTCAACAACACAAAGGTATAATCGTTTACAATCATTATTTGCTATCTTTCTTTGTGTTATCATTCCTTAGGATAATCTTTGAGGTGTTCCTGGTGTTTTCTTTATATTACATTTTAGTTATTTGGTACCTTTAGAATAAGATAAACTCAAGGCTTCACATGACCAATGCATGCACACAATTGTATGTGTGTCGCACTAGCATCCCACAAAAATCAGTGACTAAGGTGATCATTGAGATGTTACTCCTATCGCATTTTGGTAGTGTGATGCCTTTGCTAGCCTAAAGCCGGATCATGAATTGCTCAGGCTGGCTATTTGAACCAGAAAGTCCCTCTCTTTTGCAAAAGGAGGGAATTAAAACTTCATTCTTGAGGCTTATATTTTTCATATTGACTCTCATGCTTTATTAAAAGACACATATTGTAACTCTTTTCTTCCTCATTCTATAATGTTTTCTTGAGCAAGCACTAGCTTTCTTCGCCTTACTATGTACACATTTTGCAATAGGCTCGTCTATGGCTATGAAACCAAGATCCATTATTGTAGCATGAGTTTCTTCACGCAAATAAGTTGTCATCTCAGAGGTTCTTGTTGTTCCCTCGCTATACCAACAAGCTTCACTTTGGGTGGTTATAAAAGGTGACTCTTCAAGAATCTCTCCTAAGCATTTCTTATCTTTGTCTTTGATTAGCATATGGTTTTCTTCATCTTTTCATGTCTATTATTTTTATTATTATTATCTTGTCTAAGGTTGTTCGTAGAGGTGGAAACACCAATACGGGGGTTTGACTGAAGAAAAATTCTAAATAGCCACCCCAAACATCTCTTTTGGTCTGATGTGTGTAGGTACAGGTGGAAGGATCTCTTGAAGCAAGCTTGAATGCCCTCAAACACTCTCAATGCAATCTTGAACCTTTCCACATTGTTTTCATTTCATTCTCATTCTAAATATTTATTCTAGTAACTTTTAATTCTTCACATTCATATTTCACACCTTTTTATATCTAGAAACTTGCACATAGTATTTTTTTGACGTCTCTAGTTCTCTGTCTGTATAGGACTCCAACGGAAATGCGCTGTCATTTGATAATTGTGCTATCATCTGACAAGATCATTATCGTTTGACAATCACACTATCATCCTAGAAAAAGAGCTTGCCAAGTTGTCCAGAAGGCCTTTATACCCCACTCCTTTGGTTTCTAATGTCTGAAAGTTTTAAATAATTTCTATATTATATTAAAACTCACATTTATCTAATCCTAGCTCACTTGAGCCATGTCAATTGAGGTAGAGGAAATAAATTTTTCTCCTTGAGATCTTGTCATATTGAGGGTAACAAATTTCCTCCTCTATATTTTGGTGAACTTGGTGTGAACTCGCCTTCTTGCAAAATCTTGGTCTTTTTAAAAATCTTAAAACTCTTCATCTTCTCTTGAGTCCTCTTGTTTCTTGGAGTTGGCAAGGTTGTATATTGTAATCACTTCTCTATGAGCTTTACAACCCAATCTACTACCTCCAACCACATAGTAAGAAGAAGCTTGAGACCTACCATACCCCCAAACAGGTATAGTCATACTAGATCTGGTCCAATGTTTTCTGGAAACCCTAATCCTTTTGGCTCTCAATCAATGTTTGGTGGTCCTTCTCCGTCAAACTCTCCTTTAGGGTCTCCATCCTTTGAAGATTATGAAATTTCTCAAAAGGTCCTCTTTGAGAAAGTTCAATATTTGGAGGAAAGCCTTAAAGAATTCAAATATTTTCTAAGTCATGGTAACCTATATGCTCAAGTTGCTCTTGTTGTTAGTAATATTAGAAATCTACTCATCTTAGATTACAAGGGCCTTAAGTTGCTTCGCACACTAACCAACCTAGTAGAGACTCATGTACCTTGATACACGCCAATTTTTAGTCAGCCTCAAGATGCCTAATCGAATTTCACTGGTACTTAATTGAACCTTTCAATGCCTGAGGTGTATGTGCATATGGTGGACAGGAATCCCTCTATACCTCCCATGACTTCAACTAATAGTACAAATGTCATGTATGTGCCCTCTGCTAATCTCGAGGTGAATGTGTCTTTCAAAAATTTGGGGTATAATATCCCTCCTCCGCCTGGATTTTCACCTCAAGTCTTTTTCGTAATGGCTAATCCATCTCCCCATGACTCAATCCCATCTTGAGTACCTTGTTGCAAAATATGGGTCAAATGTAATCTCAACTCGCTAACTTAACCAACATTGCTACTCAATCCACTCTTACTCCATACTATCAATGTAGTCCCCTCGCTTTAAACATCTTAAATGCTCACATGCCCCAAGGAATCAAGGTACCAAAATTTGCAAAGTACAATGGTAAGGGGGACCCACATACATTGTAAAGGATGGGATTCATTACCCTCAAGATGATGGGGTCCTAAGGAGAAAATAACCCTCAATCACCTTAGGGATCAAAGCTTAGGTGTCGAGATAAAGAATGAAGAATATTTGCATAATTTAATTGAATAAACACTAAACTACTAATGATAAAAATAACAAGATCACTTAATTACACAAATAAATGATAGAATTAAAATCTCTATTGTACAAAAACAAAAAATGCATAAACAATAGATTTTACCCTTAAGAGGATTAGCTCTCAATCACTTATGATAATGCACCGTGGGGACGTCTACACCACACATTATCGTCTATGATGAAACAAAAGATAATAACCAAAAATTCAAGAAGTCCAACTTGTCAAACCTGTACATCTGCACATAAACAAAATGAGAAAAAATGTTGGGGGCTATTTTAGGGCTTGCCTCAGTCAAACTCTCGTTTTGGTGTTTTCACCTCCATGGACAACTAGATAGGATTGAGATCTAGATAAATTGCATAAATTAAAAGACGTATGATAGAAACAAACTCCGCAAAGGAAGAGAACCCCTATCACGAATGTAAAAGATGTGTGATAGAAACTGTAGATACCCAAAATTGTCCTAGTCTGCGAGTAACAACTTTTTACTAATTTTCACCCTTTTTCCCTTAATTTTTAAATAATACCTTATTATTTAATTATTATCAAATATCATATTATGCTATTAATTAAGTGACTTTATGTTATTTAATTAGTAATTCACCTTTTTTGATTAAATAAATAAATCTTATTTATTAATTATGTCCTAATTATCATTGATATTCCTGATTAATTGTTTATTTAATTATGTCACTAGTTACTCTAATTCTTCTATTTCAATTAAATAATTATCATTAATTTTTAATTAACATTCAACACCCTTCTTAAATTAAATAATTGTTATTGATTATTTAATTAAACCACTTTCCCACTTCTAGATTTAATTAAATTAATTATTTAATTCATCTTTTTCATCTCAACATTATCCATTAATAAATAAATATTTATTTATTAGTTAATCTTGTATCGCACGTTCCTCCAATAATTAATTAATTATCCTCTCATGCATTATTCCCTCAAACTTAACTATCACTCTCTCTCAATCAACTAAAATTGATTATCCACTTTACTAATCAATCGATTTACTTTACTCCCTCACTCTAGGTCTTCAAATCAATCAGTTTGGTTAACTAATTATCAGTATTAGTTGAATCTTCAATCAATTCTTCATGCAACTAGTTAACTGGAATCCTGCAGCCCATTGCAATATGTTAACTGGGCAATCAATTCCTCTCAACAATCCTTAACCTTTGATCTTGATCTTCCACCTCTTGATTTGGATCATTCATTCAAATCAACCATTTCTATAAAAGCAACCCTCACCTCACGTTGATGGCTAACCATGATATTTGGAGTTTTGTACCATTGCAATCATCACACACACTTGAGCTATTTGCAAAAGAAGTGCATATCAAAATTTGAGAGCATTAGCAAGCGAAAAGGTACAATGGAGGTAATCTGAGACAACATGGTTGAGGTAAATACATTATTCATTTGATTCATGTTGCTTGTTCTTTCTTGATTAATTTGGAATTACGTTCGAGTATTGAATGGTAGGTTTGTGGTTAACTAAGTTGATTCATTATCTCCATAAGGACTAAATGTTCCCATTTTTCAGATTATATTTTGGTGAACCTGACGTGAATCTCACATTTTTAACAATTTTTGTATGAAATTAAGATTTTTTATAGCTACAGGAAGTGTGACACAATCGTCAAAAACAAAAATGCAATTCTCGGGTCCTGCATCGCAATCAATAGTCTATTCAACGTATTTGTTGACCTAAGTGATGCATGCAAAGTTTTTTGTGTCGTGTCTATCACTATTATCTTATGTATTTTTGTAAGTTGAACTAGTACACCGCATCCGTTCCTTCCTACACCACAATCTATTGAATGAACAAGACAATTGAGAGGGGGGGATGAATCAGTTATAGCAAATTAAAACATCAAAACCCTCATCAGTAATTAGATCCACATGCATTCATTAAACCCTTATTCTGTTAAAGTGATTAACCATAAAATGTAGATAACAAAAAGTGAAATAACAATACCATACACAAGAGAACACCAAATTTACATGGAAAACTCAATGTGGGAAAAATCATGGTGAGGATTAGCTCATAATATAAGTAATTGCAAAACCAGTACAAGGGCTCACTGCCAGAATATGACACATTGTCCAAAAATGCTCACAGTCAAGGCTCACTGCCATAGAAAGAAACAAAGAAGATAGAAGAGAAATGTTACACAGAGAAAAAATTCTCAATGTAGTAAGGAATCCACCACAAATGCTCCAACACTCTCACAACCTTGCATGAAAGATTGCAGACACCTTCAGCTCACTATCGTCAAAAGTCTAACACTTGAAGTTCGTATTGCTTTGCTCAAATTCACATAGCATTCATCACTCACATCTATCTCGCATTTATCTTGCTTATCTATTACATCTTACAACAACACCACTCTTATTTATATCATTCTCAACCTTGAAAACTTTCTCCAAGGTTGGAAACTATCTGTTACACTTACAAATTCAAATTAGGTCGACACCTAAACATTCCCGTGGTGGATAGGAATGAAGGCGACCTATATAATCCCTATTTAGGACCCAAATATGTCCTAATACACTTCAAAATGCTTCCATAAGCTTTTCATGTAGAGGTAACACTAGGTCGGTCGTTACTCGTGCTAAAACACCATAAAACATTAAGTTCACACTTCCTATTTGATCAAGATGACACATGGACCACAAAAATATCTTTTACATGATCTAGAACAATCCACAAACCACATAAGATCCAAAAAAGACTTCATCCAAAATCGCATCATAAAAATATTTCAACCCAGAACATCTGGTTAACCTTATTCATACACTGGCGCATGAAAGACACATTGTATTGTACCAAATCAAGTGAAACCTTGAATTCAGAAAGATAAAAACATTATAAGAAACTTCCCAGATCTGTACAACCTAAAACCAAAATGTGGATAAATGTGGAGCAAATACATTTCTCCCAGACCACATAAAATAACACTAAAAAATTGGTTCACACACTGGTGAACATTTGTCATAGTGCACAATGATCCAGAAACCAAAATTTTGGAAATGGAAACTACAAAAAACCTTGAACAACATATCAAATCCACAGAGGCATAGCATCAACATAGAAGAAACGCGGAGCACATCTCAGAGCACATTCTGAACACTTGCACAACAATGTTTTCTTTGTTTATCAAATTTTCTCAAAAGCACTTGGAAACCAAGTACCAGAGACATCATCTTAGCACATTATATCATTCCAAAATATCTCCATACATTGCAACATAAAGATAGATCCATGTACTCACAACACTTCCTCAATATCTCAACTATACATGCACAACCTGCAACATACTATTTTCCTCTTTTTCACAATTTTCTCAATATCCTCGAAATCTTCATCATGCAACAATCCTTCATCAACACATAGTTGACATCAATGAAAACACCAACTTGTTGGCATCCTGTTGACATGAATGACAACACCTTCATACTTGCAACATAATCAATACACAAAATAATGCAGTCGCTTTTTTGAATACTGCATTTGGGTTTTCATGCACCACAACCACTTCTTTGTGTGATGCATCTAAGTCTTCCTACACCACAAGTGACTGTCACAAACAAAAAGGTAAAATTTTGATTTGTACTTTGCTATTTTTAAATTTTTTAGTAGGGTAATTTTTTTGTGTTACTGATCTTTTTCTTTCCAGCTTGTGGCGATCTTTCAGATTATCTCACATATTTCTTTTTTAGTGCTTAAAATGAACATGATCTTGCACATTTCTTTTTAGTGCTCTTAAAAAGAACAACACAATATCAAACATTTGGTTTAGTAATCTTTCTTTGGTGTAATTACAAAAATCAATGATTATTGTATTTGGTGCACTTGCACATGTCAATCTTGTTACCGAAAGTAGTGTTTTTTCAAAGTATCCTCTCACCTTGCACACCTAGTGTGATCCTGGCTGATGAGAAATTACAAGCATATTAAACTTTCCACCTTTTTAAAGTAGGAGGTCTTCCTTGGAATACATCCTCATGGAGAACCCAAGGGATCGAACCCAAGCGACATTTTCTAGCATGCTATAAAAATGGGATGAGAGCGAAATATGTAGTTCGATCCATGCATGTAGTGCTCCAGACTTTCACTAGGGTTTTATGGTTTTCTGAGCCTTGAAGAGACATCTGAGAGGTCGATGGTGTTCACAGAGATCTACCCACTAGAAACCTTTTTTTGTAGAGGCCATTCAAGTCCATTCAAATGTAACTTATAAAGTGGTGCAAGGGATGCAGATCATACCAAAAAGCTACTCACCATGTACTTTCTTAGGTCGAGATAGATCTTGTTGGGTTGCTAGCAATAGCCTCTCAAAAAGTGAAAGAAGGTGTGCCCATAGCATTTTTCGACAACCCTATGTCACTAGACATCGACTATCCACCTTCATATAGAGAAGGTATTTCTACAATTGACCCAATTGTTCAAATACCCAATCTTTCTAAGTATTTACCACTTAAATGGGAGGTGGCTCTACCTATAGCTACACATCCGTTCTACTACTAAATTAGGTTGTGAATGTTTTGAGTCTTGTTATTACCAAGTGTAAATAGACTTATCATTTGACACAAAACTATCAAAAATCAAACACTAATAACTTATCAAACAACTATTTTCTATGTTTTCTCAAATTGAATCACATCTAAAATAAATAAAAAACTAATCAACATCAGGGTTCCTTATAGGTAAGATTTTTGACAAAACTTGTGAACTGTATTTGTTAGACCATGTGCCGCAACTATGTATCTGCACCATAGAAAAAATACAATGCATCTGTTAGTGACTGTGACCCATTCGTCTATTAAAACATCACATCTCTCTATTAATCAAAAATTTTCCTTAGAAAACAAAAGCACCACATCCGTGTGTAATGCATTTGACAGGTATTGAAATGCATTTGTTGAAGACTACACCACAGTCATTATCTTTTACACCACAGTCGATATCTATTGTGCCGCATCTATTGATTGATTTATCACATCTGTCTAGTAGATAATACAGAGTTTATTTATTGAGGCTTCATAAAGCCTTATCTTTTTATATAGAATTCCAAAATCTAAAAAAATCACTTTTTCTTGCATTTTTAGTAAATTTTTAGCTGACCGAGGTTAAAACATTACATCATTTTAGTGACATATCACAAGTCCTTAAACAATATTGTCTTGAAAATCATGAAATATGAAAACCCAAAACAATTTTAGAAGTCAAAGTCTAGAGTTATCATTCTAAAGAGTCATCAAAACTTCATCTTTTACAAACTTTTTCATCAACAAAATTTGAAACCCAACTCATAAGTCTAGTTGTGTATTCACTTTTTTATCAAACCACCATCACCACTAGAGGTTTAGGATTTTTTACTTGGTTACGTTAGTCCCAAAACTTAAAAAATTGTCAAGGTAATCATTTTTTAGGATCCAAAGTCAAGATATCAAATATTCTTGCATTTAGCGAAATATCACAAAAAAATAAAAAAATAGTTTTCATTTTAGTCTTGTACCTTTACAAATTTCTAAAAATAAAAAAAAATACCAAAAACATAGACTAGACTCATTCTAGGTTGCATTCATACCAAAACTTTGAAAAATAAAAACAAATAAAAATCTAGAAAAATCAAAAATCAAAACACCATCACTTTTTATGGTTGTCACACTATCACAAATCAAAAGAAAAGAGACAAACTCATAATCTCTTCCAATGTACAACCCAACTAGTGAAATGAACTTTGGTGAAAATCCTAATGGTCACATGAACTCACAAACTCAAAATCTCCCCCAATTTGAGAGTTACACTTTAAAGGAGGTAAACCAAGGGCTCATTCCCAAGGAAATAAAAAATACATCTCAAGATCCACGTATCTTGAGAATCATTGATGAAATCGTATTGGCAGACCCCAACAGGTACTTATACAATTGGCATAAAATGGAGCTAGGCTACTATTTGAGTTCGAAATAACCTCAATCATAGGGGAGAATCCTAACAGAATTACAATACGATTAGGTTCCACGAATAGACCCCCACCATCATTAGCACCTACTACATCACTACCCACATCATAGTTGAACACAAACATTCCGCGTGCCCAAATGTCTCTTTTTTTGTCAACTGTGAATGTTACATCACCACTAAAAATTACCAAACCAATGGAAAATCTATTTCCTCCACATATACAACTACAACACCAATCCACACTATGGTTTTAGCCCAAACTTCCACCCATTCACATACACCAAGTAAGATACAAAATACCAACCCTTCGTATCTAGGACCATAAGTGGGTACAACATCCACTTCACAAAACATGAACACACTGTTGGAAAGGACTCAATCCTTTTTTAGAATAGGTCCAAACATCACTCTACCCCAATAAACCAAACAACCTTGGTTCTTCATCATTATTTGGGTTTAATCAACCCCCACCTCCATAGCAACCAAACAATCATGGTTCTATGTATGCATTTGGGTTTAATCAATCCCCTCCACAACAACCAAACAATCTTGGTTCACAATACACATTTGGGTTGTCTCAACCCCCTCCTCAACAAACAAATAATCATGGTTTTACATACATAGTTGGGTTTAATCAACCGACTCCACAACAACCAAACAATCTTGGTTCTATGTACACATTGGGTTTTCAACAACCACCACCACCATACAACCTGAATCCCACATACGCATCACAATTTAACCAACACATTCCACACATGAATCAACATCAAATATATGCATGGATTCAATACACAACACAACACCAATCCTTTTGGGAACCCCTCACAATGTTCCCCACAATACATCCAACCCAACTCAGTTCCAACAACACCATCACCCATGGATATGATGGATCAACAGTTAGAAATGTCGCAACACTTGATGACCAATATGCATGTAACTGGGAGTAGGAAAACCTACTCAGTGGAGGAGCTATGTCCTTACCCTTTTGATAGGATCATTCACATGCCCCCCATTCCCACGAACTTTATTGTTCCTAAATTTGACAAATACAAGGTAAAGGGAGACCCTGTTGAACACATACGAGAGTTCCATATAGCCTCCTTAGACGTGGCACATGAGCATACATACCTTATGAGACTGTTTCCACAGAGTTTTGGATGCCAAGCCATCAAATGGTTTGTGCACTTACCTCTAGGTATACAAACTTAGAGTGAACTAATGAATAAGTTCATTGCAGAATTTTCCTACAAAATATCAACCAATATCAACATTACCCATTTGTGTGTTGAAAAGAAGAAAGATGGCGAGACCTTCTCATCATTCTTACAAAGATGGAGAAGCTTAGCTAGTAAGTGTGCTTGCCATATACCAGAGAAACAACAGGTCTAGACTTTTATGGAGAACCTCAACAATGAGGTTATGTTCCACTTACAAATCCATTGTTCTAACAAGTTTGAGGAGGTGATAGAGAAAGGATTTTCCATCAAGAAATCCCTCATTGCCAAAGCTCTTGTAAAAATCCTTAAGGAGAATACCACTTATTCTTCTCATAATAATTCCAATGGTAAGAGAAAATTTTGGTCAGACACAAAAATGTGACAAATGATGGTAGCGTAGACACTAAGGTCATAAATAAACCTCATCTTGTGTTCAGTCTGAAAGGAACCATAGCGATGAACACCAATAAAGCCCCATAAAAGCAAGAAAAAACTACTAGTGTGGCTCAAAATAACACACCGTTTGGTCCTCCAAGGGCCCCCCAATCGCGATGAAAGTACACGCCCTTAGGGGAACTAATTGAGGAAATTTTAAAGAAATTGCTATTAAATAATGTCATCAAACTACCTGAGATTAGAAATTATGAGCCAAGTCCATTCAAACCAACCAGGTGGAACAAAAATGATTTCTGTGAATACCGCAAAACTAAAGGACATAAAACATCTATCTACTTTAAAATTAAGAACATCATACAAGATCACATAGAGTAGAGTGATATTCAAATAGATAACCAACCTGAAACCACTAATGTAGATCACATGATCTTCAAGGATCCTTTGCAAACCCATGGGAAGGTAAAAGCCTCAAGTTTCAGACCAGGTGGAAAAGTTGATGCAAATTATACTAGTGTCACCTATGAGTACACAATAAACCATATCTGATCATTAGATTATAACACATCCATGGTCACTATCAAGAATAAAAATATTGAACGTGCAGTTACCACCAGGTGATCAAAGGTGAATCTGCAAGGAGCCCCTTGTAAACCTCAACCGACACATGAATATAACTTGCTTGATCATCTAGGAAAAACCTGCTACACCCTTAATATTGGTGTACATTGAGTTATGAATAGTCAGCTTGAGGCTATCTTAACTCCTAATTAAGTCATGTTATCATTAGTATATTATTATTTCGTAAGTTAGGTTGGCCTAGGGCTTATATAGGGATGTCTAAGTCGGCTTAGGTGACATCCTAGGCAAAAATAGGTATATATAGGAGGTTGTGAGTCTTATTTCATCATCGTAATTGTGAATTGTGTTCTCATTGGAGATATTTGGAGGTTTTCCCCCTCAAATTGACTTGTTATTCTTAGTTATTATCAAGTATTTGTAGAATATTTCATATCATCTTCTTCTATTGTGCAAGTTATTTCATTACAAGTGGTATCAGAGCATGATCTTGGCATCGTAGAGGAAGGGTTTTTTCTCAACATTGGAGGTGATTTTGGGAAGAGAATATCTTTTAGATTTTGGTGATTTTCTTTCTAATTCTAAAGGGTTTTTTAATACCATATTAAAGAAGCTACAGTCCATATTTTAGAGGAATTGGAGCAGAATTGAGCGAATTATTGGAGAATTCGGGTTTCTACATAATTTATTTAGAATCTACATATCTCTCACATCCTACCAAATTGGAGCCTAATTTTTATTGGGTTTTTGAAGACATGCTAAAGGAGACTATTCCAAAATTTAGAGAAATTGAAGCAGAAATAAGCAAGTTATTACAAAATTAGGGTTTCCACAAATATCACTCTCAAGGCTACAAATTTGATTATTTATTGGATATTTTTATAGGTGAGAGGTATTTTGGCCCTAGTAAGTTAGAGTAAAAATTTCATAGAATTTAAGTTTCATTTGTACGATTTGTTTCAAAATTATTGGTTCACATCATGATGGGGCCTGCAACAAGGGGCAAAAAGAATGTTGTCACACCAAGGAAGACTCCTGATAAGGATGGGGTAACAATAGAGGATATTAATCCTAATGAGGAAATTAGTAAGGTCAAGGAAGAAATTTCCTCAATGAAGATGGATATGTGTGACCTAAGAGGAGATATATTAGATATACGAAGCATATTAAGCACCTATATGAATGAACCAAGAAAGGAGTTCTCAAGCAACCAAGGTGAAACTTCCAGGTCAGTTAATATTGACACAAATTTTAATACTCCTATTGGATCTAGGATTTTTTTTCCAAATGTGGATATGTGCAAGTTCGATGGCAAGGATCCTCTAACATGGATAAACCAAATGGAGAAGTACATCAAATCCCAAATGGATAAAAGGTCACGATGGCTTCCCTATATCTAGAACTAGATCAATTCATTTGGTATCATTGGCTTTGTACTCATCGAAGGAAAAATGGTCTCACCGTCTCATGGTCAATTTTATGGAGGAACTACAAGCACAATATAGCAATAGTGTGACATACAACTTCTTCAGCCAACTTGCTAAACTTCAACAATCAGGATCAGTTAAGGATTATATTCAATAATTCCAAAATCTATCCTTAGGAGTGGATACAATTACAGAGGAGAAATTGAATGATTTATTCTTGGGTGGTCTCAAGGATCACATTCAACATGAGGTACACATGTTTAGTCCTAGCTCTATAAATGAGTCTTTTATCTTAGCACACAAGGTAGAGGAGAATTATTTGATTCTTAAAAAGCAAGGGGATAATGTGACAAGAGAGAAAGCATATTCAACACCTTCTATTCCTCAATCTACTAGGTTGACTTCACAACAAATTGAGGAGAAAAGAGAAAAATGGTTGTGTTTCATTTGTGATAACAAATACAGTTGAGGACATAAATGTAGTGAAAATAAATTGTTATATATTGAAGGTCCAAGTGAGGAAGAAGAGAAGGAACCCATATTAGAGGATGAAAGGGAGTCAAATGAGGAATCACATGATTTTCAACCAATCATTTCTTGTCATGCACTCTTAGGTTTTAGTGCTCCACAAACTCTCAAGGTAGTGGGTTTCTTAAAGAAGTAGAAAGTAACAGTGTTGATTGACTCGGGTAGTACTCATAATTTTAGATCAACAAAAAGTTGGCTACTCGTCTAAATTGTTTTATATATATAGCTCCAAAGTTTTAAGTTTTGATTGCAGATGGTGGTACAGTTAGTTGTTCTGGGAAGTGTCATAGCATTAAATTATCCATGGGAGATTATCAACTTGATACCCCAATGTATGCGATATCCATGGGTGCAACAAATATTGTTTTGGAAGTACAATGGCTTACTTCATTGGGAACAATTGAGATGAACTTCCAAGAACTATTCATGAGATTTCAATCAAAAGGAAAGGTAGTAGAGCTAAGGGGGTTGAATGCAAAGTCCCCACAAATGGTAAGCTCTCATCAAATGAAAAATTTGCTTAAGAAAGGAGTGGATGGATCTTTGGCCCAACTATATCCATTAGAAGTCTCTCAATCTAATGCTCCTACTCATCCAAATTTACAAGTAATAATTGATCGTCACTCAATGGTTCTTGGAGATATACCTAAAGGAATTCCTCCTAAGAGGGATGATGATCATGCCATACAACTAGTTCCAGGTTGCCAACCACCAAACATTAGCTCTTATAGGTAACCACACATACAAAAAAGTCAGATAGAAAAAATTGTTGAGGAGATGCTAGAGGCAGGAATTATTAGGCATAGCCAAAGTGCTTACTCCTTGCCTGTGGTGACGGTATGTAAGAAGGAAGAAACTTGGCACATGTGTCTAGATTATATACTGCTCAACATGTACACCATTAAAGATATGTTTCCTATTCTAGTCATTGATGATTTTCTAGATGAATTGAATGGAGCTATGTATTTGACCAAGTTAGATCTTAGATCTGGTTATCACCAGATTCAAATTAAGGAGGAAGATATTTGTAAGACAACATTTTAGACTCATGAGGGTCATTATGAATTTTTAGTGATGTCATTCAGTCTTACCAATGCATCATCTACATTCCAAAGTTTGATGAATTCCCTTTTTAAGAAGTTCTTGAGAAAGTTTGTGCTAGTGTTCTTTGATGATATTGATTTATAACAAGACTTGGGAAGAACATTTGCAACATGTAGATCACGCATTAAAAATACTCAAAGATTATCAACTCTATGCTAAGCCATCCAAGTGTGCTTTTGGTCTTAAGGAGGTGGAGTATTTGGGACACATAGTTTCACATGAAGGAGTAAAGGTGGACCCTAACAAAATTAAGGATATCATGGAATGCCTATTCCTAAAACTATTAAGAAACTGAGGGGTTTCTTGGGATTGATAGGGTACTATAGAATATTTATGAAGAATTATGGTCGTATAGCAGCACCCCTCACCACTTTGTTGAAGAAGGATTATTTTCATTGGAATGAGTCTGCTAATGCAACATTTGAGAGATCGAAGGAGGCTATGTTTACAACTCCAGTGCTTTCCACTCCTGACTTCACCAAGGAATTCATTATGGAATGTGGTGCTTATGGAAATGGAATAAAAGCAGTTCTCATGCAAGTAGGTTGACCAATTTCTTTTGAGAGTCATCAATTAAAGGGTAAGAATAAGCTCAAACCTATTTATGAGAAGGAAATGCTAGAGATCCTTCACGTAGTTAAACAATGGAGGCCTTTAGATACTTCAAGGTTAAGACAAATCATGATAGCCTAAAATATTTTTTGGAACAAAGATTATCTTCTGAAGAGCAACAAAAATGGGTCACTAAGATGTTAGGATATGACTTTGAGATTATATATAAGAAAGGGAAGGAAAATATTGTGGTAGATGCACTTTCTAGGAAGGATGAGAAAGATGAAGCCTTATTGTGTGCCCTTTCAATATTACAAGCAAATGGGTGGAAGAAGCCAAAGCAGAGTGGAAAAATGATGTTACAACAAGTAATCTCATCCAACAATTAAAAAGTGATCCTAGTAGTTCAGATAAGTTTTTTTGGAAGGGAGATACTCTTTGGTATAAAGAGCATTTGTATCTATGCAAGAATTCCACTCTTAAACACAAGATTCTCACAGAACTGCATGAGTCTCTAGTTGGTGGTCATTCAAGATTTTTGAAGACATATCATTGGGTCAAGCAAGATTTTTTTTGGGAAGGGATAAAAGGTGATGTTCAAAAATTTGTGGTTGAATTTTTGGTTTGTCAAAGGAATAATGGGGATAAAATTAAGACACTAGGTCTCTTGTAACCATTATCTATTCCTAGCCAACATTGGGAAGAGGCATCCATGGAATTCATCATAGGGCTTCCCAAATCCAAAGGTCATAATGTCATCATGGTAGCAGTTGATCGCCTCACTAAATATTCATATTTAATTGCATTATCACATCCTTTTATAGCAAGTGTAGTGGAAAATTTTGTTTTTGGAGAATATCCAAAAGCTACATGGTACACCTAAGGTTATTGTCAGTGATCGTGATCCTATCTTTACTAGTCACTTTTGGAAAGATTTATTCTCATGTTTGGGTACTCAATTGGCTCATAGCTCTTCATACCACCCTCAATCAGATGGGTAAATTGAGGTTGTTAATAAGTGTTTGGAAGGATATCTACGTTGTTTGACTTCAGAGAAACAATATCAATGGGTAGATTGGCTACCACTCACAGAATGGTGGTATAACACTTCTTTTCATAGCTTCAAAATTGTCTCCATTTTTGGCACTTTATGGATATCATCCTCCTTCCATCACATCATGATTAAATGTGTCACCAAGAGTTCAAGCAGTAGAGTACCACTTGCTTCATCAACAATAGGTACTTTTAAGACTCAACAAGAATTTAGCCATGGCACAAAATCAAATGAAACAATAGGTAGACCAACATCGTAGTGAAAGAAGTTTTGAAGTTGGGGATTGGGTCTTCTTGAGATTGCAACCTTATAAGAAAATATCACTGAAGCAACAAAAAAGGAATAATAAGTTGTCTCCAAGGTATTATGGGCCATACCAAATCATGCAAAAGATTGGTAGTGTTTCCTACAAGCTAGAGTTGCCACCAACAACAAAGATACATCTAGTTTTTCATGTTTCTTGTTTGAAGAAGGTAATTGGGCATAATATTCCAACTCAAACAATACTACTAGAGCTCGATGAAGAAGGAAGAATCACTTTGGAACCAGAGTGCATTCGTCAAACATGCACAAAGAAGCTGAGGAATAGAACTCTCACTGAGTATCTCATCTAATGGAAGAATTTACCAGTTGAAGATGCCACATGGGAGGATGAGGAGTTCATTCAAAAGAATCCACACTTGATTAGCATTGAGGAAAATGCTTCTTTGAAGAGGGGGGGCATGCTACACCCTTAATATTGGTGTACATTGGGTTATGAATAGTCATCTTGAGGCTATCTTAACTCCTAATTAAGTCATGGTATCATTAGTATATTATTATTTAGCTAGTTAGGTCGGCCTAGGGCTTATATAGGGGTGTCTAAGTCATCCTAGGTGATATCCTAGGAATAAATAGGTATATATAGGAGGTTGTGAGTCTTATTTCATCATCATATTATGAATTGTGTTCTCATTGGAGATATTTGGAGGTTTCCCCCCTTGAAGTGGCTTGTTATTCTTAGTTATTATCAAGTATTTGTAGAATATTTCATATCATATTCTTCTATTGTGCAAGTTATTTCATTACAAAACCCCAGCTCAAATCTCAATTCTCGAGTTGCTACGTACCTCTCCTAAGCATAAGGCTATTCTAAAAAAAGCATTGCAGGATTCATCTCTCCCCATAGACCTAAATGTGAACCAATTTCAGGCCATGGTAGGGTTTCTAACTACAACCCATCATATAACATTCACTTAGCACGACTGTACTTCACAAAAACCAAATCACAATGAACCTTTGTATCTCGAAGTATACATTAATAAACACAAAATCATACGAGTTTTGATAGATGGTGGAGTTGGGTTGAATATATGCACATTAAAACTAGTAACTACCATGGGATTCTCTAAGGATTGTATAGATGAGTTGAAGAGGATTATAATATGTGAATATGACGATATGGAATGCTCCTCCAAGGGCATCATCATTCTCCCAATTAGAGTGGGTTCTGCTATATAGGACATGATGTGTTAGGCTCTAGATTTGGACCTACCCTATAACCTACTACTTGGATGCTCATGGATCCATTCCATGAAGGTCAAGTCCCTTCAAAATACCATCAATGTTTGAAGTTTCCTTACAATGGCACACATATTACTATTTTCAATGATCCTTACCCCATTCAATACTGCAGTAACCTAAGAGGTACACTTGAGCACTAGGTACCTAGCCATAATAAGGCTCATCTACCCACTCCTCATCACACTACATTGACCTTGCTTCTTTATCAAAAACTTTAGTTTTGTGTATAACTTTCCTTGAAAGCAAGGTCCAGGCTCAAGACGATGGAGTTGGCGAGTATAATATTGAAAGTTTGTTCTGCATGGGGAAGTTGTCATTCGCACCTAAACATTATTGAAAACCCCATCACATCAAGAAATATCCCAAGGTGATAATTCAATATCACCCACTTACAACATTCACAAAGTGGGGTGAGTTAGGAAAGGAATGTATCAATGAAGACCTCTCCAAATGGATATATAGAGATGAAGAGGATGAGATACATGTTGATCTACTTGTGGACAAAGATGGCAAGGGTTTCAACATAATGAAATAAAAGGCTACGATGGTCATAGTGGCCTTGGATTGAAAAAATAGGGTATGACCAAACCTATTCTAATGAGAAAATGGCTGCAAAACAAAGGGCTTAGATATTAACCGCTAAAATTGAAAGCTCCTAGTACTACAATATTTCTAAAGAAAGTCATTAATGTATCTGAAATTGTTGAGACATCTAGGATAGGTCTTGAACCTGAATCCCCTACTGCCAAAAATAAAGGCCAAGCCTGGATCTATACCTTTTGGGACCCTGATGATTCCTCCATCTTTACCCTATCTGCCTCATCCTTCAGCTTTGCTGATATTGATGATAACATGTTGTTACTTCACCCCCAATTAATCGATTGGGACCAACAAGGTCCACCGAGTTTGGACCTCTTTGAAAATGATGAAGCAATTTTTGAGTTCATGGGAATTAGAGAAGGTATACTAAGTGGGGATCACAAGGTTAGATTCACCATTGAACTTGACACAACTGCATACTGCGAGGAACCACTCCTTCCTTCCAGTCGCAAAATGGAAAGAATAAAGAAAAACAAGTTTGTAGGTGAAAATTGAAAGGTGCCTTTAGACATAGGAAAAGATAAGAAAAAGGACGTATTCAAAGGTGAAAACCTCTCTGAGGCACCTAAGGATGGAAGGTTGGACCTGCTCCCCACAAATCAAGAGAAATCCTGAATGCTAGTCAAGAAGTCACAAGAGGTCAACATCAACACACCAGAGGATCCAAAAATCATACACTTTATAGTGTCCCTCACATATGTAGAGAAGCAAAATTTCATTGAATTTTTCTCTAAAATATGAATCAACTTTGTGTGGTCCTATGGGGACATGTCTAGGCTAGACCTCGAACTAGTCCTCCATCACTTACCTCTTCTTCCCAATGCTAAACCTTTTAAGAAAAAGTTGAGGAAGATGGACCTAAAATCACCTTATTAATCAAAGTAGAGCTAAAGAAACTATTGGATGTTGGGTTCATAAGACCCATCGATTATACAAAATGGATTTCAAATCTGGTACCAGTCACTAAGCTGACTGGAGGCATACACATCTGTACTAATTTTAGAGATCTAAATAATGCTTGTCCAAAGGATTATTTCCCCTTACCCAATATAGATATGATCATGGATCTTACAATAGGATATGAGATGCTATCCTAATGGATGGTTTCTCTAGCTATAATCAAATCAAAATTGTAGTTGAAGACTAGCACAAGACAATCTTTACCTGTGCCTAGGGTACACACTGTTGGAATGTCATGCCCTTCAGCCTTAAAAACACCAGAGCTACCTATAAGAGGATGATAACTATAATATTCCATGAAATGATGCAGAAAATGATGGAGGACTTTGTTGATGACCTCTTAGAAAAATTCCTTATAAGGGACAGTCACTTGGTAATACTTGACAAAATCTTTACAAGATTGGAAGAATATAAGGTTCGACTGAACCTAAAGAAATTTTTCTTTGGACTAACTTCAGAGAGGCTCCTTGGATACATTATTTCACATAGAGGCATAAAGGTTGATCCTATAAAGGTGAAATCCATCATAGACATGCTGCCACCTTCCACTCTAACACAACTTAGGAGCCTACAGGGCAAACTGCAGTCTATCCATAGGTTTATAGCACAACTGGCAGACAAGTGCCACCCCTTTTAGTATCTCCTTTGCAAGGATGTCCCTTTCAAATGGACTGATTCTTTTCAATAGGCTTTCCAAAAAATCAAAGACTATCTATTGTCACCACCAGTATTGTTGTTTCCTATTTATAGGAAACCAATCATCTTATACATACATCATCAACATCATTTGCATTAGGAGCTCTCGTATCACAAAATGATGAAGATGGGAGGGAATGAACCATATATTATATCAGTCGTACCCTTGTAGGATATAAACTCAATTATATTCCCATCGAGCAGGCATGTCTTGATGTTTTCTTTGCAACCTATGAACTATGAAATTACATGTTAAATCTAGAGACCAAGTTGATCACCAAGATTGATCCTCTAAACTATCTACTCAGTAAGGAAATATTCACAGGAAGGTTAGAAAAATGGCTAATGCTCCTTAGTGAGTTCGACATAGAATATGTGGAAAGGAAATTGATCAAAGGATAGGTCATTGTTGATCAATTAGTAGATGCCCCTATACATGAATTCACACCTCTCATATCGGAGTTCCTTGATGAGGCAATCTTCAAGCTAGATACATCTATAATGTGGAAGATGTACTTTGAAAAATTGTACACACATCATGGTTCAAGAGTTGGCATCTTATTCATCATGCCACAAGGAGACACTATCCCTAAGTCATTCAAGATTTCCTTCCCATGCATGAACAACATTGTAGAATATTGTAAGGAAAACTAGATGCGGAAAACAATTCTCCTAACGTTAATACCTCAAGAAAGAATGCAGAAGTACTTTTAATTTTTCAATTACAGTCAAATTGAGATGCACTATGAGACAGATTATAGAAATAGAGTAGTTAGACAAACACACATGAACACCAGATATACGTGGGAAAACCATTACGGGAGAAAAACCCACTACACCAAGAGAAACCACTTTGTATTATAGTAATCAAAGTTACATACAATTCCAGACTTATCTTTCTGGTGTCATTAAACAACAACATTCATCATGTATATTCTTCAAACAGAAAACTTCTAGGTTACAACCTTTATAGATTTTTAATCATTCACTGATACAGTTTGAATTCTTCACACTTCACTATTGATTGAACTACTATCCAACATCAAAACATTTGCAATTTCCAACTATATCCATGGTGTTCCTTGACTGTCGAGCTCCCTCACAGAACCGTCACAACGAACAAACTCCCAACGGTTCTAATTTGGCTCTTCTGATTCGTCCACATGATGCCACATCGGAAGTCATACTCGGTCAACATAATTTGTATTGCATTGGAATCTCAGTGAGACACTAACTATGTCTCGCCAATGCCACATTGAACTCATATCGATGTCGCCAAGAGTTACCGTAGTCACCAGGACGTTCTATCAAGCTACAAGAGTTTCACCGAATTACCAAGTAGTCATCCTGACTTATCGCTTTCTCCAGAAGGTCATAGCGAAACACTAAAGTTACACCGAAGTTCCCATATCTACCGAGCACCAAAAGGAAGTCGGTAAGACTCACATCTATTGCTGAGAGTTCATACCGATCTTCATATGCTACTCTAAAGTGTTCACCTGTCGCCAAAACATTTGTCCATCGCTGAGAGAAATTACCGATTTATATATGTTCCATCGAAGACTAACTGTCGCCAAGAGTTACCCCGATAGCCATCGGCTATCGGCAAGACAATAGCTTATCCCTCAGACTTCATAACGAAACCTAAGAGTTATATCGATAACTCCCAAGTAGTCCCTGTCGGCATGACTCTCATCTATCGCTAAGACCTTTCATCGATAGCTTTGTGTTATACCGAAGATTTTAACACTTGAGTCTTTCATCTCTAAGACATAGTCACTTCGGTAGGACATCATACCGATGGTTTTTCCTTTGGCTAAGTCTCCCCGATGAAACAAACCAAACAGACATGATCGACATAACCTTTGCTTTTGCGGTGACATCTTACCAAGTGAATATAGGTTCCTCTGAAGACCTCAACACATACACTATTAGTGAGAGATAAACACTTCGTTGAGACATCTCCCCGAGTGTTGAAGTCACTCCGAAACTCCAGTCGCCAAGAGTCTCACCGATAAATGAATGAATGGCCTTTCGACCAAAGCTCTCCCGAGCGCTATGAGGTCACAACGAACACACCTTGCTACAACAATAGCTACACAGTAAACCTTTCGGCAAGACTTCTTCAGGGTCACAACGACCTGTTCAGAATTTGATAAAACAAACTGCGAGTCGGCTAGACAATCAGAATGTCACACCGACATTGCTCTAAAGGAGGTTTCAGTCTGTAATGTTTGAGGCACTTTTTCTAACAAATATGAATCCTTGCTCATAGGTCTGAGGGAAGAAATTAGATGGAAGATCAAAAACTTGCAGTTATATGGTGACTCACTATTAGTGGTCCAACAAGTCAATGAAAAATATGAGATAAAGGACAAAAAACTAGTACCATACAAGAAAATGGTGGGAAACCTTAAGGAATACTTCAATATCATCCTATTTACACAAATCCTTAGGGTTTAGAATAAGTCATCCAATGCAACAACCACCATTGGGTCTCTCTTAGACATTCCAAATAATGTGCATCAGTACGAGTTCTTGGTGGAATAGCTTTTGATCCTTGGATCCGACGACCCCAAATCTGAGCTTGTGTGTGAGATTTTTGGTTCTAATTCACCCTGGTATAAGGATATATATGACTATATTCATGCTCAAATCCTCCCTCCCAACATTTCCAATAACTAACAAAAAACCTTTATCCGATGAGAAGCTAATTATGTTACCATCGGAAATACCCTTTGTCATCATAGCCTAGATAATACCCTTCTTAGATGTCTTTAAATAGAGGAATAAAAGATGTATTTACAAGAGGTACAAAAAGGTATATGCAAATCTCACTCTAGTGGTCTACCCAAGCTAAGAAGCTTACGAGAATAGGGTACTATTGGCCTACAATGAAATGTGATTCATATCACTTCATAAAGAAATGTAGGCAATGTTAGATCCATGGTGATCTGGTACACACACTAGAATAGGGGATTCATTTGGTTACTTCACCTTGGCCTTTCTCTTAATGGGGACTCAACCTCATCAAAAATATTCAATCTACATCTATCAATGGACAAAAATTCATAATAAATGCAACAAAATATTTCACTAAATGGATTGAAGCCATACCAATGACATATATCACTGGTAAACAAATTTCAAAGATTATACTGAACTATATCATATGTTGGTATGGTGTTTTTCTATCCATAGTCACAGATAATGGGCGTCCCTAAACAAGGAAATCAAGGAATTAAGTGAAAAATACCACATCCAACACCACTTTTCCACTCCGTATTATCCCCATGGTAATGGTCAAGTGGAGGCATCAAATAAAACCATTATAAAGATCTTAAAAAAGACTGTCAAGGATGCTAGCTCTGACTGGCATATACAACTAAATCCAACCTTATGGGCTTACCATACAAGCATTCATACTCTTACTAGTGCTACACCTTATTCCCTTGTCTTTGGTTCTGAAGCTATCCTTCTGATTGAGGTTGATATCTCATCCTTGAGAGTTTCCATGCAAAATTTCATCGATGATGAAAATCACTGAATATTTAGGTTACACAAGCTAGAACTGTTGGACGAAAGAAGGAAAATTGTGCTGGTTCACTTTCAAGCATATCAAAAATGCCTCTAATGTAGTTACAACAAGAGAGTCAAGTTTGAAACTTTGATATTGGTGATATAGTCTTAAAGGAAAATCCTAAGAATCAACAAGAAAGAGAAAAGCCAGGGAAGTTTGAGCCTAATTGGTTGGGTCCTTATATTATCACCACAACATATGGATCTGATGCCTATCAACTGGCTACTCTTGAGGGCAAATCACTATATGATCCAATCAATAGTATGCACCTTTGAAAGTACTATACATGACCTCTGAAGATCCTATTATATAAAAAAAATCAAAAAAATGGAAAAAAGAAAAGAAAAGAGAAAGAGATGTAATTCATCCTATAGTGAAAACCATTTTAGTGGCACTTTGGATAAGTACCATGTTAAAAACCTAGAAAAAAAGCACCATGTGTAATCAACTACCACTTTATCATCTATGACTACTCTATTTGATTATGTCCATACAAACTCGATTATATGCTCTTTCATAATAAATTTTTTCTCACCCTTTTCATGGCCTGAGACTAATTAAATATTTAGCATCAAACCACTTATTATATTCACCCTTTGATAAAAACTTGTTCTATTCTAGAATGGGGGAAATCCTCGACCTAGGGTTTCAAAAGGATCTTACACACAGTATCTGAGGACATTATCACAAAAATACAAAAAACATTGAAACATTCAACAAAACATTCAAATATCCTTCAAAACTCTAAAACTAGTCATAAAATATCAAAAAATAAAAAATGATGTCAATTCATGGTGTCGAACTATGTTGCCTTTGTGAGTGTACATAGGCAAGGAGAATCACTAACGAGCCCTCGAGGAATAGTTCTATCCTTTAGAGTCAATCCTAGTCAAATCTTCATCATAGTCGATATTTGTATAATAAAATATCACTTATCATGGTCAATCAAACTACATTGTCTCTGTGTTTGTCACGTAGGAAATGCCATCACTAATGAGCCCCCGAGGCATAGGTTAGTCCCCTTAGGGTTCATCACAATAAAATTTTCATCATAATCCAAATTTGCATAATAAAACCATTGTAGAGAACTAACATGTTGGACACAAATAGGATATCCTATAGATGAATCGATCTTAAACAAGTCATGAAACAACAAATGACACTACCTAAACTAGCCTTCAACTGCGATGATCAAATGTCTATAAATGTTACTAATCGAAAATAATTTGTCTTCTAGGATGTTGCATTATCAAAACTATACCAAGTGTCTTACATGAAATGCCTCACTCCTTACAACAAGAAAAATCTTTTGAAAACATATCAAACACTTATCTATGGACAAAAAAGGTCCAAATAGTTGTTGACTCATTTGGTCTAGTTTAGTCTTATCCTATCTAATTTATCTTATGTCACATTCCTAAGCAACTCGATGATATCCACAATTGATTAGAGTAGTGATGATGGATTATGACATTTCTTTCTCTTGATTTATGTTTGTGGTTTGTCTTGGTAACATGATTGGGGCAACTAAGGCCCTTGTGTGTGATTGGGATTCTATCTAGCATAAAAAAAACATCTTATGAAATTCAAAGGTTAGCTAACACTTTCTTGTAGCAGGATTAACATGCTTCATGGTTTTTTTTTCACATATTCCAACAAGGTTCTATTGTTGTTAATATGAATTAGGGAACTCCTTGTATGATCTATCTAAATATTTGACAAATGGATGCTAAATGTCACCAAGGTTTGTCTCAACTTGGTGTACACATTCCACTTGTTCATATTATCTTTTAAGAAAACAAAAACAAAAGATTCCTTCACAATTCATGCTCAGGTGTGCATACATCCACTTGTTCCATAACATAAAAAACACTCCATGACGATAAAACCATGCACTGTTGAAAGCTCAAGTAATATAAATCAAAACATCAATAGTGATTTGGATGAATGATCTATCTAAATGGTTCTTCACTCCTTTTTTGAATACACCGAATACTGGAGGGGTGAATCAGTATTCTGCTAACACAACTAATTTCTAACCATACAATTATTAATGCATATCTAATTGCAACAATAAACCAAAGCACGCAAGGAATCATAACATTTCATAACACATTGACACCAGGATTTTTACGTGGAAAACCCAAAATGGGAAAAACCACGGTGAGGATTAAATCACAATATATTATAACTGGTTACAAGATATTACATGGATCACTGCTAGGACTCACTATCCTTGAAAGGCTCATAGTCTAAATACAAAAATGTATGGCTCACTGCCAAAAGTGAACTGAAGAAGTACACCTTCAAAGTGTTGAGATCAGTTCCGGTTAAGCTCTAGAAAACCAAAATCTTGCTCCGGTTGCAGGTATACAATATCACATGGCTTGCATCACATACTATATGTCATATGTGTATCATCTATCCATCACACACATATATATACATAGCTATATCGTCCTTCATCAATTAGGTCGGCCTAATTGAATGTGAACACACATAAAATTCAAAGTGACTTGTCGGCCCAAATAAAAATTATTTTTGGTGCACAAAACAAAATGTGTCATCCACAAATTAGGTTGGCCTAGACCTAATAAGAAACAATTTAAACATTCATTAAGACAAGCGGTTCTTAACCTTGTCGGCCAAAAGAATGTCGAGCTTTTTTCATTTGGATATCTCAACTGGATCAACCAAAATTGCTGAAAGCTCGTTCATAGGTGTAACTGATACTCCTAAGCAACATATCAAAAACTCATAGAGATATCTTTTACTAAGAGAATTTTCGAATCAGAATATCGGATCAGTGTAGACACACAGATTACTTAGCTAGTTACCAAACAATGTTGGCATCAATGACAACAAACTCGTAGGTCACCTTCTTCATTCTTCCAACAATCTCCCCCTTTGTAATTGATGGAAACATGTGCCAAGAATGAGACTTGCTTGAAAAATAAAAAAACTTCAACTCCCCCTATCATATGTATAAAAAAAATAGAAATGAGTTCTAACATATCTTTCTCTATATAGAAACTTCTCCTAAAACATGCCCTTCTATATACAAAATCTTCTCCCCCTTTGACATCAAGGACAAAGGATGGGGAAAAGAAAAAACTTTTCAATTAAGAGTTGGGGGAACCTTGTAATTCCTTGAGAATTACTTCCCAAGCCACCTTTCCATCATCCCAAACTTCTTTTTCCTTGATAAGCGTTTTGTGCAATGATTCAAGATCCACTAGGCATTCTTCTCCTTCTTCTAGAGTGGAAGGAACAATGTTCATCTTCTCAAGTTTTTCTGCATCAATCAATGCATTTGATATAGAAACATGTATGGAAACTACTAGGTCTCCAAGCTGGCCAAACTGCCTTATCACATCTTCCTTTTTCCTTTGCATGATGAAGAATTTGTTTTGAAGATAAACAATAGAAGCCCAACTAGTATAGCTTCTATTAGTTTCAACTTTGTAATCACCAAAGACATCGACAAGCTGAGACTCAATTGAGTCCATTAAGTCCTTGATACCTTGAGTGGCATCAGGCCACTTCATGCAGTACACAAATAGCAATTGAGCTTCTTCATCATAATCTCTAACTTATTTCAAACTTTGTAAGGCTCTATTATGTGCAGTTGTACACTTATCTTACAAAAACAACAATCTTCTCTCTAGAAGACTTGACTCCACTTCTTTTACAATATGAACCTTGAGATTGGATGTGTATTCCTTGACTGAATCAACTACAAGCTTTGAATTTTCAATTGGAGTTAAAGAATTATCTATTGTGACATCGGGGCTCATCTCTTGTAAAGCTTCGATGACTTCATTTATTATCTCATTTCCTTTCTGATATGATTCAACAACTTCTTGTGTGATAGAGTTAAGAAAAGTACCACTTAGTTTTATTCTGTCACTCAGTGTAATCTTGGTTAGATCCACATAACCCGGATGAGACGACAACTTAATTAGCTGGGGTGGGAGCATAGGATGAAGTACTAATTTCCTTGATAGAAGACCCTTAAGAGTGCTTCCATATGATTCTCCGGTTTGCTTTAACAATTCAGGAACTTTGGGGCTTTCTCCTTTACTTTTCTCAACCAGAATTGCTTTCTTGTCTTCCTCTTTCTTTTTTCTTTCTTTTTTTCCTTCTTCTTCTTCTTCATTTTCTTTTCTAGAGAATTTATCTTTGTTTTATTTTTTCCTTTTATCCTCATCATCTTTGTCTTTTTCATCCTTGTTTTTGGTAGATTTAGGTTCTTTTTTCTTATCATCAGTTTGATCTCTATGTTGGTCATCAGACCTTTTGCTGGTCGTTTCTTCTGTATTAGTTGGAGGGGCAGGGGTCTCTGACACACCACGTGTTTCATCAACATTTTCCAAGACTGGATTGTCCAACACTTATGTGACATCAACATGCATTTGTGCTTGAGTTGTATGGGACAAAGAGCTGGTTCTTTCCCCATAACTCCTTGCTAATTGTCTAATTACATCCTAGGTTTCTTGTCTCACCTTTTCTATACTCTCTTGATCCTTAGTCATTAACATATTAACTCTTTGCTTGACTCTAAATATAGTAGAGCATTCTTTCAGTAGATTGGTAGCGTCTATCTCAGAAAGAGAGGAACCACATGAAATTAAGGCATCATTCCTCATCTTATCTTCAACATTTATAGCCTCTTGCATTTTTTGTACTAATTCTTTCAAGACATTTTCAGTTACCTTGTTCTATATAGTCTCCATACTCACATTGCAAATGAATATATACTGAATAAATTCATTTATGATGGTTTCCTTTCCTTCATCATTAACTTTATCATACAACTCAGTAGTTGGCATGAGATCATTATCAATCATATTGTTTACTAAGGATCCTAAATTCAAAGGAGGTTGATCACTTACAGGAGGAGAGCCAAGCATGTCCTCCATAGGATTAGATGAGCCTTCTTCATTCTTCTTCTTATGAACATGGATTCTATAAGTATCCTCTTCTTCCTTTGTCTCCTCATCCATGGAGATATCAACTCTGGTTTTAGCTTCTTCTTTGGAGGTACTACTCCTATTTCTTTCCAGCTAATGATCTTCTTCTATGCCAAGATCTATTTCTTCCTCAATGGAATCACTTAAATTTCCTTTCCTATCATCCTTTTGTTTCACTCTTCTTCTTCCTAAAGCAATAGATGGTGCAACAGGAGGTATATCCTTTCTTTTAGATGCCTAAGTACTGGGACCGATAGGGGTAACAATATCAACTGATGTAGGGGAACTATGTTCTTTCTTCTTTCCCTTCTTAACATTAGCAATACTAGAAGTCGCAACACTAGAGGTAGGTGCAACACTGGAAGATAATCTTCCTGATTTCCTTGGTCCGAAGGGTAGATCAGTTGATTTATCCTTTCTCTCATCAAGTGCCTCCTTTAACTGATCTAAATCATCCTTAGTGAAATCCTACATCCTTGGAAAAATGCTTTAACCTTCTTCTTTTGGATGTTGTAGCTTCTAGGCACACTTTAGTGGATTTTTCCTCATAAGTTCCATGTCGAGGTAGATTGGGATCTTTAGGACTGCTCAACAAAACTTCAACAAAACTTCAATGTACCTTCCAACCATTTGTTCATCAAGTTCATATCCCAAGGGCTCAATCCATCAAATTCTAGGTTCAACTACCTCTATGATACATTCATCTATAGTCACAAGAAAAGTTATTTATGTTTCATATTTCTTTATTAGACTCTTGGGAATTTGATCGCTTTCATGCATCTCATTCTAAAAAACTACAAAGAAAGAAGTCAGAGCATTGTTTTGTGCTCTAAAATCTATAAGACTATGCAAGTGATCAAAAATATAATGAGCAACTGGCATGTTGCCATCCCACATTATGTTTTTCCTTCCCAGTGGCTCCCTCAAGAAATAGAATAGTAGACACACTACTAAAGTACCAAATTTGAAGGGGTGCTTCTTTGCCTTAGTCATGCTAAATTTCTCCATAAGTTGCAACCTAAGAAACTCACATAGATAAAAATCCTTCCCATTTATTACCATTTCAAATGCGGTGTGAATTTCCATAGCCAATACAGAATTCCCATGATTGGTGAAATAAATTTTCTAACCAATCATGATAGCAACATACTTGACAGCAAGGTTTGAGATAGGATTTGTAGTTAAAGCTCTTCTGTCAAATGTAGCACAAGTCAGCTTCATTACTACATTCTTCATAGCCTTTAAAACTAGAGTGGATCCAGCATTGCAAAGACCAGTCACAGCTTGAATTTCCTCCTTGTTGATTACCCTAGGTATAATTGTCCACATAAATTTACTATGTACCCTACTGAGAACCATTTTAACAAATTTTTCCACCATCTCACTAGAAAACTTTGGAAACTAGTTCCAAATATTCAGCTTCTTTCAAACTAGGTTTTCATATTTTGGCTTCAACAATAGAACATATCCCATCAATTCACTATCTCATAAATCCTTAAGCTCTTGGTGATTGAATTCCTCAAGTTTCCCATGAATATATGTCCATGTATCTTTAGTGTGTAACACATTGCTCGGAATGTGCGAGAATGCACCCATGGGATCAACTTCATAAACTTTCCAAGAATGTCTTCTAAATTTGGGTCACGGTCTCCCATAAATTTCTACAACATTAAGAGTGGCCATTTCTCAAACAATTTGAATATGCTCAAGAAAAAATTTCTTCAACATAGAATCCACAAGATTTAGATAACAAAAATACCTTTTTCACGCTTTGTCGAGAACTAGGGTTTTGATGCAAAATACTCTAAATCCCCTTCAACTCTCTTCAGCTTGATTTGCTTCTCCCAATTGTGCAAATGTGCTTTAGCTCAATTCAGTTTCTTGCTTTATGACTTGCAAATTTTTTTTCCTAATTAGTATTTAATGCATTCCAACCTTAAAAGTTGATAAACACTTAATAAAGTTCACTGTAAACTCAAAAAGGTTCTGCAATTCTCTAGATTGGTATGTTTTCTACTAGAGACTTCTTCAACATCTTTGAAATGACAACTTACATCATATATCCTTGTGTCAACGTGATGATACCTCTATATATATTGGGGTCTTTGGATTTCTTCTATAACTGCTCCTCCTAAAACCACCTTCATTGGGTTCATTTTTGTAAGAGGTATCTACCTCGAGCAGCTGCACATATGCGCTTGGTTCATCCTTTTCTTTAGGTTCTTCCCTTTTTTCCTCCAACTCTTCCATTTCTCAATTTCTATAGGATCCAGCACTTTGTTCATAAGCCTATGTTCTTTTGTTCCTAATTAGGCTCTCTTCCCAATTCTCGCTTCTATAGAATTCTGAGATATGCCTTGGTTTGCTGCAAATGTGTTATAACTTTGTTTCTAACCAAACCTAAGTTTGATTATCCTTGATCTCAAGATTAATAGCCTTATATTCTAAGATATTATAGCGGGTATAGTAGTAGCCTTGAAAAAGATTCAAATCCTCTTACTAGTACTGAGTATGTTCATCACTACTATTTGGCTTCTGCTAAATTTATATAGCTTATTCAAATTCTTATTGCAAGTAAAGCATTGTTCAGAAAAAGAATCCAACATTCTAACTCAATCTGTTCTAGTTCATTCTACTTCTACATTATATTGCTCTATGACTGAATTTATTACATGATAAACAAAAACCATTAAAAGATGGGTACCTTTGAGCATTAGGTTGTCAAATAGGAATCCTTCCAGTATTGCTCCTTTGGTTCTTGATTTGTTTATTATTGCCTTGAATTTTCCTTTGATTGTCCACTTTGTTGGGAATTTGGTTTTCCTTTGAACTTTTTCCTTCTTCAAGTCCTAGACCACCTTTGTCCTTAGAGGGTTTCTGGAATGCAATCAACTCATCAAGCCTCAAGTAGAACTCATTTTGAATTTTTCTTCATGGGCTTTGTAATTTATTTTAGATCTGTTTTAGGGTTACCACTCTCTTTGGTCGTTTTCTCTGTGCATTCATCAATTTTATTCTAAATTCCCCAGCTTCTAGACTCTTCTCTTCAATTCTTTTCTCTTCTTCCATTTGTACCTTTAGTTTGGTGATGTCATCATTAGCTTTCTTCAATTGATCACTAACCTCTCTATGCCTTTCCTTGAATTTTTTAATTTGTTCTCTTAATTTTCTGATACATTCATTTACTTCTTTCAAGTTCTCCTTTCAAAGTTTCTTTTCTCATCTCTAATTTCTTGTCCACCTCCTTCTAAGGGCAGCATTGATTTCCCTCAGAGATGGTGCTTCCCAAAGGAAATGTAGATAGCTTGTTAGCTTTATGTATCTTCAAATTTTGAGACCTTCCTCTGCTATATAAGATCTCTCCAAAGCGAACCAAGCTCAATATCAAATTGCTGAATACATTGAATACTAAGAGTGGGGTGTTCTTTAGTATTATTCTCAAATACAACTAATTGCTAACCATCCAATTATTAATGCATATCTAGTTTCAATTGTAAACCAAAACATAAAAGGAATCATAACTTCTCATAAAAAATTGACAACAAGATTTTACATGGAAAACCCAAAATGGGAAAAACCATTGTGAGGATTAACTCACAATATATTATAGCCAGTTACAAGATATTATAGGGCCTCACTGCTAGGACTCACTGTCCTTGAGAGGCTCACAACTTGAATACAAAATGGCTTACTGCTAAGATTAAAAAAGGTGTGGCTCACTGCCAAAAGTGAATTGAAGAAGTACACCTTTGAAGTGTTGAGATTAGTTTCATAAGCCTCTAGAAAGTCCAAAATCCTATCACTCTTAGCTGCGTGAGCATCACATGGCTCACATCACATAATTATATGTCATATAGGTACCATCATCCATCGTTAATACACATTGGCTATATATACACAATAACTATATCTTTCATCAATTAGGTTGGCTTAATTCGAAATGTAAGTTTATAGACAAAATTCAAAGTTACTTGTCGGCCCAATTCAAAATTATTTTTGCCACACAAAAAAAAAAGTTTCATCCACAAATTAGGTCAGCCTAGACCTAATAAGGAACACTTTAAATATTCATTAAGACAAGCAATTCTTAACCTTGTCAGCCAAAGGAATGTCGAACTTAGATGTCATTTGGATATCTCAGTCGGATTAACCAATTTTTTTGAAAGCTCGTTCATATGTGTAACTGATACTCCTGAGCAACATATCAAAAACTCAGAGATGTCTTTTACTGAAAGAATATCTAGATCAGAATACTGGATCAGTGTAGACACATAGATTACTTATCCAATTACCAAACAATGTTGGCATCAATGGCAACAAACCTGAAGGTCACCCTATTCATTCTTCCAACACACATTTATAAAGTGAAATAGCAATGGGGGGAGAAACATGGTCAAGAAGACATTGGAATCTTGTGGAAACTCTAGAGGGGGTTGTTCAACAAGAATAATAGGCTGAGTCTCCTTAGGGATAAGCGCTTGTGAAGAATGGAGGCTCTCAAAACTTAGGATATCCATCATAAGAGATTTTCATGATGGCTTATGAAGTTCAATAGGAGTTTCAAGGGGCTTATTAGGATTCTTGAAACTCGTAAATTTATGTTTGTGTACCTCTTGTATGGAAGGTTATTCTGGGGCTGTTGGAGGAGTAATGTAATTTTTAATCTAGTCTTTTTAGGGTTCTTGAAACTTACAAATTTGTGTTTACAAATTTCCTCCTTAGCAGGTTGCTTTGGGATTGATGGAGGAGTTTACTTGAAACTAGGCACACAAGGGGTTGCCTGAGTTTTGATCCTTTGTGCTAGAGTAAGGGAAAGTCTCAGTTGCTCTTTTTGAGCAATGATCTATCTTACAATACACTCCTCCTATTTCCTTCTTTGGATCTCCATCTAGTGCTCATATCTCCACTGAGCTTCCATATTTTTTTGTGGAGCATGAGTTTGAGAGGAAAACTCATCCTACTGTGAAATATACTCTCGACGCCTCTTTATTTCACCCATCTACTTGTTGAAGTCCACCAATATGCACTTGATATCACTAATCTCCATACTATCAACATTTTGGGGCTGACTATAGGAGTGATAGTGTTGGTTTGAAAAATAATGGATCTCTCGGGGTTGTTGATAGGAATGTGTAGGTTACCAAGAAGGTTGAGTAGGGGTGGGTGGGAGGCAAGCATCTAATAAGGATTGATAACCCACAACAAGGCTTTGTGAAGTGAAATTGGAGGTATTTATAGTATGATATTGTTGGTAGGGAGGCATAAAATTGGCATTTTCATGAAATGGAGGAGTATACATGTGGTTTCAATTATAATTTGACATTTTTTAGCATGGGGAAAAATAGGAAAAATGTGGTTTCGTTTTGAAATTATTTAAAATGAAGTAAAGGAATACTCAACTAGAGGTTTTTTGGGTACATACTAGTAGTGTCACCCAAATGAAATTGTAGAGTTGCTAGGTGCTTGTATTATTATCCAATGACTGAAACTACTAAGAAGCACACCAATCTCCTTAGTAGAATGAATTTACACCTATTAAACATATTGCACTACATGAACCAATAGATTTATCTTGGAGTCATCATGGTGTTTGTAGAGCTACCTCTTCAAGGAAAGATGTAAAAGACACACTAAATATTTCAATAGATGATTTAAGCTTCATGAACTGGTCCCACTAGGCATGCCAAAAACTATTGTCACATAAAACTACACCATGTTGAACATGGATTTCAACATTCTAATGACACCATTAAAATGACTTCAAGGTGTGGGACCTTACAAAATGAGTTCAAGTCTTCAGAGAAGGCCAACTTCCTCTTTTAATCTAAGTGCAGATGTGTTGGTCCAATGCAACACATAAAACCCTATCACTACTCTATTCTAACAACTCACAGGGGAAAAGGGGAAGAAGGAATGTATTAAAGGGAAAAGGAGAAGAAGGAATGTGTTAAAGGGAAAAGGTGTGATGCACCAAGATAGAAAGTTGTTTCTTCCTTGCTTTGAATTGCACAATACACCAACAAATCAACTAGAACACACATTCATACATGAAGGTAAATAAATTTACACAACCATGCAAGAAATAACTGTGATAGTAATAATATTTATTGATATAGGGCATAAAATCTAGACTTTACAATGGTAGAATGTAGAAATGCAATGTCTACTAAAGAAAACTATGAGAGGAGCCCAAAAGAAGAACCCATAAAAAGAATAGAAGTATTGCTTTTATAGATCAAGCAAAACTTGGATGATCCTATACCAAACCCTAACCCTACTAGAGTTAGTTGCCAATAAGACTTGATCGAGAAGAGTGAAGAGATTTTTCATCAAAATCTTTTCCCAAAAGAAGCCTGGAGAAACATGGGTTGTCTTCCATAACTGTGCATTTAAATGTTAAGAAAGAAAGAAATCATTCCAAAATCCTCTCGTGAAATCTATGATTTGAGTAGGGAATGGGTCAGAAGGAATAACGATCAAAAATATGAGCATGGGCATCCATAATCCCACTTGCAGGAGTCATAGAATGTACTAAATGGTGTCCTTGTTGCCCCAAAAGTAAAATAGGTAGCTAAAAAGGTCATTGGAACATTAATGGTGTCATCGTGCAAAAAAACACCATTCCATGGAATTGTCAAGGCTTCGAGCCTCTAGAATACATCTTATCATTTAAGACAAAAAGAGCATGAAGAAACCTTAATGTCTGATCCCTAAAGAAGACTTCAAAAATCAAGAATCAAAGGGTAGGTATACCTCCTGTCACAAAGACGAAAGGAGCAAGACAAAATCTTGATACTCGACATCCAAAGAAAGATTTTTGGAAATCAAAAAATTAGGAGGAGATGATCGATAAGAAGAAAGGAAAGAATGAGGGAAAAGATAGAAGAAAAGGCTACCATCCAACATTCGAAAGACCAAGACTTAAGGCAAATTTTGAAGAAAACCAAATCGGGCCACAAGGGTCAAAGGAAAGGCTTATGACCTAAGTAGAAAGTGAAAGGGGGAAAAGGTAAGGCTGATGGCCAAAAACCTAAAAGACTTAAGTGAAAAGAAGAGGAAGAAGGGTGAAAGAGAAGAAGGGTGGGAGCAATAGGAGAGGCATGTAGAGGGAGAGGTAAGTGAAAGCCTGAAAATCTAAAACCTTAGCACTTAGCCACTTTTAGGACCTTTTCAAGGGATATTCATGCAAGGTGGCCCATATTAAATCTCTTAGATTGGTTCTTATTGATAGGTCATACAAAGGTGGCATGAAATGTCAACAGTAAGGATATTATACATTTTCTACATCATCTTTAAAAAAAAATTAAGATGTTAAAAAATTAATGTACATAATTTCATGTGAAAAATTATGACAAATCTTTAAAAAATTAAAAGGGTAATAATTATAATAAATAGAATTAATTCATATATTTTTTTTTAGTAAATTTAATTAATTTAGTGAAAATGTGAAATTTCATAGAATATTAGATATCATTTCATTCAACTCGACTTTAAGCGAAATACTAGATTTCTTCATTTAACCTTATCTATAAGTAAAATGCATATGAGTGTATTTGAATCAAAATTTTATAAATTTTTATAAATAACTAATAATACTTAAATCTGCCCTTCTATCATCATTTGGAACATATGGCTTGAAAGGAACAACAAAAAATTTAGAAAGAAAGCTTCATCTTTATCATGTAGGTCTTGCAAAAAAATGAAATTTCAATTTCTGAAGTGACATCAACCTCACTATTCCAAAATGCTCATCAAGGTAAACATTTTTCTTCATGGGATGCCTTTATACAAAAGCATTGGCAGCTCTTGAAAATCCCAAGGCCTGGCTCAGTTTCCACCAAGACCCAAAGAGTGTCAAGGGACTCCTTGAAGTGGTCTCCACCACCTAAATTCTTTGTCAAATTAAATTTTGACGGGGCTTCACGAGGCAATCTTGGAAAATCAAGCATTGCAGCTATACTAAGGGATTGGAAAGGTAATTTCATTAGAGCTATTTGTGAATTGATTCTGGATTCTACTAATAATGTTGCAGAGCTAAGAGCATTAAGCTTAGGTTTGTTTTTTTCCAAAAAACTCTCAATTTCTCAAATCTTCATAGAAGGAGACTTGATGGTTGTGATCTCTGCTTTAAAGAAAAGGTGTTTGGAATCTTGGCATTTAGACTATATTTTGTCCCATATTTTGAGACAGCTTGAAAATTTCACTACTTTTCAAATTTCTCATTGCTTTAGGGAGATTAATTTTTGTGTAGATTTTCTTGCCAACAAAGCAATTGATGATAATATCAAATATAAAGAGTTTTCAGTGCAAGAATGTGATCGTTTATTTTTGGAATCTTGATTTCAATATTTTATATTTGTGCCTTGTGACATCTCCAGTTTTTTCTTAGATTTGTTTCCTTTTTATGTGACTGGGCTCCATTCATGATTATTGGCTTCATTACAGTTTCCCTTGTGGGTTGCAAACTTGTTCATTCTCTTTATTGGTGCCCCCATTTGGAATTTCATCCCCTACCTTGTTCTTATATTGGGAATGTTGGTACTAGGTGTTTTTCTCAAATCCTAAAGGATGCAATTTAAAGTTTCAAAACCTTCATTCTTGAACATTATTTTATGTTGGTTGATTGGTTGAAAGAATTTTCCATTGATTACTAGTGATTTCTATTTATTAAGGTGGTTATTTGATCACTATTGCTACACTTGAGTTTGTACCTCTTGAAAATTGGCATATATGACCTTTTGTCACCATTTTGTGTGGATTTTGACAAGTGTCACTTGTTGATGTTCCCCACAATGGGCCTGTCTCGTCTGGGTGGACATTCGGGAGGGTTTTCTAGCTCTTCCATGGTAGGAAATTTATTATATAAGATTGGTAATTGAATCTAATCTTGGTTCTGGCGGCTGTCAATGCGGGTGCCAAATTTGGCATATGAAAGGTTTAGAAAAATTACTTTCTTCCTCTTCTTCGGTGTTCGCCAGTAAGAATTTATTCTTACTGACTGACATCGAAGAGGAGAACTTAGTGGAACCTTTGGAAAAACTTGATTGAAATTTGGAGGATGTTTTACTTTCCAAGGCATGGAAAATTGTATGACACTTGGCATCAAAAGAATTTTTAATAGTACTATCTCTGCTTGCTCATTTAATGAATCCTTAATGCAAGCTCATGTGTGGTTCTGCACACAATGAATTTGCGACCATCTAAGTTGCATTATATTTTTCTTTTGAGATGGCTTCTTGCTCACTCATCTTGTGGTTGTTCCTTCTTCTATTTTCTATGATGGCTTTGGATAAGCTCTTTAGGGTGCTCATTCTACCTAGGTATCATGAAATGCATGATAATTCTCCATTCGCAGAGGAAAAGTTAAGAAGCGTATTCTCTTTTGAATGCAAATAGGTGATGGATGCAATTCAAGTGGCTTTGGGCTTTGACTGGATGGACTTAAATGTTATGAAACTTCCATATGAAATGGCTTCATAGTTTGTATCTAATCTTATGGATGTTTTGTGGTCTATTGAAATGGTAAAATTCTTAGCAGGTACTTATTTACTTCCGCATGTCTATCCTCGTTCCTCTCTTTAGCCAGCTTTAGAAGGCTATGATATCCTTCAAGGCTTATATCTGGTAGGTGGAATCATGTGCAAATGACATGTTTTCACTGATACACACCTTTCTAGGCTTATTTTTCCAATGGAACATGGTTTAATTGATGATTTCCCTCATGAGTTTAATGCACAAATCATGAGCCTTAAGCTCTACTATGGAACTCTATAATGTAGTTTGAATACTTATCAGACATGCTCTAATTGAGCCGCATGAGGAACCTTATTTTTTTCCTCTTGTGGATATTGCAACTTCAAAGTAAAGTACCACTTGAGAAGGAAACTCTTCACTCCTCTAGTTTTTGGTTTTGTTGGCACATTGATCTCTTATATTTGCCTCTCGGCTTCTTCATTTTTGCTAGTTTTATGCTAATCTTTTGGGTGTTATTAGGTTCAATTCTTTGGATGGAAACCTCCTGGGTTTATCCCCTTCTTGCAGGTTTTTTGTTGGCTCTCGTCCCTCAAATGCTATGGCTATCTTCATGGCTCGACATATTCTCTATCTATCACCTTGTTCACATTTTGCACTAGTGAACTAAGGTCTTTGAGCTTCAACTTTTCCGAACCCTTCATATTTTTGTAGCATTTTCTCAATCAAAGCTATTGAGCTTTTCATGTATTTAGTGTTTAGGGTATGATATAACTTCATTTGAGGCTTGATGTTTAAATTTTGTATTTGAGGGTTATCCCTTTGGGACACTTCTAGTTTTAGCAGTTAATGTCACATCCTATTGCTTCTCTATCGATATGTAATCCTCTTCTTATTCAATAAAAACTTTGTGGCTCTGCCACCTTTATATCATAATAATAATAATAATACTTAAAAAATTTAATAAATTTTTTTAAAAAATAAAAAACTTATTTTTGTCCAATTTAATTGGGTCAAAATATGTGAAATTAAAAAAAAATCTAACCCTATGATTGATGGATCCAAGCATGTGACTTAACTTTTTTATTTGAAAAATGGTGCACATTTTAAAAGTTGTGAGTATTTACCAATATAAATTTATCAAATATTTAAGTAGATTATGTGTATAAACTAAATAATAATTATGTATTAATTTTTAATGAATAATGGATTAAATTTCTAGAATCCCATGAGTTTTGTCTACAAAGTAACTTTATTACATTAATTTAGTTAAAAATGTTTGTTAGCTTCAAGGACAAGGAAAAAAAATATTTTAACATAATTGCAAATGATTTTAACAAGTTTGGGATTACCAATTACCTAAATCTAAGTTAATCATAATATTTTTAAAGAATATAAATTTAAGATAGAAAGATTAGTACTTTTCAATCTGAAATTAAATATAAATATGTATATGCTTGTATTATTGTATCTAGAAGTTTTTGATTTCCAATATTTGGCACATCAATAGCTCCAATTCCCTTAGTTTGTCATGTAGGTTAATCACAAGGTATGACACTTCTTTCAATTTGGAGGTTAGATATTATATCATTGAAAATAATAAAGAGCATATATGGTTCATAATTGATGGCGACTTACATGTAAGAGGAATATTCTACATGTCCAAATTAGCCTTGAAAATTGCAGCCCCCATTTATATGTTACATGTTGAAGCTGATATCCCACTTGACCATATTAAACTATTGGATGAGATTTCCTTTAATGTAGATGGGCTACACTTTGACCATGCATGAAATTTAAAATTTGGGTCTAAATTGGAGAGGAAAGCTATAAATAGTTCTTCAAAATTAAAGGACAAGTCGATTCTAGAGAGGTGACTAATAATACCAAAAGGAGAGTGATGCTCACATATGTTGATAAAAGAATATAAACATTTGGATTCTTTCATAAGTGTTGGATTCATGTAGGTTATTTTGTAAGTTGGAAAAATTTGTGGGTTTGTTGTTCCCTAATTCTCACCTCTTTTCCCCATCTCCTCTCTTTGAGTAATGTATTCTTTGATGGTGGATGGCTTAAAGTGTTATAATTTAAATATTATCACTTAGTGAGGGACTATTACTATTATTATTGAAAGGATCCAAGTCATTCAACTTAGGGTGAATCTAGATGCTCAGGTGGATCTATATCAAGTATTTTGGTAGATTGGCCTTGTTCTCTAGAGGAGGTTGATGTTCTTTCTTGGGGATATCATTCTCAAGGGTTTTTTTTAGTCTCTCACAGATATTAGCTATTAGAATATATATAAAATAATAAAGGGATTTCCCTTGGTAGGAAAAAGGTCTATAATAAATATTGGCCTAAATATAATTTATTTATTTATTTCCTTTATCAAAATAAATGTCTTACTTGGGACAACAAAAGAAAGAGAGGATTCCAAGGTCCTTCCAAATTTTTTCTCTATAGGGTTAATGAGGAGTGTACGGCTCATATTTCAATTCAATGCTCATTATTTGATAGTATTTAGAGAAAGTGATAGTACATTTAAAAGTATAGCCTCTAGTTTCTGGTACATTTTGATCATTAGATCTTGCAAGGCTAATAGATTCTTATTGGGTATGTTTGGTAGAATATTTTGTACTAGATAAAATAACATTTAGTAGCTAAGTGCATCATGGATGATGTCCTACCTCCTTGTGATATTCAAATTTTGAGGCAATACGAGTTAGATCATCTAATTGACTCGACTCATTCTATCTTTGAAATCAAATCTTCTAATAAGGTTAATAGAGATTGTTAGTGTATCCCCCTCCTTTGGGTTTTTCAAAATTAACACTGATGGTTCTTCTTGTAGAAAAATAGGTGTTGTTGGGATAAATAGAATGGAAAAGGATAGTATTGATTTGATTCTCTTAATTTTATATCCTTTGTTATAAGGTTTGACCCTAATAATTAGATGGAGGCCTGGGCAATGCTTGTGGCTTTGGATAAATCCTAGACAAGTTCGGTTAGAAGGAGATAATATGTGAGATGGATTCCATGATTTTGATCTCCCTTCTAAATAATGGGAGGTTTCATTATTCTTCTTGGTCATTGCATCTTATGTGGAGTAGATTATTTGTCTCTCATGAAACTTTATTTTTATCTCCTTTATTCATATTCTTAGAGAATAGAATGATGTTGTGGACTACTTGGAAAAATGGGCCTCTAATGTTAAACACGTCTAGAATTTCAAGGTCTAAGAATCCTTATCTTTTGCTTAATCTTAAAAAAAAATCAACTCCCTCATAATAATTTGGATTGATCATTCTAGTCTAGTTTTCTCTATATTTTTGGTTAGTTTCATAGATTCTTTTAGTTCCTAGAGGTATTGGGTTTCTAGAAAATACCATTTGAATTTCCTAAGATAAAAAATACAAAGATAGAAATTTGTGTAGAATTTTCCTAAGATACCTGTATCAGGACAGGAATTCCCAGAGGCATTTGAGTCCCTGAAAAAGGTTCAAAAAAATGAAAAACTAATTTTTTATGTTATTGTTTAATGTTGTCTCTAGTTGCAAACAAGTTGAACAATTGACATTTTTCTAGATTTTACTCAATTTAGAGTAAGGTGATGCAAAATACAAGTATGCAATAATGTTGATTTTTTTTTACAAATTTTGAATGCAAGTTTTAGATCTAAGATGTAATAATTGACCGATTCTAAGTTGTTACAACCTGCAAATGTTGTTTTTGATGCAATTTTGCAATATTTCCAATTTAAGACAATGTGATTCCAATGCAAATATACAACAATAAAGGACAATTTTTAATGCAATTTTCAGATCTAATATGTAATAGTTGTCTTCAATTTGAAGACGCAAAATTCTGAAAATGATGATTTGATGCAATTTTGAAACACAACTATGCAATTTTTCACTTGTTTTGACCTAAATGAAAGATGCAATTTACATGCAATGAACAATTTCAGATTTTATGAATGCAATTTGAATGTAGATCTAATCTAAATGGTTGAAATCTAAAGAATTTTATATTACAATATAAAGAGAATTCTTTAGATTTGACCTTGTAGAGAAGCATATAGTTAGTGCTTCCAATAATACTATAGAATGTATTATAACAATTACTTTTATATCATAGGCTTCAAGGTCCCTCACATTCTAGCCAACATATTTGATGTTCATTTAGGTTTTAGGAAAGAATTGGGGCCTTTATATAGTCTTTAAAAGTAATGCAACATTTTCTTATCCTTATTTTTAGGGTGTATCCACTTCTAACTATTGCTCAATAGATTTCCTCTTCTTAGAATTTCCAACTTTATAGATTCTCCTAAACAATACATTTTTAACCAAGTGGCTCTTTCTCTTTACTTCCACACTCTACAAGGTTTTTTATAGCTATTTCATCTATGGGTTTTTATTTTTATAACTAAATATTTAGTATTTTAGACTCACCCATATACCTAGTTTAGGAACAAATGGCAAAGTTTTTGAAAATACTATGTTTCAAAACATTTGAGATAGTCATGAGTCATACCATATTTTTATTTATTACCAATTCCCATTGCAATATCTATCTTATCATCATCCCTATCCTTTTGGTTAGTTGAAGTATAAATGATTCATATTCTATGGAGGACTCCTAATCATTTCATATTTGTAAGGCCACTTTTATTTATATATAATCATTGATACCCTCTAAATTAGTTTACCTAGATATGTTCTGATCAAGTTTTCCTTCAAGTTTCACGAGGCAAGGAGGGGGTATTCCCTCCTTAGATACCCACCTATTTTTCATAGAAAACATGATGATAATCCTTCAATTTTCCATTAATGCAATACAAATTTTTCCTCCATTTGATAATAAAGAATATCAAGAAATTCAACATGAAGGTTTAAAGGCCCATTAAGTCCTTAACATTCATATGGGACAAGGTGATTACAATATCATTAACTTGAAATATATCCCCAAATACTTGTAGATAATATTTAAGTAGATACTATAATTATAGATGCACGTTAGATATTTTTATCCATCTAAGTTAAAATTTTATAACAACTTCCTTTTGTTTAATGTTAGGGTTCCAAGATAAGGCCTTAAAAAACACCGCACATTCTAGAAGTTTTTTTAATACTCTAATCTCAATTATAAAGGTTTTAAAAATATATGAATAAATTCATATGAATTATTCTACAAAAGAAAACATAAATGCCTAATTTTTTGCTCAATATAAAGGAAACTTAATCATAAAAAAAATTGGATAGGAAAGCTTTCTTATTTAAATTGATAGAAAATAATAAAGCTTCTTAATATTTCCTCTCTTTTTTTCACAATATTCTTTGTATCTTTGTTAGGTGAAATGACCATACATTTCCTAGAAGAATGAGGAGACTTATCTTGTCCTTCTTCATATTCAAAAGATATGTTATTTTCAAACATTTAGTTGTTTTCTCATCCATCTTAACATCATGTAGAGAAATTGTTGATGTTACATTACAACATTGGGTGTCTCTTCTAGCCCGATCTCCTTTGCACTAATGGATAAATTAAATGATAGTTGTTGGCTATTTAATTTATGGTGATACCGATTATGAGGAGGCGCCTCATTTGATAACAAATTAGTATTTAATTTTTGGTAACAAAGCCGACATCCTTAGGCACGAACTTCATGAAGGGATGCGATTTCTCGAAGCCGACTTCTTGTGTATTAGAGACACAAATTTTTGAAGGAGGTCAAATTATTGTATTGGAGAGTCATGTCCCTCCCTTCATCTTGTATATATACTCATTGGTTGTATCTCATTCATCATCCATTCATTGTTCATCACAAGTTTGAATATTCATAAGTGCAAATTAGTCTTCAAGTGCAGATTGATATTTGGTGGAAGGTTGAGTTTATCATCAGCAAATTGCATTACTTTGTTACTATGTCAGCATCAGATTGTGGTGCTTATAATCAGCCCTCATATTGGCCTCTTTGTAAAGGAGACATTTTGTTGACATTCAATAAATAAGTGATATATTGTTGTTGGGTTTTTCTCCCTCAAGTGGAGGGTTTTCCCAGGGTATATGTTATGTTATTGTGTCCGATTTTGAATTAAATTTTGTCTATCTAATTTGATCATATAAAACTAACATGGTATTAGAGCAGGTATAATAAAGATCTTGATCAGATTTAGTCAAGCAATGATATCCTTCATTCTCATTCTCACCTTTGATTGCATCTATCTTATCGTTAAGATGGTGAACGAACTTAAGATCAAGGATAGACTTGAGGGAGCATCTAACTTCACATCTTGGAGATTCAGATTCATGCTTGCCTTGGAGGAAAATGAGTTAGCAGCGTTCGTGGAGGGAAAAGTTCCCGAACCATTCGATGAGAATGAGAAATGACAATGGAAGAGAAATGACACTAAAGTGAAAAAGATGTTGGTGGATTCTATGAAAGACCACATTGTGCAAATTATCTCCAAGATAAAATCTGCAAGACATATGTTCAAGACTTTGGAGGAGATGTATGAGATCAACAACACAAGTCATGCTCTTGCATTAAAGCAACAACTTCATCATGTCAAGATGGTGAAAGGAGAATCTGTCATATCATACTTCATGAAGATCACCGAGTTGAGAGATCAACTCTCTACTATTGGATATATTGTTGATGACAAGGATTTGACCATGTTGGCTCTTAATGGTCTTCCCTCATCTTGGGAGTCATACATTCAAGGAATAAGTGTGAGATCAAAACTTCATAAATTTTATCGGTTGAGGGCAGATTGTATTCAAGAAGAGTCTAGATTGGCTACAAGAGGTATTGGTCAAAGCTCTACAAATGAAGACATTCATGTTCTTGCCGCACAATCCTCGAAGAAGAAAGGGAAAGAAGGAAAGAAATGATATTTCAAGAGGAATAGAGATAAGGGATCTAATGGTGCTCCTGCATTCAAGAAGAATAAGGACCTCTCTCATGTTCAATGCTTTAGATGTGACAAGTATGGTCACTATGAAAAGGATTGTCCAACCAGGCCTAAGTAGCGGGCTTCCATTGCAGATGTTGATGAGATCTCTCCGCGGAAGGATTCAGGTGGTTTCCTATTCTATTCAGCTCTTTCAAGCAATGTGCCTACTGGAAACAATACTTGGCTAATTGATAGTGGTGCTTCTTGCCACATCACTAGATTTAGAGAGCATCTAATAGATTTGGTGGAGAGAGAATCTAGTGTTCAAGTAATTATTGGAGATTATGCTAGTTATTCTATGAAAGGAGTTGGGACCTCCTCTCTTCACTTAGATTTCAAAATTTTCCTTGCAGTTGAGTGATGTTCTATTTGTTTCGGGTATCAAGTGAAACCTTGTCTCTATCTCAGCCTTGGAGGACAAGGGGTATCAAGTTGCTTTTTCAGAAGGAAAAGTTATTGCATGGACAAAGAACTCAAATATCAAGACTGGTGGGTGATTGGAGTTCGTCATGAGAGCCTCTATAGACTTTGCACCCACTCACTTTAAGCTCTATTGCATGATTCATCAATTTCATGTGAACTTTGGTATAGAAGATTGGCTCACCTTCACTTCTGAGCACTACCCACCATGGAGAAGATGGTTACAGGCCTTCCGAAACTCAACTAGGAGCATGAAGGCATTTGCAGAGGTTGCGCATTGGGTAAGAATACTAAAGGTCATTTCATAGTAGTGAAAGTAGATCTAAATGTATTCTTGATCTTATTCATTCTGATTTATGTGGTCTAATGCATGTTGCTTCTTTGAGTGGTTTCTTGTATTACATTATTTTTATTGATGACTACTCTAGAAAGACTTGGATTTATTTCTTGAAATCTAAAGATTTTGAGGAAATATTAAAGAGAGGTTCAAAGAATTTAAAGCTCAGGTAGAGAACTCATCTGGGAAGAAGATCAAGGTTCTGAGATCCGATAACGGTGGAGAGTACATTTTTGGTAGCTTCCGTAAATTTTGCATTGAAGTAGGGATCAAGAGGGAGTTTTGTGTCCCTTATAATCCTCAATAGAATGGTGTTGTTGAAAGGAAGAATAGATCTATTGTAGAAGTAGCCAAAGCTATGATTCATGACCAAGATCTGTAAACCTTCCTTTGGGCTAAAGCATCTAGGATAGTTGTTTATGTTCAAAATAGAAGTCCTCATCGCATTTTGGAGAACATGACTCCTAAAGAAGCATTCACAGGGTGAATCTGGAAGTGAGTCACTTGAGGATCTTTGGTTGTCTAGTGTATGTTCATGTACCGAAAGATAAAAGGAAAAAGTTGGAACCTTCTGGAAAGAAGGGAATATTTATGGGCTATAGTGAGACATCAAAATCCTATAGAATCTACATTCCATGTCAGAAGTTGATTGAGATCAATAGGAATGTTACATTTGAAGAGGATGTTGCATTCAGGAGATCCAAGGGCACTCATATGGAGATAGATAATGAAGATCAAGAGCCTCCTTAGGATATGGAAGTTGACCATACTCCTGAGAATCAGAGGGAGGCTCCTAAGCCTAAAGAAGATGATCCAGTTGAGCCCTTGGAACCTATTGATGGGCCTACAGATATTGTGATTGGAAGAAAAAGACCTCTTTGGGCTAGGAAAACAATGTAGGAGGCAGAAAGGTTTGCAACCCCAAGAGGAACATTCAGAGAAAGCAAGAGACCATACAAGTTTTCTAGCTATGTTGCATTGATGAGTCAAATCATTGATTCAAAACCTTCTAGTGTTGAGGAAGCTACTAGTCAGCAAGTTTGGAGAGATGCTATGGCTAAAGAGTATCAATCCATTCACAAGAATGTTGTTTGGGACATTGTACCTAGACCTAAGGGAAAATCTATTGTTTCTTCCAAGTGGATCTTCAAGATCAAGCATGTGGCTGATGGAAGCATTGAGAAGTACAAGTCTAGGTTCGTAGCTAGAGGATTCTCTCATAAAGAGGGAGTTAACTATGAGGAAATATTTGCTCCAGTTGCTCGTTATACATCTGTCAGGACCATCATTGCTATTACAACATCTAAAGGATGGAAGATACACTAGATGGACATGAAGACAACATTTTTGAATGGTGTAATCGAGGAAGAGGTATATATTGAGCAACTTAATGGCCTTGAGGTACATGGGAAGGAGTCTCATGTTTGCAAGCTGAAGAAGGCTTTGTATGGCCTTAAGTAGGCTCCTCGTGCTTGGTACAAAAGAATTGATCATTACCTGTCAAGCTTGGGCTTCTCCAAGAACGATGTTGATTCAAACCTGTATTTCAAGGTAATTGATGGCGAAACATTAATCTTGGTTCTCTATGTTGATGATTTAATTCTTACTAGAGAATATCACCTCATTATCAAATGCAAGGAGTTAGCTTCTGAATTTGAAATGAAGGATCTTGGTCTCATGCACTACTTTCTTGGTTTAGAAGTATGGCAGAAGCCCGATGAGATCATTCTAAGTCAAGGGAAGTATACCATTGATATTCTTAAGAGATTTGGTATGATAGATTGTAAATCCATGTCTACGCCTATGGAGACCAACTTGCATAAGTTGAAAGAGGTTGCAGCTAGTTTAGATATGGTGGATCCCACAATGTACATGTAGTTGATTGGATCATTGATGTATCTAGTCAATACTAGACCGGATATTTGCTATGCAGTAAGTGCACTTAGTCAGTTCATGTGTGAACCAAGGAAAATACATCTAGTTGTAGCAAAGCATATCCTGAGATACTTGCATGACATAATTGGATATGGCTTCAGATATTCTTTAGGTGTGGACTTGAAGCTGCATGGATATACTGATTCTGATTGGATAGGGTGTGTTACTCATCGAAAGAGCACCTCTGGATGTTGTTTTAGTTTGGGGTCTATGATGATATCCTGGTGTAGCAAGAAGCAGTCTTCATTGGCACTAAGCACAACATAGGCTGAGTATATTGCAGCTTGTGTGGCTTCGGAAGCTCCTTGCAGGATTGTTTGGACAATCAATGGAGCTAACTATCATTCATTGTGATAATCAAAGTTGTGTGAAGCTTTTTGTCAATCCAGTGTGTCATGACTAAACATGTTGAGATCAAATACCACTATATCTGAGATATGGCATTGAGGAAAGTGATCCAGTTGAAGTATATCAGCACTGATGAGCAGACAACAAACATTCTCACCAAGCCTCTCTCCAAGATAATTTTTGTGTACTTTTGAGACAAGCTTGGTATGGTGGAGAATGAAGCCCTAACTGAGAAGGAGTCTGAACATCAGTGATATTCTTCAATGCATTTCTCTTTGAGAGAGATTTGAGGTGCAAGCCCTTGTTAATGCATTTCTCTTTTAGAGAGATTTGAGGTGAAAGCCCTTGTTTGCATCCTCTAGGAGTAGCCATGGTGGATGTCATGTGTGTGACTCCATGAAAACATCACGTGAGAGAGTTCATGATGATTTTCCTGTACTTGTGCTTTCAACCTCTAGGAGTAGCCATGGTGAATGTCACGATGAGGTGATGACATCACATTGAGTGATGAGCACATGTGCACATTTACCATCCATGGGAGTAGCCATGATGGTTGATATCATGATGATGTGATATTTCTTCTTTCCACATATGGGAGTAGCCATTGTGGTTGACATCATGATGAGGTGATATGTCTTATACAACTAGAAGTATCCTCCCTAGCTAAGAGGGAGTGTTGATGTTACATTACAGCGTTAGGTGTCTCTTCCAGCCCGGTCTCCTTTGCACTAATGGATAAATTAAATGATAGTCGTTGGCTATTTAATTTATGGTGATACCGATTATGAGGAGGCACCTCATTTGATGACAAATTAATATTTAATTTTTGGTAACAAAGCTGACATCCTTAGGTGCGAACTTCATGAAGGGATGTGATTTCTTGAAGCCGACTTCTTGTGTGTTAGAGACACGACTTTTTGAAGGATGCCAACTTATTGTATTGGAGAGTCACGTCCCTCCCTTCATCTTATATATATACTCATTGGTTGTATCTCATTCATCATCCATTCATTGTTCATCACAAGTTCAAATATTCATAAGTGTGAATTTTTTTTTATTCAAGGGGTAAATGCTTTTGACCGGAGCTATGAACCGGATACAACAATACCACCCCAACAGGGTTTGAACCGTGGTGGCAAGAACAACAATGCCACCTATAAACCATCACACCATGCCAATACCGACATTCATAAGTGTGAATTAGTCTTCAAGTGCAGATCAATATTTGGTGGAAGGTTGACTTTATCATCAACAAATTGGATTAATTTTTTACTGTGTCAGCATCAGATTGTGGTGCGTATAATCATCCCTCATATTGGCCTCTTTGTAAAAGAAACATTTTTTTGACATTCAATATATAAGTGATATATTGTTGTTGGGTTTTTCTCCCTCAAGTGGAGGGTTTTCCCAGGGTATCTATTGTGTTATGGTGTCCGATTTTGAATTAAATTTTTTCTATCTAATCTAATCATATAAAACTAATAGAAATAAGTAGTTTCTATAATTTTATTAGTCTCTTCTGCTAGAATAGCCTATGTGGAAGACTATTTGAAGACTTTGTCAGTATGATGAATAGTTTCCCCTTCCATAGAATTATCATTTTTATTTTTGTCAAATATTTTCTCATTATCAATTCATGTGCAATCAAATGGCTAGTCAAAAACCATTGCACATGCTTGGGAAAATTCACCTTATTCAATTGTATTAAGAATCAAGATGGGGTGGTTTCCTAAGAAGTTATGTAGACATCGTAAATAAGACTACATACACCCTACATGTGCATGCATAGAAAATTCAATACAATTTACCAAATACTAATGTCATGACATAATAAAATTGGGATGTACTCACATTTCATGGAAAAAATTAGAAGGCATGAATAATAGGAATTTAGAAAACAAACATTTTACCTACAAAAGCAACAAATAGTTTAAGAGAAGAAACTAAGAAAAATACAAAGATGAACCAAGGTTATGGAGGTAACCAAATTTCATTCAAATCTAATGAAGGAGAACAAATATACAAATAGCAATAGAGGATGAATTTAGTCTTCCTCAACCATGACTAAGGCTCTCATTAACCTCTCCTTATTCATATACTCATTTTCATAATTAGAAGTCTTTGAAAGGTTATGCATGGATTCATCTATATTTATATATGATTCAAAAGCTCAACAATGGATGGGGTTTGCAATCCACAACTACCTTATGAAAACAAATATTTCATATTATATAGATAGTCATTTTAGATTATAATCTTGTTCATTTTGTCAAGTGTATTCTTTTTCACAGTCTCCCCATTAGATTTCATTTGAATCCACATAGGTGTTTCTAGTACCCACTATCCTTTTTCAGTCATACTAAAGTAATCAAGCACCTTTTCCAGTCTTCCCCATAGACCAAAGTAGCTTGGACTTGGATAATAATTATTTTTAGCCATTTAGACTTAAACTATCTTCATGACACATGGTTCTTGTGGGTGATTGACCATGAATGCCAACCCAATTTGCACAAATTTGGAATACTTTCAAAGTGGTTATTTGTTCAATATCTAAAAAGATACAAGCTCAACTTTATTTTGAGAAGCTTATATTAATTCTTGTGTTTCATTGTATAGTAAATGAATGATTCTTTTTAACATTCTTCTATAGATTCATGTGCAAGATAATAAAATTACCCTAAAAATTGCGCATTTATAAACTTTTATTATGCATGATACTAATGTGTCTATACTACTAGATGCATGTCACCTTCCCCTCTAACAACGATCCTTCATTACCTCAAAGACACATAAATGATTACAACCACAATATTTAACACTTGAAATTTTAAATTATCTAGACTTTAAATTGCAATACCATTCCACTCTTTTTTGGGATATAATCCAATACACTTATTTATACAAAATAATATAAGATACCAATTCATTAAAAAAAAAAAACACAAAAAAACTTCGTTTCTTCTGTATGCTTTCAATTTTATTATTACCCTATTGGAGTAACAATATAATAAAATCCAGGGAAGAGATATGTTGCAGGAGCGAAGAGACTACACTTAGCAACTGCAAACACCTACAACAAAAATTGTAATCCCATTACATGTCAGCCATTTATACTCAATCACCTCCTCAAGAATGATGCTCCCGACTGGACAGAACAACATTCTACTACAATCCAGCAGATTAAGAACCGTTGTGCACAACTACCTCCACTTGCTCTACCAGGACCTAGTTTCAAAGTAGTGGAAACAGATTCCAGTAATCATCATTGGGCTAGTGTCCTCAAAGAGAAACACGAGGATAAAGAGCTTATTGTTAGATACGCATCTGGCACCTTTACAGGAGCTCAATTAAATTATCATAGCACACATAAAGAAATTCTTGCTGTGATAAATTATTTTAAAAAGTTTCAATTATTTATTGTTGACAAACCCTTTCTATTGAGAATAGATCTACAACAAGATATTAGGGTCGAAGTTACAATCATATCTTTGATGAGTCAGAGAATATGTTCCTGAGCTACCATCTGGCCATTGAAGAAATTAATGACGAAGCTGTCATTAACTTTGGAACACCAACGATATCCAATGCATGGGTCATTCCTCCATCTTCTGTACCCACTCATGCAATTCAACATTCTCAATCTACTCACTTTGAACAACAACCTGCTCTCTCAAGAAGCAATTCCAGTGCTAGTTTTCACACTACACCCTCACAATCTCCATATCATACTTTCCAGTCACAAACCTATGGTTCCTGTCGTCTGCCTGATTGTATGAATATGATTAAACATGATTCAGAATGTGGATGTCTTGCCTAGCATTATAATAGTAAAGAGCATCTTGCCCAACATAAAGCTAAACGCGTTGTTGAACGCAGACAAGAAGATGCCTCTAAAGCTACTACTTACGCTAAACAACCGCAATCGGTCAATCCTTTACGCAATCCTACTACATCTTACCAAGACATACCAATGCCACAACCAACTCGACCAACTATTGCTACGCCACCATGTCAACATCCTAAATTCACTGAAGATTCACTTGGTCTATTGCATTGTAAGAACTTTTCTTACACTTTTAATCCACCTGTTACTATTTTCCTGATCCATGAAAAACCTCATTTTCCTTCTGGTTTTGATAAAGTCAAGTAATTATCAATTAATAACATGGAATCTGGCATGAGTCTTGATTGCAAACTTGCATTATTCTTCTTTTGTTGTCTTTGTGCTCTTGTTGTATTCATTGTTGGTATTAAACTCTTTGCTTAAATTACGACAACATCTTTTTGTTTACCGAATCCATTGAATATCTTTCTGTTTGTCTACCTGTCTGGTACTATTCTGTTTCTTTCACTCTTTACTTTCGTAGTAGCCCAGAGAGAGTCTGACAGTGTTTTGGCCAAAGTAATTCCCGCTTCAATCCGTGGATAGGCTTTATAGGGCAGCCATAAGTCCAACTACATGCAATGACTAATCTTATCCGAAGAGTTTGCAAAAGATGGGAGATTCAAGAAACTAGGAATCCTCTGATTCTAGTAAATAGAGGCCTTATAATCATATCATAACTCTGCTTCAGTTCTAGATATTCAAGATTTTTGGGATGGAAGAGATTTGTCTGTAAGTTTAACAGATTATTTTACCACTCATGATTACACTTTCACACAAGCTGATGAAAGGTTAGATAGTTCTAGTTCTGCAATTTCTTCTGATTCCAGTAAAGTTATTACACCTACTTCTTGTTTTAAAGTCAAGCTCAAAAAGCTAGAAGATATTTATGCTGAATTCAAAGGTCCTAAAGGTCTACTTAAATATCATGAAAAACATCTGTGTAAAGTAGCCGAAATACAGTATAAGATAAAGAATGGTTCATCTAGAAACCTATAGTTACTTTTTGATAAAGAAATCCAAAAATACAAAAAGATGGCTCACTCTAATCCTAATGCATATCAACCACCGCATACAACCTTGAATCAGACCATCAATACCAAAGAACTTCATCAGAAATAATCATATCAACAACCAACACTAAAAGAGGACAGTAGGTTAAACCATGTTATAATATTATATGGATATTATATTTACTTATCTTTTTTCATTTATAGGTTATGTTGTTGCTAAACGCACTTGGGACAATTTAGAACCTGGTTATAGAGAAGATATTCTCAGTGTTGGTCTTGACTTTGTTTGTAACCAATTAGTTATTCTCTTTGTTGGAAATGCCAACAATCTGAGAAGAGTTGCTCAAAATAGATTCTTGAGAAGTAAATGTTGTAATCTCAAGTATCTTGATCAATATTGTAAAGATCAGTATACAAATTTCTATTACTCTAATCCTGAAGCCAGAAATCTTCCAGGCCTCTATTATTCTTTTCTTTGCTCCTTTCCTACCATCAAATATTTCTATCCACAAAAAGTTATTGATAGTCTGTTTCATACTGAAAGAGATATCACTGAAGTAACTTTTCCATAGCTTTGTGAATATATAAAGGAGATCAATGAAGAAATGTGCTAGGCCTATGTCAAAAAGGAAGAAGAAGAAAAGGTTCATCCACTTATCTCTACTACTGCCTACCAAAACCTGTTTCCACAATATGGATGTGATGATTACATGCATTAGCATCACCGCAAGCATTCTAAGCATCATAGTAAATATTGCAAACATAAATGTTTTGAGTGTTCTCTTAACACTCCTAGAAGACAGAAGTCCAGAAGTCATCAAGGAAGAAAACCTTTCAGAAAAGGTTATTTTAGACAAAAAAATGGTCACGAAAAAAAGGTAAAAGTTTCAAACCTACTTGCTACATTTGCAAAGGTCCACATTATGCTAACAAATGTCCTCAACGGGATTTTCCCCGAGGAAAGAAAAAAAATTGATTTGTCTAAGAAGAAATCTATCTCAAAGATGATGAATATGATTTCATCTATGATTATGCTTCCCAATCAAATGATTTCCTTATGGACAATGATACAGAATCTAATACATCTATCTATTTAGATGCCATTGATCATGCACCTAACACCTCTGATGATACCCATATTCATCATATCTATGCTCATGAATCTAGACATTCCTCTGATAGTATTTCAGATTCCAACTCAGAAATCTCTTTTTTTGTCACATGGTTCACATCAAGCCTGAACCATCTAGTCTTTTCTTCAAGCCAACTGAAATTCAAATGGCTGATCTCGATTCTGAGATCCACAAAATTGAAGATGAACTTCGTGATGTCCCTGCCACTCAAGGTGCTTGGCAGCGTCACAAAGAAAGGCTTCACTTGCTCTGCAACAAGAAAGAATATCTTGGTTCACAAAAACTTTGTAACCAAGTTCCTTCTCATTCTACTCCTGAGCCTTATGTGAATTCACCATCACGAGCTACTTGGCGTCGCCAATGACTCCAATTTCTGAACAAAGTTGCTACTGAAGTACAACGAGAAATCCACCTTCTTCAACTTGAAGAACATGACACCCAGAGCCGACCACCGTCATCCTCTCTTGATCAATACCTCGCCAAACCCTCTGATTTTGGCTCCACTCTAGTTTGGAAATGCTTTGGTTCTACATCCAGACCACACTAGTCTACTGGTCCTTTTCTCCAAGCTGCTCTAGCTGCTCATGGATTTCTCAGTGATGATGATGCTGATGACGAAGCTGAAGGAACCGAGGGAGAAATATGACAAGTCCCTGAATTTCCCTCCAAAGAAGCTCAGTGGGAAGATGACAATCCTTTTGAATCTAATCCAATATGCAAAATGGTCCAAAAGAACTCTGTTTGTCTAGGTATGACTCTAGGAGTTCATTTCCCACATTTCAAACTATATTTCCTACATTTTTTGCTAGATACTGGTGCCAATGCCAATCTTTCCAGATACAACTATTTTTCTCCTGATATATGGATACCAGCATAAATAACTCTATATTTTGGTGAAGGAAATTATAAATCCTAGTTCATATGCCTTGTCCCTATAGAACTCCCTGATAAATCTATCCATCATGTTAAATTCATTAACCTTGAATTAGACGGCTATGATGGACTCATAGGCATGAATACACTCAAAGAATGGGAACCAATTACCATCACCCGAGATACTATTTCTCTCAAAGAAAATCAGTGTAAAGTTCCTCACCTACATACTAAACAATGTAGAACAACAAAGGTTTAGTGAGTAACTGTCCGCAAACCTGATAATAAGATTTGGTTCACTAACCAACAGTATGCTGTCCAACAACCCTTACAGTCCTTAATTATCCAATTTCAGCCAATACTTACTAAGGACTTATCAAAATATCAAAGGAAAATGACTTGTAGCCTTCCTTTTGCCAAAGACCCTAACACAAGTACAAAACTTTGACCTACTGCTAAAGCCAATTATTTCCCTTTCAACCAAGAAGCTTTAGAAGTTCTGAAACAAGAAATAGATGATCTCCTACAATTAGGCTTCATCCAATCATCCACCTCTCCATTTAGCTATCATGCTATGTATGTCACGAAAAAGGATGAACATGGCAACATAACCAATGAATTTTTTTTTTTCATAAATTATAAGCCTCTCAATGCTTGTCTGCTAGATAACCAATATCCCCTTCCTTCTATGGACCATATTTGGTGCAACATCCAAGGATCAAACATCTATTCCAAGTTTGATCTCTCACGTGGCTTGTTACAGAGCAAAGATGATACTAGGTTCTTCCTAAGACTCAAATTCTAGACTAGACTCAAAAACATTCTGCCTTTGATATGCTCTTCAACTTCATTTTATAGGAAGAAAAGATGAAGAGATTTACAATGAATTTTGAGTTCCATGGACATATAAGGGACACGCGGAAAGGTAACCAATAGTGATTCTACACTAACAAACAAGAAAGGGACCCGCATATTGTAATGCAGTTGCTTTATAGCCGAAAGCAAGTACAACAATGGCATCTTTGATCACAAGGATGGTGACTCATCTTCACATTATCGTAGTGGAGTTATGGCTTTAATCACAAGGTGGCATCTCATGTCCACTTTTCTGTAGTGGGCTTACCGAAGCAAGTCAGATCATTCAAAAACTGATTAAGTGGGATCTGACTCTCCTCCAAATGGATTTGGTGATGTGGGATGAAGGTTGGAATCATCCCACCTTTAGTAACATTCTGACCATATTATATCTATAACTTATAAGTCCTTAGTATTAGACAAATATAAGTAACTGAGAAAACTATGTTAAAATATTATCCTTAGATGAAGTAAATGCATATCTTATATTGGTTGCATCCATAGTAACTAAGAAAACCATGTTAAATATTAGACATCCAGAGTATGTCGAACATCTTCATTGTGTAAAGGATTACACAAGGTCGTGGATTATGAAAACACAAAGTATTGGCTTCATCTTCATATGGGATGTGGTAGAAATTCAACTTTGGGTTGGACTGTAGAGGCAACCAACTGAGAATTTGGTGTTGAAACAAATTATGCTTTGCAGTTTCACTCTGATAATGTTGTTGTTGTTGTTGAAAGAGTGTCCAATCAGGGACCTGAAAAAGATCGAGAACTTCGAGTATATTAGTACTGGTAGAGCTGATGAGACGGATTTTAACCAGTTCTTGAAATCCTTCTCTTGTGAGAAAGTCAGCAAATATATTTTTCTTTCCTGGGATATGTTCATGTTCAAAATTAAAAATATCCAAGAATTGAGCCCATTGAGCAAGATGGCCACAAAGAGTTTGATCTTTGGAAGCTTCTTGTGCGCGTTTAGTAGCGCGTTTAGCTTTATGTCAGGCAAGACGCTCTTTACCATTATAATGCCAGGAAAGACATCCACATTCTGAATCATGTTTAATCATATTCATACAATCAGGTAGATGACAGGAACCATAGGTTTGTGACTGGAAAGTATGATATGGGGATTGTGAGGGTATGAGGATCTTCCATAAAAGGAATAGTTGTAGCAAAGAGATGGTATTGAACAAAGAAGTATAAAGTGTGGTCAACTGATCCTTCTTTCATTAGAAGATTTTCAGTGAGAAAATCAAAGGACAAGACTTTATCCAGGTTATCATCTTTAAGACTAATTGAGTAATTGAGAATAGCATCCATTTGGATAGGACCAAAATCCATTGTATTAGAAATAGCTCCTAACATAGCATCAGTTTTCTTGACATGTCGATTATCATATAAAAGCATTAAAACATTTACAGGTAAACCTTGACAGTAATGACCTTCTTGACCAAAATGAACCCAAGAAAAATGTATATATTGATATGCATTAGGATTAGAGTGAGCCATCTTTTTGTATTTTTGGATTTCTTTATCAGAAAGTAACTGTAGGTTTCTAGATGAACCATTCTTTATCTTATACTGTATTTCGGCTACTTTACACAGACAGTTTTCATGATATTTAAGCAGACCTTTAGGACCTTTGAATTCAACATAAATATCTTCTAGTTTTTTGAGCTTGGACTCATAGGCATGAATACACTCAAAGAATGGGAACCAATTACCATCACCTGAGATACTATTTCTCTCAAAGAAAATCAGTGTAAAGTTCCTTGCCTACATACTGAACAATGTAGAACAACAAAGATTCAACGAGTAACTGTCCGCAAACTTCATAATAAGATTTGGTTCACTAACCAACAGTCTGCTATCCAATAGCCCTTATAGTCCTTAATTAGCCAATTTTAGCCAATACTTACTAAGGACTTATCAAAATCTCAAAGGAAGATGACTTGTAGCCTTCCTTTTGCCAAAAACCCTAACACAGGTACAAAACTTCGACCTACTGCTAAAGCCAATTATTTCCCTTTCAACCAAGAAGCTTTAGAAGTTCTGAAACAAGAAATAGATGATCTCCTACAAGTATGTATATATATATATGTATATATATACACATATATGTATATATATGTATATATATGTATATATATGTGTATATATATGTATATATATATACACACATATATATATACATATATATATATATGTATGTATATATATATAAAATTAAATGCATACTTTCTATCACTAGGGCTGGCAATTAGATTAGGACTTAATTAGATATAATACAATTCAAGCACTTCATATGAGTGCAACGGTGAACATTGGTATGCTTAGATCTCACACTCTTGCTTTGCTTTGAAACATTAGACATTAATTGGTCTTCATATCTATCCTTGCCCTATGTCCCCATCCAAAAATTAATTAGACCTCCTTGTATAGTGTATCTTTAGTGTAGAAAGTTCTAAACCATCCTAGACTAACAATTATGTTTCCAAAATTAATGTGGTTATAAATATGAACCTCCTTGGGACCAATAACATTGTGGGTGTCTTACAATGCTAGAACATGTTGCAAGGTGTGTGTCATTGGTTTCCTTGTGTTGTGTAGCATAGCACTCAGGTTCGTGACATGACTTAACCACGTCTCGTGGATTCATCAACTTTGACAGTTGTATCGAGCATTAATAGGTCGATCTTTTGGTGAAACGACAATTGTCTATGCAATAATTGGTATCAAATCCTGGGTCATGGGTTCGAACCCCTGCACTAGGGGGATTATTGTAAGGCGTGCACCCTTGGTCTCCTTTTGTTGTGCAACACAACGCTTGGGTTTTTGTGACATGGATTAACCACCTCCCATGGATTCATTAACTCTGGCAGTTGTATCAATCATTAACAGGTTGATCTTTTGGTGTAATGGCAACCGTTTGTGCAACAAAACAAAACTTGAATGTTTACTACATGATTCAACAAGGCCTTCCTTCAAAATATTTAGGAAGTTGTTGTACACCTTGCACAAAATATAAATAGTTTTTATAAAGTTTTGGTTCACCCCAAGTGGTGTGATGTGACACTTTAGGTTGCTTAATATTTTATTTAAGATTTATTGTATGTGACATTTGAAAAAATAATTTAATGTATGTATCTTAATCACATTAAGACATGTAATCCTAAGTATAAAATTAATTAAGGGCCATTTAAAGATCTAGTGTTAATCTTGGGCACTAGATGTGGAAATCCCATTTGCATGGACTAATTAGGAAACTTGGTAAGAAATTTTTCAAGTTGACCCTTTTATTTTTTATATATAGTGTTCTTGGGAATTTTTGAATAGAAAGCTACTCATAGATTGTTTGATGTTCTTAAAATTAATCTTAAAAGTGAGTTACAAATATTTTTTTTTTTTAAAAAGGATTTTATTTTGTATCAAATAAGATTTTGTACTATGCGTACATATAAGAGCAATGTTTTTATTGGTGGATTTTTTCTCTTGGAAGGTTTTTTGTGTTTATTATCTCCATTAAATACTTTTATTATGTGTTTCTAAGCAACTATTCTTGTGTTTAGATTAATATATTTTCTTACAATTGGCATCAAAACTAGTTTTCTAGCTTGGTTGATCCATGGGACACTACTGAATTTGACTCCATTTTTTGACAAATGTTCATCGATCTTCTGACAAACCTTTGTTAGACAATCGACGAACCAATGAAATAATTTTTGTTGTGAAATTTTTGTTGAAATTCGAACGAAGAATTAAACGTCGAAATAGCGGCCCAGATTCGTTGGTCGTCGACATCACAAAATGGCTCTGTTGTTCGTCGGAATATCGACAACTCCATGTATCTACCGACAAATTATAACCAAAACGCAATTGCAATGGCCCTTCCAAAGCATCGAAACAACACCAGAAGTTTGTTTCCATTTCGATGAAATGGAAAAGTAGTTACAATGAAGCTTTCATTGTAGCTATAGCAACTTCATCGGACCTTTTCGGTGATTCGTTGGTTTCCTTCGTCGAAATTGCAACAAAACAATGCAATCTTTTTTTTAAAAAATATTCGTTGAAATGTACCATCACAAAAACTCTTGGCAATGACCACCGAATCCAACCCATCGGCGAGAGATCAATCATCGACATAGGATAGAAAACTAACTCCGATAGTCCATTTCTTACCGATGACTTTCGTCGGCAAGACAAATCCAATGTCACACTGATCTGACTTCTGTAGAAGTTTTAAATAGACCTACACCATGTCATCATGGAGACTCTTGGCGATGACCACCGAAGCCAACCCATCGATGAGAGATCAATCATCGAAATAGGATAGAAAACTCACTTTGATAGTCCATGTCTTGTCGATGACTTCCATTGGCAAGATAGATCCAATGTCACACTGATCTGACCTCTGTAGGAGTTTTAAATAGACCTACACCATGTCATCGTGGAGACTCTTGGTGATGACCACCGAATCCAACCCATCGATGAGAGATCAATCATCGAAACAGGATAGAAAACTCACTCTAATAGTCCATGTCTTGTTGATGACTTCCATCAGCAAGACAAATCCAATGTCACACCGATCTGACCTATGCAGGAGTTTTAAATAGACCTGTCATTGTGAAGACTCTTGGCGATGACCACCAAAGCCAACCCATTGGTGAGAGATTAATCATCGACACAAGATAGAAAACTTACTTCGATAGTCCATGTCTTGCCAATGACTTCCATCGGCAAGATAGATCCAATGTCACATTGATCTGACCTCTTTAGGAGTTTTAAATAGACCTACACCATGTCATCGTGGAGACTCTTGGCGATGACCATCGTAGCCAACCCATCAATGAGAGATCAATCATCGGCACAGGATAGAAAACTCACTCTGATAATCCATGTCTTGTTGATGGCTTCCGTTGGTGAGACATATCCAATGTCACACCGATCTAACCTCTTCAGGAGTTTTGAACACTATTAGTTATCAACAAGACATTCTGAGGGTCTCACTTATTAAACAAGTTTCTAAGGGAAAGTAAATAGATGTAACCTATTAATTTTCTTATTTTGGGGTTCTTTAAATCATAGAATAGATACAATCTTCTTGTGTGATGTACTTATATTCAGATTTGAATTTGAGACCAATTGTCATTGCACATTCCATTTTACTTGCATAGAGTATTCTATAAGAAATATATTGATAATGTCAAATGATTTATGGTGTTGTACAACTCTACCTATCATCACAGTTCTGTTGTTCCCCCCTAGAGAATCCTGCAAAGACAAGTTTACAATACCAAGTCCAATAATATGAAAAAGACTTACTTCCATACAAATTAAATGATTATTCTTACAATGGAAATTGTCTAATCACAACAAAAATTCCATGAAAGGTTATCCATGCTTCATAAGAGATGACTAATCATACATACAGACTACAAGATGCATAGAAAAATCATTACACTTGAGAACAACCAAGGGCTAACAAGGGAAGGAGTTAAGAAACGTCTGGATTGAAGAGAAAATGTGTAGGGAAAATGTTGAGCAGTGTCAAGAGAACAGAGCTTGTAGAACATATTCTTGACCTAATCAATCTCTTGAACAACTTAAACAAAATTAAAATACTAACACATACATGAGACATGTAATGAACTTTCAATATCTACTATATTTTTCATTAATGGAGAGGTAGGCAAAGGAGAAATAATTATAATTGTAACACTATTCATAGTCCAGTAAATTATGTTCATAATTTGTGTTCAATGGACCTTAGATTTATCATTATATTGCCCATCTAATACCATATTTTAATCCAGGGTTCAACTATCTCAGATCTAAAGAAGCGCCTTCAATTAACCATTTAAAGTACTATAAAATAAGGTAAGACTTTTACTTGAGAAAGAGTGGGTACACTTGTAGGATTAAAGTTCTCGCAATCATCAGGATTTATTGGCACACAAACACAACCTGCAACATATGAAGTAATGGATGACTACAAGTTAGTGAAATGGTCCTTAATATGTGACTGGTTTGTAAATTGATTGGTAGAAAATAAGGTTACAAACAGATCTACATAAAAAAATTATGAGGAAAAACTACTATAATCATTAAAATAGATGAAAAGAGCAAAGGAAAGAGTCAAGCTACATCTCTAGAGCCTAAAAGAAACACATGCAAGAAACATTAAAAAAAAGAACAAACCAGTTTTTGGATGAATACAAAATGGTTCCTTCAACAAGTGATTCATATGCTTTCACACCTAATAGGACATTAAGAAGATTTTAGTCTTCCTTTGTGAAACTAACTACTTACAGAAAAAACCTAGAAACCAATATTATATACCTCCATGTCTAGCCGAGGGTAGGTATAAGAGAAAACAATTTCCTCAATGCAATGCCAAAAAATATCAATGCTCCCTTATTGCTACACATGCATATACAAGCATTATTCGAGCTCTAAACTATTCAAATATTAAGGATTTAATTAGCTATAAGATGGAAATTTGTTGTTTAGACATAATCCATCATCTTTTACATATCTTTATTCACTCCTAGAGCTTCAAATAAATTTATGTAAATGAGACATAAATGTGAATCTTTTATGACAGAAAATTCTTAAAAAGAGGGGGGAGAGAGAAAACGGTAGGGAGCAAGAGAATTCTTGAATGTATAGAAAAGTATAACATTTTGATCATTATAACAATGAAACGAATCTTAAGTTTAAAGCATTAATATCATTTAAAACATTTATGATCAAGAATGAATGTAAGTAGAGAAATTTTTGCATACCTACAGATGGTACAAAATTTCATGGTTAAGTGGAAACCTCCCATCAACAACAAGATCCAAATATCTGTGTATCTATCTCAATTGAGCCTCTAAACCCTTCAGAGTTGACAATTTTTCCACTAACCAGTTATGCACAAAAGTCAAATTTTAGAGTTATGTCACCACTAAAAATAGAAGAAACATAGCTTTGAAACCAAATCCACACACAACACAATGTAGTATTCATACAAAGCCATACAAACAAACTAAACTTAGAAAATTGGAATGGAAACAACTTCAAATTATGATGCAGAGCATGGATTCAATGTATAAAGAATCATTTTTCTGCCACCATAGTGAAATGTTAGCACTTTCTTTCATCTTTGCATATTGGTTTGATGCTTCAAATGATGTATTTCTTATATTGAAAAGTGCATTACCTTATTGAGATTCTCTTTGTTTCGAGAATAGTTTAATATTCTCTACTTAACGGGGCCAAGCACATGATGGTGGAAGTTCATTTGGCCCCTCCCCCCCCTCACATCACTCTCAATTCCCCATACCCGATCATATAACATTAATCATTCATTCATCCATTAATAACATATAACATTCATTCATTCATCCATTAGTAACATATAACATTCATTCATTAATATATTCACATTCATTCATTAACATATAACATTCATTCTTTCAATTTTTACATATTATCAAAAATATGGTTGTCATGATATGATTACAATCACTTTTTTTTGTTTCTTTTTTAAAGCTAAAAAAATCTGAAGAGTATCATTTTCTAAATCATTTGTCCCCCCTTTAGTTGTTCTACCCTCTTCTCGTGATCTTAATGTATGCCTAGTCGTGTGCTCACGACATGGACACCACTGCAAGGGGGGGTTTGTGCAATAACAAAGAAATGTTAAATTGATATGTTTTATTATTATTGTTACAAGTATTTCATTAATTAAAATAACATTAGAGTGGTTCTCTTTACCTAATCGGTCCACATCATGTTTCTAAACTTCTCTTATAGATTCATGCTCAACATGTTGAACACCCTCTAAATGTTGATCTACAGTTCAAACACGAAAGGTTAAATTAATTAATACACCAATTGAAATTAAATATGTTTAAAAGAACATTAGAGTGGTCCTCTTTACCTAATGGGGCCACATCATGTTCCTAATCTTCTCTAGCCTGATCATGCTCAATACGTTGATCATGCTCTACATGCTCTAAAGTTGAAACACAAAAGGTTACATTAATTAATACACCAATTGCAATTAAATATGTTTAAAAGAACATTAGAGTGGTCCTCTTTACTTGATGGGGCCACGTCATGTTCTTGATATTCTCTAGCTTGATCATGCTCAACATGTTGATCATGCTCTACATGGTCTAAAGTTGAAACACAAAAGGTTACATTAATTAATACACCAATTGTAATTAAAGATGTTTAATTGTATTAATCCATACTGCGTTTTGTATAGCACATGAATACATCCAATATCGGGATGCACACCATGACCTTCATCTGCAAGTTGTGCTCCACCCTCACCAAGTTGCATTCCAATGTCATGTGCAGTATTATCATTGCTTGTATGTTTAAAACAAATAGGCATGTAATTAATTTATGGTGGAAATTACTATTCAATAGATTGTACAAGTATTCAATTTTAAATAAACTTTATTGAGTTTATTTACCTGCGTGTCAGATGCAGTGGAAGATTGTATTTTCCTAGTCAAGACTCTTAGGCGTTCAACCACAGCTCCATAGCCTTGTTGGAAGGAAATCTTCAAGTCCTCTTCTGTGGGAACTATGTTGAATTCAGAACCCTGCATTTTTGCATAAGATCATGAATTTTCATTCTATGGTGTGATAAAACAAAAATTGTTTGCAATTTATTATTTGGATGCAATATTTCATTTATTGATACTTATAATTCATGTGGCTAATTTCATATAACCACTAGAGCCAAGTTTGTGTTGCCCATGTTTTTATAGTCTTGCCTTTGTTTCCTTCGATGTGTCGAGTAGCCTATGAAAAGTTTGAAATATGTTAGATTATGTAAAAACAAAGAGTAAGCAGTATATAATTACATTGTTGATAGTATCACATACCTTCCTTGGCCCGGTGGTGTCTTTCCTTTTTTCTTTTCAACCTTCTCCTTTCTATCCCACACCAAGTCCTTCCACTCCCTCTCCGGAATCATGGAGGGATGCTCATACTTTTTTTCTTCTCTAAATGTGACCTATATTGGTCCCTCACATACTTTAGATAGGTACTAGCTTTCTTAAGGACCTTGGTTCAGTTGAATGTTTTATCACTGAACAACACAACTAAACGGTTAATGAGCTCATCTTTTAAATCTTGATTTTGGGTATTCCACCATGTACGTATGGTGGGCCCAAAAAGCTCCAATGTAATATCACTTAGATGTTTATAAAAAACATCATTTCCTGTAAAATGATCATGGAATCAATAGTATAGAAAGAGTGATCAATAAGTAAATTTTAATTTGATTATATATAATAATAATAAAAAAAAATTAAAGTACCTAGGACCTTCTCTATCTTTATGGGAATGAAATCCTCGGTCACCACAAATGTGACCGGAAATGTTCATGTACTAGTAATACAGGAATATCTAGGAAATACTACTAAAACATCACCAGTACTAGTGGCCTTTGCATCCTCACGTACAGGTCCTGACACATGTTCTAGCATGTGTTCGTTGCCAGAGGGTACAGTAATAGATGCCTGCATGGTATGTGTTTCTGACATTTCAGACGAAAATATAGGCACAGATGATGTCAGATGATGTGATGTATGCGTAGGAAGATTAGGATGGACACTTGTACTAACCCCTACTCCTCAGGCAACACTTGCAGTACCCTGTTCATAGCTAGGAGCATCATGAGGATGCAAAAAATCCTGCAAAAACAACACATATTTTAGTTCATGACATAAAAGAGTACAAAATATAAAACCATGAATGAACTTATGTTATAATTAAAGACCTCATGATAGCTTCTTTGAAATTTTTGTGCTCTCTCAGTCAATATTTTAACCCTCTCTCTTATTTCATCTATTTGAGGCACTATGAATAACAACTTAAGGATTTCTTCATTGCATTTTTTGTGGGTCTTCCTTATCATATTGAGAGTGTTTGTTGAATAAGTGATGTCATCATCACATAATATTGATTGCACCTCCCTATGGATGCTCTCATCTATTGTTGGTGCCTTTCCCCTATCAGTTGACTGCAACAAGAATATTAAAAATATTATCAAAATTAACCCAATAAACTTATGAAAAAATCATAATAATAAAACATTTTGCTAGTATCTAATTTGTACAATTACAATGAGGTAAACCTATCGGGTAGAAGCGCCTGAAGATGCATCGTGATCTGTGCTTTGGGTCGGAGACTTCCCCGTACAATCAATGCCCCACTGTGTTAAAAATTAAATATAAAAAAACATTACTGAAATGAAACCATTAGACTTACGAAAAAAAACATAAGAATAAAATGGTTTATTGGAGTCACTAATTGGAGTTTGGGTAAAATGGTACATAGTATGTACCACCCCTTTAATAACTATGTTTGTAACTAAGTGATTCAAATTGTAATCGATTAGCAACTCTTCCCCTGCAGTTATTGATTTTATCGCACATATGAATACACGGTTTCCCTCGCGTGCCTTGAATATGCAATTTGGTTGCTTATTTGTTGACCTAGGTCATGTACTGTTTATAAACCCTGCAATATTCCCTGATGCTTTTGGTCTTCTGTCAATGTACATAGCCACTCTATTTTGATCCTTATCTTTTAGCTGTATATAATTTGCTGACAGTGCATACCTACACATACTTCGTGTATATCGAACTAGCTGCATCCAATCTTTGTAATTGTAATAGGGTCTGACATACTCCATCAATTCAGTAACTTTGTCGTAACAGACCTTTATGCCATCCATGAAAAATAGGCCCAAACCATGTAATGACGATGGTGTTATGTGATATATCCTCTCGTTGACACAAAAATCGGTGTTTATTGGAGGAAGTTCCTTGGGTACTCATTGTTTCCATAGACGTTTGTACCTCAAGGGCACCTCGATGTCACGTATGCTCTCATCATCATAAGAACATGACCCCCCTTTAGCAAGAAAAAATTCCATGCATTTACGAAATTTTCTTTTAATCTTTTGACCTCTAGTTAATCTCCCTCTTTTAGACCTACTACATGTCTCACTTTCCTCTTCTCTTCCTGAATTTCCCTCGCTCGAGGAAGACAGATCTGACAAATACCTATTTGGTGGTACCTACACTCATAAGGATCTTGGATTAAGTTCTTTCATGGTTATGTGATCCCAAGGTGACATTATGATTAATCTATCATTTCATCACTAGAATTTCACAGGTTATAAGGTAATCAAGTCTTGATAGATTGCAAGTTATTGTTACTACCATTCAAATTTGTCCATCACAAATCAAATCTACTTAACATTTTAACTCCCAAACTTTGTAACAGGTGTTAAATGTGACTATGGTCCACCAATTACACAACCAAGGCCTCAAATGTCTTCTCTAATTGTAATCAAAGGACTTTTTCTCTTCATTCAAGTAAATAAACTTGAAGGGAAACACCACCAAGTGGTTTATTGGTCACCTACATGACTAAAATTAGCAGCAAATTTACATTTAATTTCCATATGTCTAAGTGGTTAACAAGGAGGGAGTGTGTACTATGCCTGGTTAAGTCATCATAAGTTTATGCTTTGGCAATAGTTTTTTTTTAAGTCATCTTAAATCTTCCTATGTATAATTGCTAGGAGACTTTTGGTATGTTTTAAGGTAGGATGAGTGGTTGCATCAATGTTCTAGTTCTCTACGACAAGGTTTCAACATCTTCAAATAGTGAAAGTTAGTGCTCATAGTCATTTGAAACAACAACATTTTGATTATGTCTGATGGTAGGATTTTATAACTTAAAATATCTCTACTTCGAAACAAAATTATCTCTAACAACTCTAAGAGCTATAATGGGATGGCCACCATCATAGGAAAGATTCTTCATTCTCACTTTTAGGTGTTAAAATTTAACAATACCTTGATTGATGAAAGAGCCCAAAGAGCCTTTCTCCATGGTATCCAAGTACACATAGCAGAGGTCTTTTCTTATATGGTTGGACATGATTTAAAGAACTTAGCTAGGAATTATTCATTCAACCTAAGTTTTTCTCATAATGCCATCATTGGAAAAGTATGATCAAATTCTTCTATTATGAAGAATTGGTCTATGTGCTTCTAGTAATCACTATAAATGTTTGTAAGGATAAAATGACTAATTGCATCAGGTAGGAGAGAATCAAATTTGAGTTCTTCAAAGATTATATTCCTCTATTCATAATTTTTAAGGCTTGTGTGTGGAGGAGATTATCACTACCAAGAAGGGAGGAGACCTTTCCTTGCATATGTTTGTGGTGGAGGTATTAAAGAAGAATTGTATGCCTCTATTTCCATTCATTAGATCTTTCTTAGCCTAGCATATACTTGGGCTAAGTCTACAATTGCTTCAGACTCATGCAATGAAGGCTATGTGTGATGAAATCCTAGACCTCAACCAAGATGTGGGTAGATTATGGGAGTTTTGCCAAGACCCGAGGTTGGTCGATAAAAATGTGAAAGACTAAGCTATTTTTTTTTTGTCTTATCTTATACCATTTTACGATAATGGGGGTGCCAATGTACGAGAAGATCTTTGGAAACTAGGCATGAAAATTGTAGGTTAAAGATAATGGGGATGCCAAACTTACAGTACTCATTGTCCCTTGTTCGTCGATTTTCCCTGAGTGCCCTCAACCTCGTCCTTGGTGCTGGTATTGACCTTGTTTTCACTCCTCCAAGCTCTTCCTCGGTGCTGATATTGACCTTGTTTTCTCTCCTCCAAACTCTTTGTCGGTGCTGGTATTGACCTTGTTTTAACTTCAAACTCTTCCTCAGCACTGGCATTGACCTTGTTTTCACTACTCCAAACTCTTCCTCGACACTGGTATTGATTTTTCACTTCTCCAATTTGATGAGCTACAACCTGGTTTTGTTAGGTTTTAGAGTATGTTAATTAAATTAAAAATTATGGCACCATTTAGCTAGGTTTTAATATTCTACAATATAGTTAAGTATATATTAGCTATATTTTACATAATAAATAATATAATTATTCAACTTATTATAATTATATATTATATTCTTTAACAAAATTATTAAATACATTATAAAATTATTATAATTAATAATTAATAATAAGTATATTTTTATATAATACATAAATATATTTAATATAATAGTAATATATATTAATATATATATGATATAGAGAGAGAGAAATCTATTGAGCTATCTCATTCACTCCATCTCTCCTCCATCTCTCCTACTCTATATCTCTATCTCTATTTATCTTTTTATCTCCCTCTCACTCCTCTCTCTATCCTTTCTATCCATATCTTTCTCTACCTCTATCACAATCTCTCTATCTCTTTCACCATCCCCCTATATCTCTCTATATCACCCCCTTCTATGTCTCTCCCTCTCCCTCTATATATATTGAGCTATCTCTCCTCTCTCCCTTATCTTCTTCTCTCTCCCTTTCTACATATCGCTCTCCTCTCCCCCTCTTCTTTCTCTCTCTCCCTCTTCTACCCATCTATCTCCCTCTCTCTCTTTTCCTCTTCAACCTATCTCTCCCTCTCTCCCTCTTCTCTATCTCTTCTCCTCTACCTATCTATATCCCTTTCTCTCCCTCCCCCTCTCTATCTCCCTCTATCTCTCACCATCTCTCCCTCCCTATCCCCCCTATCCATTGAGTCTCTATCTCCACCTCTCTTCCTTTCTCTTCCCATATATCTCCATCTCTTTCTCTTCCCATATATCTCTATCTCTCTCTCTTTCTCTCCCGCTATCTCTATCTCCCCATATATTAACTAAGAATCCATGCAAGCATACAATAGTATATGTTGGTAAGACTATAATAGTGTTTTATTAAACTATAAGTAACACTTATCTTTCTAATGTCAAGCCTTCTTATAAAAATAGTGTTTTATTAAACTATAAGTAGATTATTGTCACCACTCTTCATTCAACATGAAATTCCAAATGTAGCAATTGTTTTGTTGCTTTTGTCAAGTTTCATTAACCAAGCTATTTACTAGGTTGAATAAAGTTGTGTTATGAACCTTTGTCTCTTTAAAATAATTAGACAATATTAGCGAGATCAGGAAGGGGAGAAAACTAAACTCCTTCAAAATAGGGGTTGTAGACACTAAAATCTAGTTTAAGTCTGTGACTTTAATATTCTTCATAATTCGTATTCTTCATGGTCATGATTAAATAATTTCAATTATTTAATTGTTCTCTAAAGCTCTTCATTTCTTCTATTAATTAAATAATCTTAATTATTTAATTAATTCACACTTTTCTTTATTCTATCTGATTAATTAAATAAACGCTTTTTATTTAATTATGTTACTAATTAACCTTACTCTTGTCAAATTAAATAAATTCTTATTTAATTTACTCTTTATCATATTTCAACTATAATTAAATAAATCTCTTTATTTATTTAATTATTCATTAAATCCCTTCATCACTTAATTAAATAAATCTTATTTATTTAATTATTTTTCAAATATCAAATCTTGAATTAAATGAATTATTTAATTCATAAATCCTATTTTAATGCATTCCTCTATATTTAGATAATTGTACAAATTATCTAAGTATTCACTCTTACTTGACTCAAAGATCTATTTAATTTGGTCAATTAACTCTTGATTTAATGTCTGAGTTGCTTTCTTGAGTAATCTCTTCGTCATATCATTCAGTCATCTAGTTCTAACTCAATTGCGTGTACATGCATATTAATTAAATATTTCTATTTAATTAATTAAATCTTGTGCGTGCATTCGAACAAAGAGTTGCTTTAATCCATCTTTATCTTTGTCATGCAAAGAGTATTCTTCTATTTTCGAATACCAAACTCAAAGATTAAATAATTTATTTAATCTTTATTTCTATTTCTAAGTTGTATCACTCATGTCACTATTGACAGTTATCATAATGCATGTCTAATCTTTCGATCTCAACCGTCCATTGATCTTTCAATCCTGACCTGTCGTTCTAATGATCAATTTTCTATAAATTGATTTGTCATTCATCATCCCAATATCTCTCAAAATCTTATGACTTTTTGGAGCAACTATCTTGAATCTTTGATGTTTTTCTAAATCACTATCATAGGCTATACTTGCATATGATAAATCTGAGCGAAATTATACTACAACGGCAAAATAGAGAAGGGCAATCAAGATTATACATGGAAATACGTACATATTGGGTGAGATTGTTCAGTTTATTTACATTTTGGCTTCCCTTTGTTATTTTTTGCTTAGCTTAGATTGCATTAGAGCTTAGATCGCATTGAGTGTGTGCTTTTAACCTTTTCTTCTGTATTTTCTAGATGTTATAGGGGTAGTTGTGGGTTTGTTGATTTTATTTGCATACTATATACTTAGTTCCTCTAGGATAAATAAGTCACTTAAGATCATTTTCTTAGTTGTGTATCCTAACTAATATAGAGTAATATTTTTCATTTTAATTGACTACTACATAATAGTTTATGTGTTGAAAGAATTGTTTCCATTCTTTGTAGTTTTTGCATTGGAATACAAATCATATTTAATTTCATTCCAATATACTTCTTTCATAAAGATATTTGTTTGAAATAAGTGCTTCATAACCCATCTAATCAAATCATAACCTATCAAGAAGGCAATAGGAATTTTCTAAAGAAAAGAACACTTGACCCAATCATAAGTGTATGGCCTTCGTAGAAAGGAGTGATCCACCTTAGCAATAACAACTACCTGATTTAGACCTAGTAGGTTCAACTCAACCAACCTATCAACCTACCTTTAAGAGGCTTCCAACAAGTTTAGAATGACCAATTTAAAAAATCCAAACAACTCTCAAAGCCTGACAAAGAACAGAAGTCATATTTCACACTTTGACTCCTCAAATCCTTGTAACAGTGCAAACCTAGTTTTTTCCCAATAACTCAAAACTTTCCCAAAACACCAAAGAAACCCTTGATGGTTTTAGACACCCATTTTGGAGTTATTAAACATACTTCAAGGGAAAGGACAAGTGATTTTGCAAATTTTATAGTGATTTTGTACTCATTGATTCCCTAAAGAAAACCTTATCTTGAGTATAATCCATCATAGTCACATATGATCACATCATTCTTGACCATTTGATATCATGAAAAACCTCCAAAATCTAGTATTCAAATAACCCATATCGGCAAGAATTTGTGCAAGTCTCTCTGATTCATAAATCATTATATTCTCATTTTTAGCATATCAACGAAAGAACAGAAATGTCACACCGATCGTATTACATAAGAAGATACACATTTAGATGACACATTCCACGGTCTCATTGATAAATATTTTCATCGGCAAGACAAGTTCCATCGGGGTGAAATGAAAAGGTCATATCAAGCATATAGGTCTCATCGATGAAGTTCCATCGGAAAGAAACCTCTCTTGTCTCATCGATCAAAGCACAAGGAGTTGTATTGGAAGGAGTTTTGGTGACATGAGATTGAAGGAATAATCATTGGGGAGACTTATAACATTGGGTAAATTACTGAATGTCTTAGCGATACACCATGTCTTGCCGATGAAGACACAAATAGATCAAGATAGTCATCAAGGTGACTCTTGGCAACATTTATATGAATCAGATGGATAGATTATGTGATATCGGCATAATGTCTCCTCGACCAAAAGAATTTTTAATGAATGTTAGTCAAGCCTGAATAAAATGATCATCCAAATTTTGAATTTTCTTTCCGATAGAACATTTGATGTGATAGTGGGTAAATTCAAAGATCACCTACGCTCATGTTCAAAGCTAGGATTACTAAAGAAGACATATCAGGTAGATTGGCTTATGGTCTCATCAATGAAGGGAATCTATTAGCAAGACAAGTCATCGGTGTGACATTGGATCTATCTTGCCAACAGAAGTCATCGGCAAGACATGGACTATCAGAGTGAGTTTTTTCATCTTGTGTCGATGATTGATCTCTCACTGATGGGTTGGCTTTGGTGGTCATCACCAAGAGTCTCCGCATGATGACATGGTATAGGTCTATTTAAAACTCCCACAGAGGTTAGATTAGTGTGACATTGGATCTGTCTTGCCAACAAAAGTCATCGGCAAGACATGGACTATCGGAGTGAGTTTTCTATCTTGTTCTGATGATTGATCTTTCATCGATGGGTTGGCTTCGATGGTCATCACCAAGAGTCTCCACAATGACATGGTGTAGATCTATTTAAAACTCCTAAAGAGGTCAAATTGGTGTGACATTGGATCTGTCTTGCTAATGGAAGTCATCGGAAAGACATGAACTATCAGAGTGAGTTTTTTATCCTGTGCCGATGATTGATCTCTCATCGATGGGTTGGCTTTGGTGGTCATTGCAGAGAGTCTCACCAATGAAGTTTCATTGGTGAGACCATCATTTCTTTCACCGAAAAGAGAACTGGGAATATATTAGCGAGACATGTGCCATCGGTGTAAATCCTGAATGTTCACCAGACCCGCTAAGTTACACCGACAGGAGGATATCGATAGGAGTTATGGTGACATATTCAAGACCAAAAGAAAAGTTATCGACGAGACTTATAACATCGGAGGAACCACTAAATGTGTTAGCGATACTAAAATTCAGGCCAATGAAGAAAAAAATGAACCAAAATGATTGTCAGGGTGACTCTTGGCAATGTATATGGGACAAATGTTAACATCAGTCAGATGTGTAGAGTGTTACCCCGATCAACAGAGTATTTAGTGAATGTTGGTTGGGGTCTAATGTATAGATCGACCAAACTTTGAAGGTTTCTTTCCGACTAGTTCATTTGATGTGACAGTAAGGAATTCAAAAATCTGTTACATTTGTGCCTGGAGTTAAAACATTAATGGCGCCATGAAGTACAAGTAATTTCATAAATTGAAAGGAAATTGTTGCAAAATGAACATTATTGCGAATTGGTAATGAAGGAAATGAGGAGACTAAAAAAGGGTCAGAGAATTGTTTCAGTTGAAAGACCTCAATCAAAACTAGTAAGTCCTCTGCATTTTAACTTTTTCATTTCTGCAATTTTAAGTTAGTAATATGGAAGGAACCAGCTCGGGGAAGTTGAAAGGTAGAAAACAAAGTGAGAGCAGTCACCCTAAGAGTAAGAAGCAAAAAGTTGAGTCTGGAATTGAGCTGGAGGGTGCTGAACGAAAGCTGAATCAAGATTTAATTGACCAATTGCTTGACTCTGGGTCCAAAGGTAGGCACTCCGCACAACTGAGGGCAGAAGTGGATAAATTGGATGACAAGTGCAAGCACATAGGAGATATTTGGACCCCAATAAGAGGCTATGAATTGTTTAGATTCCACTTTCAATGAAGAGATCATTTTGAGCCAGTTTGTAATCCGTGGCATCTAAATTTAGGAAAAATGGTTTTCCCTAATGTGTTTTTCAATATAGAGCTGGTAAAATTGTTAGCCACCCACTATGACTCAAAACTTAAGGCCATATGCGAACCATTTAGGAAACCGTTTGTATACATATCAAAGGCTTCAATATGTGAGGTTTTTAAGCTGGAAGGGTGGTGTAATGAGAAAATTGTGAATGAAGAGTTGGAAAAGGAGTTTTGGAGAATGGACACCACTTACAAGGGTTGGAGGTTTCCCTTACATAGAATTAAACAAGATGGTAAAATTGTCCCACTTGATGATGGCGATGGGCCTCCATTCCATGTGGACTTATTTGAGCCCTATATGAGATATACCTATTTCTCGGTAGGACAAGTGTTGGGTATGGAAGTTCCTGAGTATATGTCCATTGTTCCCATGGTAATTGCAGCTGACATTCAATGTCATAATTCTAGGTTATTTGACTATGCTTCATTTGTCTCCAAGGAGCTTGACTTAGCATTGGTGGCAATCAAGAATAAATCCCCTATTCTGCACCTTAGGCATTATTCTCTTTTAATGCATCTAATATTGTACTTCAGACAAGAGTTAGGGATTTGGCCAAAAAAGTTGAAGGTTTCACAGTTTGATATAGAGGGAAAATTGTTACCCATTCAATTGTGGACTGCCATTTGGGACAGTAGGTTTGCTAATTCCAGTTTCCTATATTTTAAAGAATATTTTTTAAAGCCAGTATATGAATTCTATAGTCATCCTTGTGCACATTCATTGTCTGATGAAATAAAATGCTTCCTCAGACCTAAGGACTTTAATGGACCAATTGATCACAATTGGGGAGACTATTATTGCTTGGAAGATGCTACTATGGTAAGGGTCTTTGGTTTTGAGGATTCTCCATTCATTTTTCCTAAAACAGTCCTAGATAGGATTGCATATTTGAAAATTGTAAGACAAATGGATTTTTCTAGTTTCATGAATTTTGGTTCATTCGAAAAACATGCATTTATGCCTAGTACTATGTGCTTTGTTGATTTTACTGTGCTTGCAAAGGAAGGATATGATTTGATCCTTGAAAAATTAATGTAGTATAATATGAATAAGGGTCCACCAAGAGAAGGTTTTTATCCAGAGGGATATATCAATTCTGCCAAACAAAGGATAAACTTTGGACGATATGATCATGTTCCTTATCAGTTTGATGACATGATTAGAAATTTGGAGGTAGAGGAAGTAGAGAGAGTGGTGAAGGAATACAACCAAGGGTTTCTGGATAGGGTTACCTTTTTCTGGAGATGAGGAAACTGGAGAAGATATGCCATGAGACCTACCTAGTAGGACTTCTAGATTAAAAACTCAAGATTAGAATTGCCCTCCTAGAGAACTAAGTGTTGAAGAGAGCCAAGATACAAACATCAGACAGATGGCATATAGGTCATTTGCAGTAGACAATGAATTTGTGAATTATTCAAAATTCAGATCTTTCTTGTATAAGAAAAAGGGCAAGGAGATAAGGGGGACAGTTGATAATATTACACCAAGCAATGAGGAGTAGCTAGTAAATAATTTGAAATTAACTGTGGATAGAGAAATGGCTAATATGACCCCCAACAAAGGAAGAAAAATGTTAGAGGATGCTAGAGTTATGATCTTTTCAGGGCTCGATTTGAATTTTGCATTGGTGTTTGATAGCTTCTTAAAGGATAATAGTTCCAAACACAAGCTTAGTCTGGAGGGGGTGACAGAAATATATGTTGGATCGAAATATAACCCAGATGAAGGATCACTCATGATATGGGCCTTGTATCCACCTCATAGAAAGTCAGTGGTGATTGATACTGAGAAAGCATTTGGACATGTCATGACTCTGAAGGTTGGAGAGGTAGATCATGTGGCAACTACAGACATTGGGATTAATGTGGCAAAACTGAATAAAGCCCAAATACAAATGTTGATAAAAGAAAAGGAAATGTACAAAATGAATAATGAAAGGATCATGAGAGAAAATGATTTTTTGAAGGACATGCTAGGAGTCACAATGGGACCTCCTAAATTAATAACACATGGTGAAAGCTCACATGAGGTAAAATATCATTGGGAGGAGTCAACTATATATTCACAAGGTAAATATGATACACTCGCTGCAATAATCAAAAAAAGGCAGGTCAACTTAACGATTTGGTTGAATAAGCTATGGGGAGAATATTTAAAGAACCATGTTATAGGGCAGGAACACAAGAGAATTGATGGAAGGATTGAAGAAAAATTTTGAGAATTAAATGAAAGAGATGTTCCTGACAGTGTGGCCATTGGTATGGGTAACCAAATTATAAAGAGACACATGGACTATTATGAGGAACTGCGAGAAGATGCAAAGGGGCTGGTTGATGTTACGAATATGGGACTGCCTACACTATTTGAAGATGGAGAAAAGTTGAAAGAGAAAGCCAAGTGGATCGAAGAATGTGAATTCATGTTGTAGGGAATTCTGGAAAATGCTACAGGGAAGGATTCAACATTGGACGAGAGCTGCAAGCACAATGAAAGGATGATAAAGGTGGAGATATTGGCCAGGAACACATTAGGAGATGTTGATACTCATGAACGGCAGGATTATCTAGATCATTTATCAAATGTTCATCTATGGCTAAATAGAGCCTAATCTCTTGTTTTAATTAGTTAAGTAAAATAGAACATTTGTGAAGGGACTTGTCCCTTCCAAGTTTTGATGTATTTATATTTGTTCCATAGTAATGCAATAGATATAGGCATTAGGAGATATTCAATAGATAGCTTTCTAGCAAAATGCTTTCATATACAAAGACTCAGATGCATGTATTTTGATGGAGTAAATGAAAATATCTAAGTTATGGATTAATATTTTGGTATCAGATGTTTGTTAAATTTATGTATTTATTTGATTGTCTCCATTCTAATGCTTCTCTATTTTTAAAATTGATATAACAAGTTTACACTCAGTTTATCATTGTACATTTGCTATATATGTGTGATTTGGTTATTTGGTTCTCTCAAGTAGGGATTAAAATATTTTAATCAATCACAACAATTGGGAAGTGTTAGTTGGATTAATAAGACAAATCACATAACTATAATTACCATTCTATCTTAAGAAGAGTTTTTCAATTATTCACTTACATGTTTACACAAGTTGTAAACAATTTTTTGTGCCTGACAGTTTGAATTATTGTCATTATTGAAATCCACATTTGTAGATATTCATTAGACTCCATATACCCAATAAGGCATTGGTCTCCCCTTGTATTCTTTTATAATTTTCATTATTCTTATTTATTTTATACTTACATTTACAAATACACATACATATGCATTTACTATTTTCATTTATTTCTCATGTAGTTTAATAGTTTGATCTATTTCATATTATATGTGTTGAAGAATTTAGAATTTCAATTACATTAATTTATGGATATGTTGTATCTATAACACTACAAAACCATATGCTCTTTGTATTTACACTTGCATTTAGAAATACACACTTATATACATAAATATAGATTGCTTTAATGATATGTTGCATTTATTGTTCTAGGAGAGCATCCGATAATTGCATTTACATTTACATTTAAAAATACAAATACATACATACATACATATTTATGCATCCTACGCCCTATTCATGCATCCTACAATTACAACAGTATCCATGGGACCTCTTACACAAGCTACAATAATCACAAAAGTGTAAGAGCCCCTTTATATCATGTTTGGACTACAAAACCCTCAAAAATAGGGTAACCGGGTTGTATGCAAAGAAATAAAGCTTTCTAACTCAAATCAACGACTTAAGCCCTCAAATCAGATTTAAATCAAAGCTAACACATATCTTCACAACATGGAATTGATTTCACATCAAAATATGGCTTCATGTGACCGTATAGTGCTACATAACAGGAAAAATACAAAAAATTTGAAGAAAAATATAGATTTTTGAATGTCAAGAGCTTGTATTTTAAATCCTCAACCATCAACAACCATTACAATGATCAATTTATGCCTTTTAAAGTCCTTTACACCTCAACCACTGAACAACCACCTCTACAACTCACTTTTTAATCTTTTATGATCACATGAAACATAAAACACACTAATTTCAAGGTTGTTAACATCACTATTGAAATGTTTTAATCTTTTGACCTTTCAAACATTAAAAAGTACATCATTAAATTAATTATGTAATGGCATAAAAATTAAAAACATCATGAATTAATTACGTAACCACATAAGTCAAATATAATTCTATCAAGAAATTAATATCAAATAGATAATATAATCGCATAACTCATAAATTTCAATGTCATTGATCTTCTTCTTCATCCAACTCTTTGTCTGTATCATCCAATCCAGATTCGACATTGTAAGGATTGGTCATATCATCATCATCATCATTGATATCAGTTTTGATAATGTCATCATCCACATGGATATCATCTTCATGAACATTGACTCCTACATCATCATGATCTAGTTCCTCCTCTTCAACATCTTCATCAAGGACATAATCAAATAATTGTTGATCCTGATCATCATCTTCTACATCTTCAGTATCTTCTTCTTCCACCACATTATACTTTATCATCCTTCCTCTTGGATCATGTCTAAGAACAAATAACCAACCCGGTTTACCTGGAACCTTTGAGTAAAATACCTGCTCACATTGGCTTGGAAGAACATAGGGCTCATTTCTAGCTTGCTCGATCGACCTTGTATTAACCATGGTAAATCCATTATCATGTTCAATAACAGTTCTCTCAAGATCATTTTCATTCAATCGTAGCCTATACCATAGGATGATGAACAAAATTAATCTGAAGGACTTAAAGTCACACTCAAGTCTATCATCCAAAATCCCATAGTATCGATTTTCTGAGACTTCTGGATGTATGTCGCTTCTAGATGAAACATTAGTCACTTGAAAGACTATAGTTATACCAGAATCACAAGTTTTCTTCACGTCATCCAACTTTTTGATTCAAAATTTATGACCATTGCACCACATAGCCTTGTGGTGTTTTATCTGCAATATGTCAAACATGTAAAAATTATTGCAATATTGTCAATTGATAAACATATTTATTCTTGGCCGAATGTATGCAAAGAAAACAATCTCAACATATATATACATCAATATAATTGAAAATAATTAAATAATATGGGTGATTAATATATTTATACGTACCTTTTTATCTCTTAAACCATATGCTAAATCAATTTCCCTTTGTGTATCATTGGAATCTCCATTACGATGAGCTTCTTTAACCAATGAAGCCACACCTTCTCATGTTAATGCACAACAAAATTGTTGACATCATTCAATCCATACCATCATCCAATCAAGATTTTTTGCGACATACAAATGAAGTGTATCCCACTCTCGGCCAACTGTATAAAAAAAAATGAAATTCACAAATGACATATAATTAGTTAAATACCACGGTATACGACCTTAATTTATAATTGATGCATATTGAAGATTAATAATTAAATAAGTACAATATACATAAAAACCTTATGTAAAATGTATTCCAATTAATCTCCATGACCATCTTATAATTACCTCTCACTTTCCTCAATCTACCTTTCCCAATCAGATACTCCCCTTCGAATTTGTTAATGGAGTTGGGATCCCAAATGCGATCTACATGGATCTTTGTTGCAAACTCAGGAAGATATTCACTAATGTACACCATGGTCTGGTATACCATATATCCCTCCACCATATAACCCTCAGGATGTGCCCTTTGTCTAACCAAAGCCTTCAAAAATTTCAAGTGCCCTCAACCACCCACATTGACCTTGTGTATACAGGTCCACACAATTCAATCTCCTCAACCTGGTGTATGAGGTAGTGTTCTTGTGCATTGAAAAATGCTGAAGGTAGGCACTTTTGCATTTCACACATTAGATGAGGAATTTTTCTCTTCCAATAATTTATATCTTCTTTATGGATTTCTTTAGATGACAACCATCTACAAGTGATTCAAGGCGCAAATATATTAACGATATTTAACAAAAATATGCAGTATATTACATAACAAGTAAAACAAATGGAAATTATAAGATCTATACAATGAATTAAACAAATATCGCTACTTACCTCATGTATTTTCCATGATCATATATAACTTGTTTGACATTATTGTCGAAGTTGTCTGGGAGAGATATAGGTAGAACGTACTGCAACAATTATAAAATGATCTTTTCATTATTTTTCCAAAAGTAGTAAACATAATACACTGAAAAGTACATGCATTATACAAGTGTATATAATATACCAGAATAATTACCTTAATGAAGGTATGTCAATCATGTGTTTTCATCCCTGACCCAAATTCACCTTTCTTTGTTATTATATTGTTTATGTTCGTAGCAAATCCTGTGGGAAATCAAATTTTTTGTATGACTTCTTTTATAGCATTGCTTTGCTGCTCTATTAATAACCAAGGAAGGGAACTTATATTAATTTGGTCTCCATCGCTATTTAATTGAATGACATTTTTCATTGCATGATTGGCTTCCTGAATGTCACTACAAATTTTGACAATTTTTTCTTTGTCATGCCTTCCATCCAATATTTTCCATAATGTTTCTGTTATATTCTTTTTGATATGCATTGTATCAAACAAATGCACAATTTGTAGCTGCTCATAGTAGGCCAACCTACTAAATTGTCTAGGATAACTTTTCAGTCCCTGTGGAAGCTAGCCATTAATGCCTTGACAACCTTCATGAAGCATATAAGTTAAAAAAATTAACAAAATAATCATTGTCAATTATAGCATGAGTAAACACAACACAATATAAAAATATAAATTTAAAACATATCATATATGATAGATAAACAATTTGATCTGATGTATAACCTTGACAATTAATTCTATTATATTCCAACTTCCATAGGCGAGGTGTCATTCTTCGTGGTTTTGATGTAGTCTCTTCTTTCCCATTGAAAAGATGTTTTTTAGTAGTTCGATACTTATGATTTTTGTGGAGGAAGTGCCTATACTCATCAAACACCTTCTTTCCTAAACTTGTTAAACGATGAGATTTCATCTTTGGACCACAAATTGGACATGCAAATTTTCCCTTTGTTTGAAGATCTGCAAGATCATATATAATTGGATTAAATATGTCAATTTTTATAATTATATATAATGAATAGATTATTTAAAAAACATGCATGATATCTACTTCATAAAATTAAATATTGTTAAAGTGTAGGAAAACATTATAAAATACCACAAAAATGTGTTAGCCTTGGGGCATCATGAATTGTCCATACAAGCATTGCATGGAATTGAAATTTTCTTTGTCCTATTGGTCTAGAGACGTCATACATAGTGACGCCATTCCATAACTTTAGTAACTTGTCGATAAGAAGCTCGATATATATATTCATATCTTTAACTTGGTACTTACCTAGGTGAATGAACATAAACATTACATAATTACTATCACCATTTTACTGCAATATATATAAATTAATGTACATGACTATTGAATGAAAAAAATATAAGTCATTATGCAACAAATAAGACAAATGAGATGCTACTACATTAAATAAAATTTATGTAAACAAATACTTGGAACAATCATTGACAACATTATGTGCTCCCTCTTTATTGACATCCATGGAGGAATGTTATTGTTGATAAAAAAAATAGGCCACACCGAGTAAATAGATCTCAACTCTCCAAATGGATTGACATTGTCCGCTGCCAATGAAATCCTGATATTACGAGGTTCTTCTTTAAAGTGTGGCTATTATTCCTCCATGTCCCTAAATGTAGAACCATCCACAGGCATTCGAAGAATGTCATCTCCACCATGGTAATCTATAAATTGTGCTAAGCTTTCGCACCTAAATAATCGTTGCATATGTGGAATAATGGGAATATAACGAAGAATCTTGCGAGGCACCTTTTTTGTTAGTTGATCTATTCGATATCTACTGATATGACATTCCAGGCATTCTGTCACAAATTCATGTTGTTTATGATATATAATATGATCATTGGGACATGCATCTATTGCTTGATACTCCATTCTGATATCTTTCATAATGCCAGATAAATCTTGGTATGAGTGAGGTAATATATTTGATGGTGGTAACAAAAATTCACCAATCAATCTACAACAAACAATAATTTGTTAATATAAAGAATATTAATGGTACATATTTCATCCTTTATTTACTAGTGATGAACTAGCAACAATTAAAATAGATGAAAAAAGATGACATATATGACATACCTTAACATCTGTGAGATTGCTATGTTTGATAAACCATTCATAACCTTCAAGTTCAACAACAACAATACAACAAAGAGAAGAGTTGTTTGGGAGCCTTCATAAAGGGGCTCATATGCCTTCTCAAGTATAGGTAAATCATGAACATCATCAAAGTCATCTCGATCATCATGATCAGCTCTACCACTAAATGTGTCATGGATCAATATATTTGTACCATCATGTTCAACTGTGTTTTCTGGTGCATGATCATCTTCTTCCATAGGATCATTAGCTTCATCTTCGATATTCACAGCTCCTTGTTCGTCCACTTGCAAAACCACATTCTATGGGTTGTGATAATCCATATCATGTGCCCTAGGGTGCCCCACCTTTATAATAATGATAGACACAAATAAACCATGATCATGATCAAGTGATTTTATATATATATAAAATGTTAAAATGATATAAACATTTACAAATTCAATCAATATAAACACATATAATGAACAACTTACCAATGGACAATAATCATGCCCCCCTTCAATGTGACCATGCTACCTACAATGTTTCTTAGTTGTTTTGATTAAAAGTTGTCTCGTCTTTAAGCTCTTACAATTATTGCAAGGACAATAACATTTCCCATCACCCTTTCTTTTCAATCTAGCCCACAATCTATCAAGTGTCTCTTAATTTTGTTCTAGACTAATATTATCTAACATGATTTTTCTTTACCAAGCTTGAATATTTAGATCTTCAAAAAATATCAAACTCACACTCCAATAATTTTTATTCATAGACAAGTAACAAAATCTAATAATTCTGATATTTTATACCAAAAAAAATTGGCATGCAACCACCCCTACAAAAGAGAAGATAGTTTGAAGTTAATGACCACAAAAAACACCTTAAAATGCTAATTCCAAAACTTATTAAATTCTGATTTTACTATGATTTCCAACCGTTAGACTCCTAAAATCAAAATATTGAACTTGCACAACAAAATCTGAAAATGCAACTTTGAAAATGCACAAGTCTAAAAATGAAATCTGATGAGATGTTGCTTTAAAATATGATTTTCAAACCTGGAAGTACAAATATGACTTCACAAATGAATTTTGGGAAAGGACAATGACTACCCTCAACCTGGCGATAGCTTTTTGAATTTTTATTTTTATTTTCCCAAGAAAATTGTCCTTAGTTCTCCACAAACTGTCATAAGTATAGAAAATTCGCAAGCAGAGCAAATTCATAAGTATCACAAAACGTTGTCGTAATAAATAGTTGAGCTCACTTTTTATTTATGTTGGTCTCAATTTTGACTTCACATGTTCATCGAAATTTTGACGAAAACTCTTTGTCACAATTTCAATGAAAAAATAGGTTCGTCAAAATTTTGACGAACGTCGAGGATAAAATTAAAAAAAATTGAAAATTACACATTAAATATCACTAGTACCTGACAATACATCTAATTATCCATCTTTCGTTGGAAATTTTCGTCGGATTTTGTAGTCAAATGAGTTAGTGGGAGCAAACCTAGTATTTTTAGCTCAATATTAATCAAGGTTTTAGTGGGATCATTGTGTATAGTGTAAAAAAATTAAGGTTTGGAGAAATGGCAAAAACTTTTAGAAAAATGGAGATAAAAACTTTAATGGAAATCAAAGGTTTAATGGCATAAACTTTGAGTTATGGAAATTTTTTAATGTTCAAGAGCTATTAGTAGAGCATGATCACTTGATTGTAGTTGAAGAAATATAGGTTATATTCCTTAATGTATTACTCTAGATGATTAGGAAAAATATATAGAAACAATAGATCAATAATTCATTTGTCTTTGGTTTTAATTTTTTCTAAAGAGAATACAAATAAACTTGTGGCATAATTTAGGGGCTTGTATTAGGCTAATTCTCTAGTAAATATTTTTGTTTATAAAATAATTATATTAGTTAAAAATAGTTGATGTTGATTTAGTGGCTAAGCACTTGGATGATTTTAATTCCATTACTAGTCAATTGATGTTAGTGGCATCAAGATGAAGGAAGATCAATTCATTAATTTTATTTGTCCCTTACTAGATTCATGGGATAGATTCATAATGAAAATCAATAGATACACATCTCAATTGATACTTGATGGTGTGGTTAGATTCTTATTATCATGAAGAAATACGTGAACAATACATGGAGTATTGTAGATATGCTCCAATTGTTAGAGGTTGTGTGAAGACAAATGGAAAGAAAAAGAAAGGAGAGAATATTTGAGTCCAAGGGTAGATATAAGTATCCAAGTAAATTAAAATAAAATTGTAATTATTGTAGCAAAATTGTCCATATTAAGAACAATCACAATGTGAACAAAGCTAAAAATGAATGTTTTGGTGATTATAAACCATGGACATTGAATGGAGAAGTATGATGGTGGAAAATTCTTCTTGGTTAATAATTCATTCCCGAAAATTATAGGACAAGAAAACTTAAGCTCACATTCAAAGATGGAATCTAATTATAAATCTCTATAATGTTCTATATACCTTAAATTTGATGATCAACCTATTATCATGATTAATTTAAATTATTTGGGAGTACATTTTGTCCTTTATAAATATGGTTGTAGAATGGTTGGAGAAAATTTAGATCTAACAAAGTGTGTTCATATTGGAACTCTATTTGTGTAATTAATAAACTAATTTCTTATATCCTTTCAACTATCATGGAATAAATACCTCTAAAATATGTTGTACATATGTCAATTTATCATCAAGTGAGACATCAATTGAAAATAAGAGGTAATAAGTCTTGGGAAAAATATTTGAAAGGAAAAGGACAAGATATCACTAAAAAAATCTCTAGTAGAGAAAATTTGATCTTAAATTTGGATTGTTCTTTAAAAAATATATAATTACAAAATAATATCACTACCTTATTTATATTTTGAATGAAGAATTTGTGGCCATTGTAGGTTGCGATATGAAGGTCCTTAGGAAAGTTGTCACCTAGGTGATAATTTCTAGATATGGGACCCCAAGATATTGCTTAGGTGAAACTTCAAGGTTCTAGAAAAATTTGACCTATCTCTTAGGTGGAACCTAGTGTTCTCAAAAAATGAGAATTATAGGCATCGGGCACTAGTAAACTTGAAGTTTTTGACTAAACTAAATTTAATGGCTATCACCTATGAGATACTTGAAAATGTTGGTAACACTTTAGTTTTTGGATATTTCAATAAGGAAATTTTTTTGTTATCTCTATTATTATATCTTACAAATTGTAGCAATAATAATAGGTCATCATGGTGAAAAGTTTCTTTGAACCTTAAAGTATATAAAAATCGTTAAGGACTTGAAGACTATTGTGTTGCAAGAATGGGAAGATGAATGAAAGTGTTGTCATTGATGTCAACCGGTCAACTGGTTATCTACTAGTTAATGTTGACTGTATATGTTGAGGATATTGAGAAAATTCTATTAAAAGAAGATTTCAGGTATTTAGTTGTTGCGGATGTTGATCTGGTACTTGTGAACTATGTTTTTCTATGTTCTAGTTGAGGTCTAGGAGAATTTTTGCTAGTCTATATTTCTCTTTGATGAAGTCTTATGACTTGTGGTTCTAGAGTTGTGTTGCCTTGATTCTATTGAAGATGGTTTCAACAATTGAAAGTGTCGAGCTTAATTGATCTATGTGTTTTACAGTAGTTTTTTTGACCGTGTGTCAAGCACTATCTTCAAAGTTGATGAAGAGTGTTGGATCTATTATGGGTCCCGATGAAGCGTGTATTTGGGTCACCCTCATTCTAATTCCACCCCAGGATGTTTGGCACCAACCTAATTTGAATTTGAAGTTGGATGGCTAACTTTATATTTTTTCAAGGTTGGAGATATTATAAATACAAAATGTGCTAGCAATGAAAATTGTACATAAGAAAAGAAGGAAGATAAGTGAAAGTGCAGACGTGACTTTGATGCTATTTTGAAAGTGTGTGAGTTATATGTGTGGTTGATCAGTGTGAAGCTTAATGCTAAGTTTCTAGATGCAGTGAGCAGAAGGTGAACTATACCATTCATGCAAGTTGATCAGTGATTGTGGTGGAATCCTTTGTTGCATGGGGATTATTGTCTCTTTGTAACAAGTCTTCTTTGTCTTCTTTGTATCTCTGTGGACAATGAGTCCTTATTTCAGACAATGAATCTTTATCTCAGGTAGTGATCCTTATTTCAGGTAGTGATCCTTTTTGTAATCAGTTTTGATATTCTCTATAGTGTGAGGGGTATGTGTAGGATTATGATGGACCAAAAAGTGGCGATATGTAAGTGATATGATGGCCCATGCATCTGACGACTTTTTTTTTATCCAAAATTGATGAAATGAAAAGGGTTTTTAAAGGAGATTCTCAACTTTCCACCAATATAAATTATGCTTTACTTTGAATTTAATAAATAATTATTTTTCATTTTCTATTTGAATTATGACTTAAGTCCTGATTGATATGTTGATTGAAAAATCTATAGCTTTCAAATGGTTTCAAATTTTTAAATCTAAAACATGTGTCACATTCTATGCTTCTAATACTATCGGATTTAAAAATAAATTAAATTTCATGAAGTTTTGACCAAGTTAAGGTGGTCGACATACAAGTTTTATATTTTTTAAAAGTTGTAATAAAAATTCATAATTAATTATTTACTTGGAAAAAATTACAAAATATATGCATCACATTGGGACATGAGTCCTCTACTTATATCTAAAATCTTATAAAAAAATATTATCATTTTATTGTGGTTAGGGTGGTTATTGCATAATCTACTTTATTTTTATCCTTGAAATTTAAGTACTACAAAGATTGAAATTTCAAATTTTCACCAAATAGATTTTTATTTTTTAAACTTAGTAGTTTAGAAACTACATTCAATTTGCTACATATTCTATTCTTACATATTTTTGAAATAATATAAATAACTTATTCAAATTTTTACATCAAGTTGCCTAACTCTAATTTTTTTGACTTTTTTGCCACTTAAGGGCCTGTTTTTTCCACGATGATCCTACACATACCCTGAGTTAATCCTCACCGTGTTTTTTCCCTCATTGGGTTTTCCACATAAATCTAGTGTTATTATGTTTTTGCATTGGAATTTGATGGTTAATCACTTAATTAGTTTATGTGTTAGTTCTGGTAATTGAATTTAAGGTTATAATATGTGACAAATGATTCACCCCCCCTCTCAGTTGTCCTATCCAACATATTGTTTGGATTCTAATTTCTATGAAAGTTTTATATATGGGAAACAAAATTGTCTTAAGTTTAATTTAACTACTATATCAAGTTGTTACATTGGTGGTTTTCATTGCACCAAAAGATCGACCTATCAATGCCTGATACAATCATCAGATTTATGTAAGATCCACAAGAGGTGGTTAAGCCGTGTCACAAACACAAGCATCATGCTAGACAAGGAAGACCAAGGGACACACCATCTTGCAACAATCCCCCCCAGCGCAAGCGAGGGGTTTGAACCCGTGGCCTCATCTTTGATACCAATTGTTACATTGGTGGTTTTTGTTGCACCAAAAGATTGACCTATCAATGCTTGATATGACCACCAGATTTATGTAAGATCCACAAGAGGCAGTTAAGCCATGTCACAAACCCAAGCACCATGTTGCACAAGGAATACCAAGGGACACACCATCTTGCAACACAAGCAACATTTTGGAATATTTAATAGTAATTTTTTTGGACCTACAAATGTATCTATTGTCACATAAACTACACCCTATTGAACATAGGCTCGATATTCTAATGACATAATTGAAATGATCTCAAGGTGTGAGACCTTGCAAGTTGAGGTCAAGTCTTCAGAGAAGGTTGGCTTCCTCTCCTAATCAAATTGCAGATATGTTGGTCCAACTAAAACATAGGAAATAAGGGGAGATGGATAGGAGACCTAAAAATGAGGGACCTATGCCAAAAAGCAAAAGGGGGTATCCACCTAATCACAAATCCACATTTTCCATGCTCACTAGGAAGAGGGATAGTGCCACAAATGAATAGAATTGACTTATAACCTTCAAGGTGAGTCAACCCTAGGTTTCAACACTATGTTGTCTTGACTTCCTTATGACATAAATGAGCGAACAACAGTTTGGGAGAAGAATAAAAGTTCATTAACAATCAAACTTATGAGATCTAACATTTGAAACATGAAGTATAATGATATTGATAGAAACAACCATTAACTAGAAGATTTGAGAAGGTTAAGATGGTATGTACCTAGCTCCAAAGGGGTTTTTAGGCTTTGTAGTAGGACAATTTCACCCAAGGGAAAATGGGTCCTTGCATCCCTTTTTAGAAAATCAAAAGTTGATTTTGTAGCCCTCTGTCTGCACTCTACTCTTGTACGTGCAAATCTTCAATCCCAACTTTAGATCTACAGAAAAACCTAAAAAAATTGGTTTTTTTATATGGGGGTTTGCCTCAGTCAAACCAAAAATTTGGTAATTAAACCTTGATGAAAGATGGAAATATAATAAATAACAGTGTGTGATGTAATCAATGGAAAATTAGATTGTTAGATCGTTAGATCAATAACATCAAAATCCACTAAAAATAACGAAGTACAAAGGAATACAATGAAAAAAAAAGGCAATTATATCACTAGAACTCTTCATCTTCCATGGTTGACCTTCGTTACACCTTCTAGTTTGCAGCAAATTGATGAGGCCCTTAGATTTCGAGTTGAGCAACCTATACTAATGTCTAAGCCCTATGCAAATGTTGAAGGATTTATAAAATTATGCCTATGTCTATAACAAGATGATAAAATGAAAATAATTACTAATGCCAAATGACTATAATGCCTATATTAAAAATGAAGTTGTCGGATCACGAAATTATGAGCAAAATTGTCTTTTATAGAAAACACAATTTTGAGTGGATGGATGAGATTGAATTCTAAGAAAGACCTAGAATGAGAGGTCCGGATTAAATCTGAGAATCCCTAATTAGGGTTAGGGAAAAATCCTTAATCGAATGGTCAGAATAATGTCTCAGATAATCGGATCGACGGTGGAGAATAAATGAGACAAATTAATTAGAAAACAAAGATTTTTGAAAATGAAGAAGATAAAGATTGCCTGATTTGCAAGATTCAAAAAATCAAGAAGATAAGATTTGAATTGAAGATCAGATTTGGAAAATCAAGAATCTGCCCGATTACTTGATTTTTAGAAGATTAGCTACTAATTTGAATTAAATTAATTCAAATTATGGATTTTATGAGATAGTAAATAATCTTTTTCAGATTATTTACCAAAATGGACTGACAGTTAAGATTGTGATGACATTTTAAATAATTGATTTATTTAAAATGAGAGGAATATTAATTTTGACAATTAAATAATTAAATTAAATTATTTAATTTAGAAGATAAGATTAATTAATTAAATAAATTAATCAATTCATTTAATTATGACAGTTAGTGACATATTAAATAAATAAATAAAACTTATTTATTTAATAATCAGGAAGAAATAAATGACGGAGGGTAATTAAATAAATTAAGAAATTTATTTAATTAAGGGAAGACTTAGACAATTAATGACGTATTTAACAAATAAATAGAATTTATTTATTTAATAATCATGAAGAATAAAAGGACATGAATTAATTAAATAATTATGAATTATTTAATCAATAGTCAAATGTGGACCAAGGACATAATTAAATATCATAATTATGCTAGGACAAAAGTGGTAAAAATGAAGCTTGCAGGCCTAGGTCATTTTTAGGTGTCTACATTTTGCCCCTCTTTGTCATAATGTTGTTTGTTGCATTGTGACAAAGAAAATTAGTCAAAAAATGCCCTAGTGCAAAATAAGATGAGGAAGAATGACGAGGAGCGTTATGGTATGCCCCCTCGAGAGGAAAGACGGGTTCCAAGAACATGGGTGTGCTCTTGAAATTAATGAGAAGACTAGAATATGAAGAGACAAAGAAATGTTAGTGCAAAAGATGTGGATGATGATATGGATGCAATGCCTATATGAGACGAGCGAAAGAAGATGACAAGACTAAAGAAGATGCATGTTAGTTCCTAGACCAAATCCTTCAAAACATTGCCATAGGACTTTAATATTTATTGCTCTTAATCATCATTGGGCGGTAAAAATGACACAAATGGACAACAAACACAATGGTATGACATAGACCAAGGTGTGCAAGGTCATCCATTTGAAAAACAGACAGTCACAGACAAGGAATGTCCTAACTTATACCAAGGGCGAAGTTGCCCCAGTCTTTTTGTCAAGACAATCCACAGACAGCAATCAAAGAAAATAAAATAGGCCAGGAGACATCATCACACCTCTAAATCCTTCATGGGACATCCTCGAGGTAGCTAGTAACATGACCAAAAAGACAAGACAATAAAAATATAAGAAAAAATAGCCAAGATAGTCAAAAAATAATCCAAGATAGACTAGAAAGATTAACAGCCATTTTATTTTGTTTTCCAATGTTTGTTTGCCAAAGATTGATTTCTTGTCGGTTTGACATTTTTGACAGTTTAAGAGTTTTTCCAATTTGACGGTGTTGACAGTTTGACGGAGCCTATTGTCAGGAAGGACACATCCTGAAAAAGGCAAAGGACATTTTGACGAGGTCCAAATCCAAGAAGGACACATCTTGAAGAGGACCAAAGAGTGACGAGATTGACATTGTTTGGATTAATATGTTTTGGCAAGTTAACTGATGTTGACTGTATGATTGATTGGACTGTGCTATCTGATTTTGACCAATTTTGACATTAGCGTTTTGAATGACTGTCTTGTGTCTGAGTTTGACTATGTTTGACTTATTTGACCGATGTGACGATTGTGACAAATGCCATGATTTTATTTTGACCAACCTAAAAGGACTAACCTAATGTCTCAGGGACTCATCGACTGATGGCCTTGCCTACGTAGAAAATGCGCAGAGACAATGTAGTTCGACAATGACATGGACTGACTGACATGACTGACTTTGACTCCATTTTTAGGATTTTAACATTGATTTGGATTTTTTTGTGTTTTTCTTCAAGACGTTTTATGATTTTTAGGTCTTTCTTCAGGACATTTTATGATTTTTAGGTCTTTCTTCAAGACATTTTATGATTTTTAGGTCTTTCTTCAGGACTTTTTACGATGTTTTTGTCTTTATTCAGGACTTTTTTCCATGTTTTTTTTGAATTTTGACATTTAAGAGGATCGTGAAAAATGCATATGATTGATGCCTACACATGAGAATCCAAGGACAAACATGATTGTGCCTCTAGTCAAGTTGAATACCAATTGACAAGTAATGACAACGTTGTTTGACGTGGGAAGGACGCATCCCGAAACAACGTGAGGACAATGACGACAATGTGACAAAAGTATGGAGGTCTACAGCTGGGCCAGGAATGCAGTCAAGTAAAATTTTGGATAATGTGCTTGTATGAATTGGACTCGTTGCATTTGGAATGACTTGGTTAGGGCTAGATGGGATGATGGAGTTTCCTTAGACTGTTTGACAAAGGAAATCCAAGATAGGTGACAAGCATAAAAGGACAAAAGGTGGCCTTGGTAAAGGACGGGAGACATGAGACTAAGGGAATGTCATATGGTTTTCAAGGACTATGTCATATAAGGACAATAAGACTATGACAATCAATGACATGATGTTTCATGAATCGTGTATGACCGAAGGATAGACATGTCAAGAGTTTTCCCAAAGCATGATTTATGTGTGCCAGTTTTATGTCAAGACCAAGGTAGGTGGGAAAATGGACGGAAATGATAGGGCTTAGATGGATGTCAATGTCATGAGGAAGGCATGGAAATGAGACGACTTGCCCCCAAGTGTAAGAGTCCACATAGACGATTTATTTTACACATGACGCCCGCTTGCCAAGTTTTTATCATGGTACTTATCCGTGGTGCCTGCTTGCAGGGTTTTCACCATTGGATGAAATTTTTTCTTTACTATTTTTTTGAATTTTGATTTTTGGTGTCACCAAGACTGCTTGCCAGGTTTTCATCGTGGGATGATTTTTGATTTTGATTTTTTTGTATTTCTAATTTTGTGGATAGCCTAGATGCTTTAGATAACCACTGACTGTTCTGAATCCAACGATGGTGCCGATGTAGAGACTGGTGCCATGATATGCCAAAATGACCTTGCTGAAGGAGTTGTCTTGTCAGGATCGTAGCACTTGTATACAACTGATCGATGTCATTGTGATCCTTTCTGATACTAGAATTGGCCTTATCAAAATACGCACATCGCAATAGAGTGCCATGAGAGTCCTTGTGGTAAAGAGTTGCTGCCATGATGTGACGGATTTGTGATGTAGGATTTTTGGACTTTAGGCGAGATGTAGGATTATGACGATGATGGTAGATGTGGAAAGGTTGTTTGGACATTTGGATGAATGACTTTTTATTTCCAAGCTTGGGATGGTGGATGAAATTTTGAGGGATGGTGTTTGGAACCAACACTTTTAGATGCCTTGTTTGATGACCATTTTGAAGGAGGTGGACATTTGTTTGTATGTGGGAGTCCTCTTGTCTTGTGGCTCCACATTGTGATTGACTTTTGTAATTGACTTGGTGTCTTTGTTTGATCCATCTTTCTTTGGGATCCATTTTAATTTCATTTGTCCACTTGTCCTTTTGTTTGATTCAATGGCCTTTGACATTTGATTTTGATCTTTTGACTTGTAAGAGTTTTTTTTTTGTTGGTTCCAAAGGGAAGGTTTATTCATGATAGAATGACGGTTCATGGTGTGGGTGGAGGGGGTGTTGGAAGAAATATTATGACAAGGATTTTTCATGGATTCCATTTTGATGTTTGTATCTGACAAAGTTGCCCCCAGTATTGAGGAGGTATCACTGACATTGTTTGATTTGTCATCTGAGGAATAACCAAGACCTTGATGTCTGTAATTTTCCTGGAGCTTTATTGGTTCTTGAATGCCTTGCTCATGTATGCCTAGTCCTTTGCCTTGATATTGCGTGCTTTGACAGATTCTATTTGTGATGGGGTATTTGTTATTTTGAAAGCAAGATGCAAACCCATCATTAGGTATGTGGATACTGTCACTTGTAATATTTTCATCTGCAAGAAAGCTTGCTCTGATAAAGATAGATGACCCTAGTTGATAAAGTGTCTTAGCTTCATTGTCTTGTTGGACATATTCCTGACTGATATCTTTGGTCTGATCATGTGACATGTCAAGTTGAGATGATTCTGTTGGTGCTTCCATGGCAATGTGAAATCCATAATTATGTTTAGTGTCATAGAGTCCAATGATTTTAGCTATAACTTGATCATATGCAAGCATGTCCTTAGTGGAAGATTATTGTTCTGGAGGAATATTGTCTATGTGTCCCATGAAAGCAAGTGTCTCATCGTGGAAAGTGTCAATAGTCGAGGCCTTTATAGGGTCGGCAAGTGGTTGATCATGAATGGCATAAAGGTCAAGGAGTGGACCATTTTGGATTTCTTGGTCAATGGTAGGGTCTTGCCCGAAGATGGGGTTGTTATGGATTATATAGTCAGAAATAGAGTCGTTGTCAAGGAGAGGTGTGTTTTGGATGTCATGATTGTCTTGAAGGACTTCATGGATGGACTGAAAGATAGGGTCATGGGATGAACTACCTTGTTCTTGACATGAAGGTGACATTATAAGGTCCTACTTTGGGCTTTCATTTTGACATGTATCCTCAAGTGTAGACGATGGAATGTGACTTTGAGTAATGACAGAATTGTCATGACTAGATGTGGCTTGTGAGGGGATGACTTGAAAATGATTAATGGATGAAGGACTAGGATAGGACATGGAGACTTGGACTGGACTAGTATGTGAAGGACTAGTATATGACATGGGTACTTTCATTGGACTAGTATGTGAAGGATAAGGGTATGACATGGGGACTTGGACTGGACTAGCATGTGAGGGACAAAGATAGGACATGGAGTCTTGGACTAGATATGTCATGGAGTCTTGGACTAGATTAACTGTTGAAGGACAAGGATATGACATGGAGACTTCGACTGGATTGGTGTAAGGTTGATTGAAATAGGACATGGAGACTTAGACCGGATCAGTATGGTATGATGTGGGGACTTGACATGAGTTGGTAGATGGTTGATAAGGGATGCAAACTTGGACGGGATTAATAGGTGAAGGATTAGCATATGATGTGGAGGTTTGGAATGGACTAGTTGATAGTTGGCTTCCCTTGTCAAAGTTAGGATAAGGGTGATAAGTGGACGTTTGTTGTGAATTATTGGTAGGATTTATGTCAAGTGACTGTTGATGGTGAGGGTAGATGGATTGAGGTGGCAAATTATTTATGTCAAAGCCTTGTGGTAACTTAGCCCCTTCATCCAAAAGCATGGCTAGATACCTTTGAGGGTCACGTAAGACTAATTTTTTTACAAAGGAGAATATATCAGGATTTTGCAATGCAGCTTCTACGTCTTTTACATATACTCGTCCATTTTGGTCTCTTTGTATGAATGGCTCAAAAAAAAATTGTGATGAAGATGGCATGTTCATGGAAGATTGCATGTTCATGTTGTGAAATGGATCAGAAAAGGTCCAATGTTTGACTTGGTTGTTTCTAGATGTTTGACCATTGTTTGGTTTGTTTCAGTATCCAGAAAACACTTGCAAGCACGATATTTTGACTATAAGCAAGCACACATGAGACAAGTACAATCCTAAAAGGCCAAAAGGCCAAGGGTTTGTATACTTGGTATAGCCCACCGATATACCCCAGATTGGTGATAAACACCTTTCCTTCTTGAGAGCGGATAGCTTAGAAATTTGGTGGCATTGGCTCCCCTCCACGGCTCATTAACGTCATTCGAGCACACCAAATTTAGATTCTTTGGGTAGTGACATCCCAATAATTGCTATCTCTACTCAAGGGGATTAGTAGTGAGTGTCTTCGGGCATGATACTGTACCCTGCACTATACCAAGCAACGACCAATAGAATGGTTGGACATTAAAACAAGAGGTTTTTAATTTGCGCATTCTGTTCGTGGGGCATGATCCATGCGGCAAGAGTCCCCTTTCAGATTCATCTCGTCGGAACCACACTCGTGATTCTTGGGCTTTTCCCAAGAACCCACTTTTATATACCAGCTGGAAGTCTCTCGGTGTCAGGGTGCTACCGGTCTGAGTCGTCCCGGGGTGAGTACTTTTTCCCACCAGAACAGGCCCAAGTTCTAGAGTTAGTAACCGTTTCTCTTACACCCAGGATCGCACAAGTGCGCAAGGGGAGAGGATACTTCGATATACCAAATCGTGAGGGTGTACAATAGATAAAATGGGTCTAGTTTTCTAATCACCGAGTTTTCACAAGGTGAGAGCATAATCACCTACCATTTGTTCAAACACAATCAGACACTTGCAAACATGAAAGTTCTTTTTATGTGCCCCAAAATGAAATGTTTGCTAATCTATAAAAAGACAAGCACATTGTTTTCTTATTCCATCTTTGACATTCGAACCTGCAGACAATGAATTAGTAGTCTTCTATGAAATGATCTTTGACACACGAATAGTAACCGCCACACGCTGCAAACGAAGATTAGTCACAACTATTAGAGAGTTAGCTAGTCACAACAAATCTAATTTTTAGAATTTTTTTGATAGTAAAATAAAAAATAAAGAAAATAAATCCTATCTAAAATCTCAAGAGGTTTCCAAAAATGTAAATAAACCAGAAAAATTTGTTGTTTTACACCTGAAATTATTTTTTTATGAAAAATCATAAACAAATTATAAAAAATACAAAAAAACTCCAAAAATTCTGATTTTTTTACTGGAGTCGTCTGATGTCATCCCAAATCTGAAAAAAAAAAATTATGAGTAGATCTACAACTGTGTGTGAGATATAATCCAATCTTTATTAAACCCCAATTTCAAAAAATCTATTTTTTGACTAATAATTGCACATCCAAATTTAAAAACTAAAGATTAGACCCCTGTTAAAATTTAGAGAGCTTTCCAAAAAGGTAAATATATCTGAAAAATTCGATTATTTTCTCTTGAAATTAATTTTTTATTAAAAATAGAAAAATAATTATAAAAAATGAAAAACAGATCCCAAAAATCTGATTTTTGGAATGAAAGTGCATGATATTGTCCCCAAGCTGCAAACAAAAATTCATGAGTAAATACAGAGCCATTTGAAAGTTATGGTCGAATCTTTGGCTTTGTCCACAATGATGCCAAACCTGCAACAAAAAGCAAACAAGCCCTGCAACAAGAAGAAACCAACTCCAAAAATTTCTCTTTATTTGTCTTAACACATCGGGTTCACCAATGTAATCAATGGAAAATTAGATTGTTAGATGGTTAGATCAATAACATCAAAATCCACTGAAAATAACAAAGTACAAAGGAATACAATGAAAACAAAAGGCAATTATATCACTAGAACTCTTCATCTTCCATGGTTGACCTTCGTTACACCTTCTAGTTTGCAGCAAATTGATGAGGCCCTTAGATTTTGAGTTGAGCAACCTATAATAATGTCTAAGCCCTATGCAAATGTTGAAGGATTTATAAAATTATGCCTATGTCTATAACAAGATGATAAAATGAAAATAATGACTACTAATGCCAAATGATTATAATGCCTATATTAAAAATGAAGTTGTCGGATCACGAAATTATGAGAAAAATCGTCTTTTATAGAAAACACAATTTTGAGTGGACGGATGAGATTGAATTCTAAGAAAGACCTAGAATGAGAGGTCCGGATTAAATCTGAGAATCCCTAATTAGGGTTAGGGAAAAATACTTAATCGAACAGTCAAAATAATGTCTCAGATAATCAGATCGACGGTGGAGAATAAATGAGACAAATTAATTAGAAAACAAAGATTTTTGAAAATGAAGAAGATAAAGATTGCCTAATTTGCAAGATTCAAAAAATCAAGAAGATAAGATCTGAACTGAAGATCAGATTTGGAAAATCAAGAATCTACCTGATTACTTGATTTTTAGAAGATTAGCTACTAATTTGAATTAAATTAATTCAAATTATGGATTTTATGAGACATTAAATAATCTTTTTCAAATTATTTACCAAAATGGACTGACAGTTAAGATTGTGATGACATTTTAAATAATTGATTTATTTAAAATGAGAGGAATATTAATTTTGACAATTAAATAATTAAATTAAATTATTTAATTTAGAAGATAAGATTAATTAATTAAATAAATTAATCAATTCATTTAATTATGACAATTAGTGACATATTAAATAAATAAATAAAACTTATTTATTTAATAATCGGGAATAAATAAATGGAGGGTAATTAAATAAATTAAGAAATTTATTTAATTAAGGGAAGACTTAGACAATTAATGACGTATTTAATAAATAAATAGAATTTATTTATTTAATAATCATGAAGAATAAAAGGACATGAATTAATTAAATAGTTATGAATTATTTAATCAATAGTCGAATGTGGACCAAGGACATAATTAAATATCATAATTATGCTAGGACGAAAGTGGTAAAAATGAAGCTTGTAGGCCTAGGTCATTTTTAGGTGTCTACATGTGCAATCCCTAACCTTAAGTGCATCTAAGATGTTAAGAGTTGAAATGCAAAGAAACCTTATTCAAGTGTGTTAGAATAATATCCCTAAATGAACATGAAAAATGACAGACCTAGTTAGGGAGAATTCAAAACACCCAAATAGATCTGAAATCTTATTATACCTTGCTTTAGGTGGCTAGTAGAATGAAGATTGAAGATGGGAACACTTAAGAAACAAGTCATTAGGTTCAGGAGAATGGCTAGGTACATGTCCCAAAACCTAGAATCCATCATGATCCACCATTAGCATCAGCCTCCAAATCATAAACAATGTTTCATTTATCTTGGAAAAATGAGCTTGAAGACCTACGAAAATAAATGAAATGTTGCTCCAAGACTTCAACTTTTCTTGCTTGAATGTTCTCTCATTTCTCTTGAGTGCTAATCTTGTCAATATATTCTCAATCTATTGTAAACCTAGTTTGAAATGGTGAAAAGACAATGCTTTATAGGATTCTTCTCTAATTTCCCAAATATTAGATCTCGATAGACAACCTTTGCAACTTGAATTTTGAACATTAAAATGCCACCAAAAACATATTTTAAATTAGGTTTTGGCACCTAAAGGGGACCCATTCACCCAAGGGTGAATGGTTCCTGACCTAAATTTCCAAGACTCATTTATTTTGAGGCCTTTAGTTTATTAAATGCATTTGTTCAATGTGTGTTATGGTGTCAAAAAATGATAAAACTAGGCCTTGGGATGCATAATAAAGGGAATCAGGGGCCTATTTTGAAGGGTAAAAATGCATAAATGGGAGGTCACTAAAATAGGTCCAAAATAAGTGTGAAATTATACTTTCACTTAGAGAGGAATAGAATTTTCTACACTACATTTTTCCCCCTCTTTAGTAGCCATATGACACTACATGCATATGCAAGTTAAAGTACTTTGAAAATGACTTTATGCTTTATAAAAGGATACTCATATGGATTCATTCACAAATGGGGAGAATGAAGTCCCCAATGTAGTCATTTACAAAAACACAATTCTAGGAATTGCATCCTACAAAACTGATTTGTTAGGCATTTAAAATAATCTTATCAAACTTCTATAGACAATCAAATTTGAGGGTAGATGTATGCCCCCTAATTCCACTTGCTTTATGGAGGTGGAATCAAGGTAGGAATCTAACCTCATCAAATTTCTTTATGTGTGATGAGAAATGTCTACAATAGGGTATTGAAAGTATAATACCACATATTGATAGAAATTAGATAAGATCAGGGATGGAATTATGAATCCAACACAACAAATGGCATTGAAAATGGAGTTTTCTAGGCCCCATTATGTTGGTTTGAATGAAATGTGCTTTGAATAAAATGTGCTTTATTTAATAATTTTTACTATATATGAATGAAAATGAAAATTGTGACTATCATATTGACATTTAACTTTTGAAAATTATAGTCTTATAGAGAGGAGTAAACATGCCCAAATGACGAGCGTACTGCCCCCTGATTGGATGTTCTATGAGAGGAGGTTGTACAAGGAAAGCTCTAGTGTATAATGAGTCCATTGTACACTCTCTTTTGATTTGTTTTTATGTTCTACATGCTTGTTTATGCATTTTTAAAGGCTCTAGGACCTCGTCTGAAATTGTCACATTTTGGCATAAAGCATCCCAAAATGGCTAAAGCATCCTAGACCCCTCATCCAAAAATGGCCCAAGCATCCAATTTTAGCCAAAGCATCCTATGATAGATTAATTGTACTTTAATGGTTCTATTAAATTTTTTAGATGTATTAGTGATGATTTCTTCCATCTTTTCTAGGTTCCACCATGTGCATAGCAACACCTAGGCGACCATCTCTTTACCCTTCTCTAAGAGCAAGTGTCCAAGCTATTCATAGAGGAGGAGGAGATATTGCATGAGACAGGTTTACTTTGGATATAACTCATGCCACCCATGAGGTATCATGATGCCATGTTGATGGCACTTGTCAAGAGGTGGAATGTTGATACATGCACATTCCACCTACCTTCTGGAGAGATGACAGTCACATTAGAGGATGTCCACAAAATATTTAGGATACCCATCTGTTGACATGTGGTTTACTTTGAGGAGGTTCAAACATACTGATAGATGGAGGGAGATATTTATTATTGTCTAGGCCACCCTACAATTGTAGAGTGCATAGGACCACATGTTGAGATAGAGTGGATGTTGTACTCCTATGCACCCTTGTTATAACACATTATAATCATCACAATAGCCTTAGCACTAATTCCAGATGGATAAGGCACTCACTTAAATGGAGGCCTCATTCATACCATTTGACATATGGATCAACATCAAACTGTCTATTCTTGGGGTCATTGTTTGTTAGCTCATTTATACTATGATCTTGGGTTATTTGTACATAGAGAGCTGCATAGAATCATGCATTGTACGCTTTTAAATGTGTGGGCCTTTGAGCATATCACATGCACAAGGATGATAGGCTATCCCATGGTAGTAACCATTGGTTACCCTTAGGCTTTCAGCTACATGTTGAGATGGATTTGGTAGGTTGGGGATCTATGGTTTTGGTGGGTTATGTTTGATCAGCTAGATGAGGATGACATAGTATGAAGACCTTATAGAACCATACCGCAATGGCCATATCTCACACATCAGCTTGTTAGGATGCAATGAGATAGGATCTTATTGGGGAAACATGAGTATATAGTCTTTCCATTCTACTATGATCATTTAATGAGACAGTTTAGATAGATACATCTACCTCCTAGGCTATGACCTATGTACCTGTGAGCAACACAAAATGGTGCCCATCTAAGAGATGCCCAATGGCCTATTGTTGATGATGTCCTTTCTAGTGATTTTGATGAGGATATAGACATGTCCCCAACATTGGATCAATATGATGTAGATGCCATGATAGTCTATGAGTAGTGGTGGATGGGAGCATGGCATATAATAGTATTCCCTATGTAGCACCTTGTTGGCGATGTTGGACCTCATCCAGGTTATGAGGAGGAGAGAGAGGACAAACCCATGGATGGGGACATAAAGGATGAGGATAGAGTAGCTAAGATGGTAAATGAGGATGATGATGAGGAGGAGGAGGAGGAGGTAGAGCAGCTAATGAGAGATGATCCTACAAAGCAAGTGGAAATTGTAGATTCCTCCGAGGAGCGACCCATAGTTCCTCCCAAAGTCACTTGATTGAGGTTAGATATCACAACAGGAATGTAATCTCATGAGTGTGGAGGGAGTACCGATGCTAGACCTTCCACACTTCCTACCCATCAAGATTCTAATCAATGGGTTGGTGGCCTAGGTAATGATGTATTATTATTATTATGTTTTAAGTTCTAGTTATAGATTTCTTACTATATTATGTTCTGATGTATTTTATGTTCTACTTGCTACAAGTGATATCCAAGGTTCGTAGTATTTCATTAGAGAGATCATTACATAGATGACCCTCATCCTGCACCCACAATAGGCTACATGAGAAGAGCATTGGCCACCACCCATGGTGAGGCACCATGCAAACCTATTTGAGCCTTTAGCATAATAGAGGACCACTTATGAGGAGGCTATGAGGGACCTTAATGATTACAGAGTTCAAGATGAGTAGTCAAGTGTTACATTCATAGAGCTTCAAGCTACATAAGAGAAGCTCCGAGCCACCTGATTTTCGATTGAGAGCGAGTTAGTTGTTGTCATATGGGTGGAGCTTGATAGAATATAGGGAGAGCTTGCTATATTTTAGGAAGATCAAGTGAGACTATAGGTAGATAGGGATCAATTGAAGCAAGAATGCATTACACTACTCATACGTGCAGTTTCTAGAGAGGGAAAGCTTTGAGGCCTATGAGAGTGGGTTAGTTCCATGAGCCACACACGATCCACCATCTCCCAATGAGCACCACCACCAAGTCCTAAGGGATCCAGTAGTCACAGGCCCACCTAGATGTACTTATGTTTGTATTATGCCACATTGTGGTGATCATGTATATAAACTCTTTGTGATTAATATAAGCATTTTGTTTCTATATGTTTTCTTATTTAGATTAGATGTCAATATGATCTATTAGACAATCTTGGTGTAGATTATTTAATAAATTTCTTCATGATCTATTATTTATGTATGTGATATAACTTAAACACTTAATTTCATTTAGATACAACATTTGGATTAAGTGCAATCATGTTAAATTAAATACTCTTATGATTTAATTATGAAAAATTATATATATATATAATGATCTAATTTAACATAACACACATGAAATTGGATAGTATGTAAAAGAAAGTAATAATACCACTAATGAAAAATTACTTTATAATTCAAGACACACAAAGAATGTTTGTCAATAATGAAGCAATGCGAGATAAAATAGAAAAGTATCTACTAAATCTAACAACATGCTTTAATATGCACACTATTCAAAAGAGATGTTAAGTATAATATCTACACAAATGTGCAACATTGATAGGTTTTTTAAGAGGTGTACCATCCATTTCTATTAATGTATATGAACCAAAACCATAGCTCTCTTGAATGATGTAAGGGCCTAACCAATTCAAACTAAACTTTCCTTTTTCACCCGAGTTGGTATTAACATTGCATTGATTTTTATTTAACACCAAATCACCTTTGTTAAATGAGCGCAAAATGACATTATCATTGTAGCTATGCTACATTCTTTTCAAGTAAGCTTGAAGATGCTCAAGAGCATTAATGAATTTTTCATCAAGAATTTCAAGTTGTTGCAACCATTTCTCTTTATAAGTGGTATCATCAATAAGTCCTCAAAGAGAAATTCACAATGAAAGAATTTCTAACCCTAAGGGTATTATTACGTCCATGCCATAGACCAAATTATAAGGTGTGTTTCTTGTAGATGTTTGAATACTAGTGCAATAATCCCACAATACTTACAATAATTGAGTGTGTGAATCCTTATTATGTTTACTTACCATTTTGCACAAGATTTATTCAAGTGTTTTGTTTGTTTCTTTCACGTTTTCATTGGATTGTGGGTAATACAGTCTTGAAAATGATGTTGAATGTGAAATTTTTCCAAAAATTTCTTCACATTATTGTTCTTAAATGGTGTACCATTGTCTGAAACTAATGTGGAAGGGAGACCAAAGCAATCAATAATGTGTTCCAATATGAAATGATAAATTGTATTAGCTATTGTAGAATGAAGAGGAATTGCTTCTACCCATTTTATGAAATAATTTGTGGAGATTATGATAAATGTATATCTAGAAGAAGAGGGAGGGGATATGTTTCCAATGAGACCCAAACCCCAAACCAAAAATGGCCAAATAGAAATTTAGGCACGAAGTTCAGAAGTGGGAGCGTGAATCATATTTTTATGCTCCTGACATTTGTGACATTTCTTAACATGATCAAAACAATCTTGTTCCATATGTCTCCAATAATATCCTTTGTGGATTAATTTTTGAACTAATGATCTTCCCCTAAAATTCCCCCCACAAGCACCAACATGAGATTCCTAAAGGGCTATAGGGATCTTTTATTGTTTAAGACATCTCAGTAAAAGACCATTAAAGGATCGTCTATATAAGATATCTTCTAGGATTACATATCTAGTAGCAAGTTTTTTAATACAAGCTCTAGTGTTCTTAATGGTTGACTCAAGAAAGGTACCTTCTTTTAAATAATTAAATATTGGTGTGTACCATTCAATAGAGGATTCAATATTTAACACTTCTTTCACTTTTTCATCTATTGATGGTTTGATAATCATATGAATTACAAATGTGAAATCCACAGAAGGATCGTCAGGAGATACAAGAGAAGTGAAACTTTCCATTGCATCTACATGTTGATTATCCTTTTGAGGAATATTTTCAATGGTATGTGATTGAAAGCATTCAAGCAATGCCATTGTGAGGTTTTTATATCAGACTAATTAATTATCATGTTTTGCATGGTAGGATCCATTAATTTGTTTAATAACCAATTGAGAATCACCAAATATGTGAATGTGTTGAACACCTAAGGATAAGGTTGTACATATTATAGCAATTATACCCTCATACTCGACGACGTTGTTTGTACATATGAAGCTTAGATGGTAAGATAAGGGAATAGGATTTCTTGAAGGTGATTTTAATATAACCCTTGCTCCAGAGCTAGTTTGACACTTAGAATTGTCAAAGTACAATTCTCATGTTTCCTTTTCAATTTTCAACACACTCTCATCAGGGAATGAGTCCATATTAGGTAATGTTAATGGAGAGGGAGCATCATCTAAATGGTCAATCAAGGCTTGTCCTTTTTTTTCCTTTGGAGAGACAAATTTAAGATCAAACTTAGTTAACAACATAACCCAATTAGCTAAGCATCTTGATTATTTTATTTTAGCAAAGAGGAATTTTAGGGATCAATCTTTGTAACAACATGCACTTCCACAGTTAGTAAATAGTGTCTCAACTTACTAGTGCAAAAAAAATGGCCAATCATTGTTTTTCTATTGTTTTGTATTGAGTTTCATAATCGATTAAAGTTTGGCTAATGTAATAAATAGGATATTCTTTACCATTGTCATTTTGTTGAGCCAACAATGCTACTAGAGCATGGGTGGATGTTGATATGTAATAGGTGAATGGCTTACCTTGAATAATAGGTTGTAAAATAAGATTATTAGCTCGATACTCTTTCAAACTTTCAAAATCTTGTTTACAATCATTATTCCATTTAAATTTTGATTCCTTCTTAAGAATTTGGGTAAAAGGTAAAGTTTGATCTGCTAAACATGCCAAAAAATGACAGATAGCTTGAATCCTTCCTTGTATAGTTGAGAAATGTTCTTTAGAGGTGGCATGTTAATGATAGCATTAATTTTTTTTTCCATCTCAATTGCTCTATGGGAAACTATAAAACCCAAAAGTTTTCCACTTTCCATACCAAAGACACTTTTTTTAGATTTAATCGCATGTTGTATTGATACATTTTTCAAAGATATTTTGAAGGATTTTAAAATTATCTTGATGAGTTAAGTATTTATCCAAAATATCATCAACATAATCTTCCAAAATTTTATGTGTGTAATCATGAAATATCAATGCCATAGATCTTTGATATTTTGTGCCAACATTCTTTAATCCAAAATACATTACAACCCAACAAATTTTTTCCCAAGGTGTAGTAAATGTTGTCTTGTATTGATCCTCATGATTGATAAAGATTTGATTATAGCCTAAAAATCCATCCATGAAAGATAATAAGGCATGGATTGTGCTTGAATCTACTTTCATGTCAATATTAGGAAGATAAAAATCATCTTTCAAAGATGCTTTATTAAGATCACAAAAATCCATACACATCCTAATACGATTGTTAATATTTTCCACTGCTACAATGTTTGAGATCCATGGTGAATAATCAATGGGAAAGATAAATCTAGCATCTAGGAGCTTCTCAATTTCAACCTTAACCAATAATGATATCTTAGGATTCATTTTGTGTATCTTTTGTCTTACTGGTTTAGTATCCTACTCAAGCACAATGTTGTATATAACTATCTTAGCATCAATACCTGATATATCCAAATAAGTCTAAGAAAATATTTTAGGAAAGTCATGTAATAATGTTGGATGTTCTTCTTGTTCATTATCATCAAGACACTTTCCTTTTGAATCACTTTATCTTCATTAGATGTGTCCATTAGTATGTTAATTATATCTCCCACAAGTAATGTACTTTGGTTTGGAATTTTGAGAACTTGTTCCTCTTCATCTTGTTCAATATCCTTTGTGTTCTTTTCTTCACCAAAGTAACCCTTACTTGTTAAGGCACAAGTGAATCTTTATTTGTGGTGATGAGTTGGTAAATTTTCATAAACTCCCAAAATTTCTGCCAAAGCTTCATCATGTTGAAATAATCCAATGATTCATCACTTGTGGTAACTATTAAATCAGGATGCTTCAATGTGGGAGTTATCTTAGGAGAATCTTGCATAATGGTGTTGATGTTAAGTGAAGGAATTTTTTTGTTTTTGTTATCTTAGAAGGACAATATCCAAGACCATTTTTTATTTCTTGTATGCTAGGATCTATTGGGACATGAATGGCTTGTTTATTCACAACACAATCCTTTTCCATTATAACCAAGTTTCTTCAATAGTTGATATACTTTCCCATAAAGAACATCCATTTCTATTGAAGATGATGGTTGCTCATGATAAACCTTGTCATAAATTTTTGTATAACTTGTGTATTCTTCTAAAATTGTTGAGTCAAATATTGTTGATGGTTCCACCATGTGTTGTTTTCACATCATTTTTTTCCTTTTTCTTTTCCTGATTCATTTTTTATGACTTTACATTCTCCCATAAATGTAGGTGTGAAATCCAATGAACCCCAATCATTATCCAATGATATTGTAACTATTGCAAAAAATATATCTTTTTCTTCCTCTTGCCTAGGTTCTACTTGTGAGGTTGGTATTAATATTTTCAAAGGACTCTCTTTATTTTTCTCAGTTTGCAAGCAACTTTCTCATTGGAGAATAGCTTTGATTGTGTAGACTTTATTCTTATAAATATACTTCATTAAATGATGTAGGGTTGAAGGGACTATATTCAATTGATGGATCCATGGCCTACCCAAAAGAAGATTATATGGAATATCTTGAGGCATGACATGGATAGGAGACCTAAAAAAGAGGTACCTATGCCAAAATGAAGCATAGGAAATAGGGGGAGATGTATAGGAGACCTAAAAATGAGGTACCTATGCCAAAAAGTAAAAGGGGGTGTTCACCTAATCACAAATCCACCTTTCCATGTTCATTAGGAAGAGGGATAGTGCCACAAATGAATAGAATTGACTTGCAACCCTCAAGGTGAGTCAACCCTAGGTTTGGACACTATGTTGTCTTGACTTCCTTATGAAAAAATGACTGAACAATAGTTTTGGGAGAAGAATAAAAGTGCGTTAACAATCAAACTTATGAGATCTAACACTTGAAACATGAAGTATTATGGCAATATTAATAGAAGCAACCATTAGCCAATATATTTGAGAAGGTTAAGATGCTATGTATCTAGCTCCAAAAGTGGTTTTCAGGCTTTACAGTGGGACAAGTTCACCCAAGGGAAAATGGGTCCTTGCATCCCTTTTTGGAAAATAAAAATTTGATTATGTAGCCCTTTGTCTAAACTTTGCTACTGTACCTACAAATCTTTAGTCCCAACTTTGGATCTATAGAAAAAAATGAAAATTTTGGTTTGTTTATATGGGGGTTTACCTTGGTCAAACCCCAAATTTGGTAATTAAACCTTGATGAAAGATGTAAATATGATAAATAATAGTGTGTGCAAGCCCTAACCTTAAGTGCATCTAAGGTGTCAAGAGATAAAATGCAAACAAGCCTTATTCAAGAGTGTTAGAATAAGATCCCTAAATGAACATGAAAAATGACAAAGACCTAGTTAGGGAGAAGTTAAAACACCCAAATAGATCTAAAAATCTGATTATACCTTGTTTTAAGTGGCTAGTAGAATGAATATTGAATATTGGAACACTTAGGAAACAAGTCATTAGGTTAGAGAGAATCGCTAGGTGCATGTCCCAAAACCTACAATCCATCATGATCCACCATTGGAATCAACCTCCAAATCATGAACAATGCTTGATCTATCTTAGAAAAATGAGCTTGAAGACCTACAAAAATAAATGAAATGTTGCTCCAAGACTTCAAGTTTTCTTGCTTGAATGTTCTCTCCTTGCTCTTGAGTGCTAATCTTGTGAATATATTCTCAATCTCTGGTCAACCTACTTTGAAATGGTGAAAAGATTAGTCTTTATAGGCTTCTTCTCTAATTTCCCAAATATTAAATCTTGATAGACGACCTTTGCAACTTTAATTTTGAACATTAAAATGCCACCAAAATGGCATTTTGTAATGGGTCCCATCCACCCACCAAGCACAATTCTAACAAACCCATCCCAGTTCATTCCAGTCCCTAGCACCTGATGCCCAAATGTATTCTTCTTCAATGGTTGCCTAGGCACACTGCATTTATAAATTTAAACGAGCCCATTGAATGGAGCATGCCCAGTCCAAACCAGTTCTTAAAATCAAACCATCTGTGTTTTGTCACACCCCACCACAAATCCTCTACCTCACCTCACCCTACTCTAATAATTCTTAGAAGAAAGGGATAAAAATAATTCATAAAAGGGAAAGGGGAGGTGATACACCAAGATAAAATTGTGTTCCTTCATACTTTATGCTTCACTATGTTGTCATCAGTGTTGTCATTGATGTCAACCTCTAATATGGATATGTTGATAAGGTGTTTATGGTTTTGATTAGGTGTTGCAGATGCAAAAAGGTTACTTGGTTTTCAAGTGATTTTTAGAAAATTTGCATAAAATATTGAACAAGGTGACTAGGAAGTGTTCTATATTTTTCTCTATATTTCTTCATGCTTGAAGATGTTCTTGTGTAGTTTTAATGGGATGATCAAAAGTATTTGAAGGTGTTATATCTAGAGTTTTAGGTTCTGGATCATGTGGAAGTAGAAGGTATGTTTGGCAATGTGTTAGACTATCTCTAGCTTGTGAAGAGGGATATCTGGGAGGAATGGAATTGCTCTAATTTTCTTCATGTTGAAGTTTCTTTTCTTGCAGGTTTTGGAATGAGCTAATATTTCCTATATCTACCTTCCCTTATTTTATTTAGTGCTCTGCTATTTTGCAAGCTTGTTTCATGAGTTGCATCTCTATGGTAGGTCGACTAGTTGCACAAGATGATAGTATTCTCAGTTTCATGCATTTGCATTAGTGTTTTTAAATATTTTGTTGGTATTGGAATATTCTAAGATGTTGTGTAATGTTGCTACATAGCTCCCAATATTTTTTCAACCTTGGTGAGTGTGAATTTGGCTACTTGATAGTGTTAATGTCAATTTGGCCAACCTAGTGTGTTAGCACTGATTATGGATGAGCTTTATGGTTTTTGGAAGCCTATTGTAGTGTATGGGCATAGATTTGGGTATTGGTTAACCATTTATGTGGTCCACCCTCACTTATTTCCACCATGGAGATGTTTGGTGCTAACCTATTTGGTGGTTGCACGTTTGAGGTGCAAATGTTTGACTGAAGCCCACCTAGATAAGGTTATTCAAGGTTTTAGAAGATATATATATATATATATATATATATATATATATATATATATATATATATATATATATACAAGTTCAAATATTTCAAGATGTGCATGGTATGGAATGATGTATGTGTGATCATGTGTTGAAATCTAAGTGTGAGCAAGAATGCCTAAGACTATCGAAAGCAGTGACCAAAGGGTTACAGATGGTAAAGAGAAATTGTGGTGGTTTCTCCAATTGCTTTGAGGTAGTGAACCTCCTTGTAACTTTTTCTTTGTAATTTAGAAGTGGTCTTCCTGGGTAGTGAGCCTTTCTTTTGGATAGTGAGTCCTCTAGGTAGTGAGCCTCTTGTAATCAGTTTTGGTTTTCATATAGTGAGCTAATCCTCACTGTTATTTTTCCCTTATCTGGTTTTCCATGTAAATATTTGGTGTTCTATTGTGAATGATTGTGGATGTGTTGTTATTTCATTCATACTAATACTTAATAAGGTTTTGAAGGTTTCAGTTCACAACTGATTCACCTCCCTCTAAATTTTCCTGTGTGTCTAACATTTGGTATTAGATTAGAGGTTACTTGGAATGAAATTAACTACTTGAGCTAGATCCAGATGGAACACAAGAGTAGTTTTAAATCTCCTATGTTTGATGGAACAAATTATGCTTTCTGGAAGGCCAAGATGGAATCCTTTCTCACCACATTAGGGTTTTGTGTATGGAAATTAGTCGAAGATGGATTTAATATGTCTAATAGTCCTCCAACAAGTGAAGATGAGATCAAGTAATATGAGAACAATGGAAAATAAAGGAATGTTATTTTGAGTAGGCTTTTAGATTCAGAACTTGTGAAGGTGATAAGCTTCAAAACTACTAAAGAGGTTTCAGAGAAGTTGAAAAGAATTTATGATGGAGATGATAAGGTAAAGCAAGTGAAGATGCAGAATTTTAAGGCCAATTTTGAAACCCTAAGGATGTCAGAGGATGAAGATATTGCAAGCTACATACACAACATGGATGAAATTGTCAATTTCATCAATGGTCTTGGTGGAAAACTTGAGGAAACTCAAATTGTGAAAAATTTATTGAGATCCCTTCCTAAATCTTATAGTGCTAAAGCTTTTTCTATTGAGGAAGCTCAAAATCTAGATTAATATACTATAGATCAGTTGTTTGGTGTTTTAACTACTTTTGAATTAAGAGAGTTCAACAAAGATGCTCCAAGGAAAGAAAATACTTTTAAAGTCAACAAGAAAGAGATGAATGATGAATCTGATCTGGATGATTTTGATGAAGTGGAAGAAAATTTTGTAAGAAGATTGAAAAGGGCACTAGCAGATATAGGGGTAAGTTACCTTTCAAGTGTTTCAATTATGGAAAGATAGGTCACTATGCTTCAAAATTTCCAAATAAAGTTTCAAATGACAAACATAAAGATCATAAAGGTAAATCCTTCAAGAAAAGCTATTATGTTAAAGAAGATAGTGATAATGAGAAATAAAACTACCCAAATATTAAAATTGATGAATGCTTGTTCATGGCTTTGAATGTGAGAAATAATTCTACTAACCCTAAGGAATGTGTGAAGAAAATTTCTTTAGAAATAGGTCACAGTATTAAAGGAACTATGTTGACTGCCTTTCATTCAAAAGAGGAGAGAAAATATTGGATAATTGATGGAGGATGTTCAAATCATATGATAGGTGATAAGAGTAAGTTTGTTAACCTTAATAAATATTATGGTGGATGTGTTAAGTTTGGTGATGACACATCTGCTAAGATTTGTTGAAAAGGTTCAATTAATTTTTATGGAAATAATAAGACAGATGAGGTTCCTTATGTCAAGGGTCTCCGACATAATCTTCTTGGTGTAGGAAAAATGTGTACCAGAGGATACAATTTGGTCTTTCAAGATGATGGTTTTGAAATTAGAAAAGGAAGACCCAGTATCTTGGTTGTAGTAGGAAAAAGGATAGAATGAAATGTTTATCAACTCAAAAGTGCTAGTGGTAAGTGCTTTATGACTCAAATCAATAAAAGTTGGTTGTTGCATAGAATAATGTGCAATATCAATTTTGATAGCCTAGTAAAAATCAATTCTACTCATGTTGTGAGAGACTTTCCAATAATTACAAAGCCTATCAATGCAATTTGTAAAGAGTTTCAATTTGGAAAATAAACAAGGAATAGGTTCAAAACTAAGCAACATAGTACAACAAGATACATACCTATGTGGACATACCAGAACAAGAATCCCTCAAGGTGACAGGTATTTTATGTTGTTAATAGATGATTAATCTAGAATGACTTGGGTGACCTTTCTCAAAGAAAAATCAGAAGCTCTATATAAGTTTAAAGCATTTAAATCTATGGTTGAGAATGGAAATGATTTTAAAATCAAGTGCTTAAGGTCTAACAGAGGTGGTGAGTTTTACTCAAATGATTTTAACATTTTTTGTGAAGATCATGGGATAAAAAGAAATTTATCAACTCCTAGAACTCCACATCAAAATGGGGTTTTAGAGAGGAAGAACAAGACAATTTAGGAGACGGAAAGAACCATGTTGATGGAAGAAAATCTATTGGATCTCTATTGGAGAGACGATATTCATACCCTAGTTTACATTCTCAACAGAGGACAAGCAAGAGTGAATAGTTCAAAGACCCGCTATGAACTATGGTATGGAAAAACTCCTATTGAGAAATATCTCAAAGTGTTTGGAAGTAAATGTTATATCATGAGGGATGAAGAAAACTTAGGAAATTTTGATGCAAGATCAAATGAAGGAATATTCCTTGGAGACTCTACAAAGAGCAAGGAATATAGGTGTTACAACAAGAGACTAAAGAAGATAATTGAAAGTGCAAGTGTCAAAGTGGGTGAAGAATCACATTAGAACTCGGTGCTAATAGAAGGATATGAATATGATGACCCCCTTTTCAGAGAAGAAGAAAAAGAGATGTTAGTAGAAGAGGAAGAAACTCTAAAAAAAAACCCTAAGACTCCTAAGTATGTGTAGAAAAATCATTCTAAGGATTAAATAATTAGAGACAAGAGCAAAGGTGTGCTAATAAGAAGAAAAGCTACTATGGCAGAGGAACATGTAAATTTTTGTTTACTCTCTAAAATAGAACCTAAAATAGTTACTAAAGCATGCAAGGATGAAAATTGGATCAATGTTATGGAAGAAGAACTAAGGAAAATTGAGAAGAATCGAACATGGGAACTAGTCCCAAGACCAACAAACAAGAATGTGATATGAACTAAATGGGTCTTCAAGAACAAGTTGAATGAGAATGGAGAAGTTATTAGAAACAAGGAAAGACTTGTGTGTAAAGACTACCCACAAGTGGAAGGAATAGATTTTGAATATACATTTTCTCCAGTAGCAAGAATGGAGGCTATTAAGATGTTTTTGGCTTTTATGACACATAAAGACTTCAAGGTATATCAAATAAATGTAAGGTTTGCATTTTTGAATGGTAAGCTAGAAGAAGAAGTGTGCATTGAACAACTAGAAGGTTTTCAATTATGAGAATATCTTGATATGGTCTATAGGTTGAAGAAGGAATTATATGGGCTCAAACAGGCTCCTAGGCTTGGTATGCAAGATTGGACAAATACTTACTATATCAAGGATTCAAAAGAGTACCATAGAAAGTAACCTCTACTTCAAAGTTGAGGAAGATCAAATATTGATTGTGGTTGTGTATGTTGATGATATAATCTTTGGAATAAATGAGACCATGTGCAAAAATGTTACAAAGGAGATGCAAAATGAGTTTGAAATGTCAATACTTGGGAAGATGAATTTCTTGGTCTACAAATTATTCAATTAGAAAAGGGATATTCATTTCACAATAAAAATATATAAAGGAAATGTTAAAGAAGTTTGGAATGGAGGATTCTAAACCAATATGTACTCCCATGGTTACTAGTTGTAAATTAAGCAAAAGTGATGAATCTCCTAAGAAAGATCAGACTAAGTATAGATCCATGATTGGTGGATTACTATATCTAATTGCAACTAGACCTAAATTATGCATGCAATATGTCTTGAAACAAGATTTCAAGAAGATCCTAGAGAGTCCACATGTGGTAGCAGTCAAAATGATATTCAGATATTTGAAGGGCACTCTAGACTATGGTCTATGGTATTCTAAGGATACTAACTTCTCTTTGAGTGCTTAAACAAATGTAGATTGGGTAGGTTGTGCAGATGATAGAAGTACAAGTGGAGGTTCTTTCTTCCTTGGAAATAGGCTAGTTTCTTGGATAATTAAGAAGTAGGATTCAATGTCATTATCTACTATAGATTTAGAATATGTTGTGGATGAAGTTGACATTAAAGGATATCATAATATAATTTGATGAACCTATTCCTATATTGTGTGATAATACAAGTGATATCAAAATTTTAAAAAATACTATAATGCATTCAAGAATAAAGCATATCTCTATCTGGTATCACTTTCTAAGAGAGAAATTTGCTAAGAAGGAAATGAAGTTGGAGTATGTACCTACAAAGGATCAAACAGCAAACATTTTCACAAAAGTTCTTCCAAAAGATATATTTGAGTATCTCAGACATAAGCTAGGGGTTATTGCCCCTCCTTTCAACTAGATGCATAATATTGTGCATCTATTCAAGAGAGAAATTCAATATGTATTCATTTTCCTGGACTGATGAAGGATACCTCTTAGGGGGAGTAGGTAGTGTTGTCTTTGGTTGTTGTAGTTGGGCGGAGCATATCTTGTGCCTAAAGTGTTGTGTGTAGGTGTTTCCCTATGCTATTGATGTCAAAGGGGGAGAGATAAGTCTTTAAAACATAGAAAAAAGAGAAAGAGAGAAGTATGAAAAATGTAGGGAAATAAATTTTCAAGGGGGGAGAGTTTCTTGAGTATTGGAGTTACATAGTTTCTTTTATTGTTGATGTTTTTTCAACAGATGTTGCTATCAATTACAAAAGGTGGGATTGTTGCACTATGTTGTCATCAATGCTATCATTGATGTCAACCTCTAGTATGGATATGTTGAGAAGGTGTTTATGGTGTTGATCAGGTGTTACAAATACAACAGGGTTACTTGGTTTCCAAGTGCTTTTGAGAAAATTTGCACAAAAGACTGAACAAGGTGACTGGGAAGTGTTTTATATTTTTCTCTATATTTCTTCATGCTTAAATATGAGCTTGCGCAGTTTGAACGAGATGATAAAAATTCTTTGAAGGTATTATATATAGAGTTTTAGGTTCAAGATCATGATGTATTAGAATATATGTTTGACATTATGTTGGATTGTCTCTGGCTTATGAAGATGGATATCTAGGAGGAATGGAATTGCTTTGCATTTCTCCGTGTTAAAGTTTCTTTTCTTTCAAATTTGGGAATTTTCTAATATTTCTTGTATTTATCTTCCCTTGTTTTTTTTAGTGCTCACTTGTTTCACAAGATTTTCTAATGAGTTGTATCTCTATGGCAAGTTGACTAGTCGCATAGGATGATAGTATTCTCAATTTCATGTGTTTGCACTAGTGTTTTTGAATATTATGTTGGTGTTGGAATATTTGAGGATGTTGTGTAATGATGCCACATGGTCCATCAGAAATTTTTAGCCTTGGTGAATGTGAATTTGGTTGTTTGATAGTGTTAATGTTGATTTGGCCAACTTGGTGTGTTAGCACTAATTGAAAATGAGCTTCATGGTTTTTGGAAGCTTAGTGTAGCATGTCAGTGTATATTTAGGTTTTGGTTAACCATTGATGTGGTCCACCCTCACTTCTTTCCACCATGGAAGTGTTTTGTTCCAACCTATTTGGTGGTTGCATGTTTGAGGTGCATACATTTCACTAAAGTCGACCTAGAGAAGGTTATTCGAGGTTGCAAAAAATATATATACAAGGTCAATTCTTTGGAGATGTAGGTGGCATGGATGATGTATGTATGATCATGTGTTAAGATCTAAGTGAAAGAAAGAACATCTAAGACTACCAGAAGTAGCGAGCAGAATGTGTCTATAGTTTAGTGTGGCAGAAGTTGTTGGAGGTAGAGAGATGAAGGTTGGGGATGGTAAAGAGACATTGTGGTGGTTTCTCCATTTTCTTTGAGGTAGTGAAACTCCTTGTAACTATTTCTTTGTAATCTGAAAGAAGTGATATTCCTGGGCAGTGAGCCCTTAGAAATTAGCCTTTCTTTTGAATAGTGAGTCCTCTAGGCAATGGGCCCTTCAGGTAGTGAGCCTCTTGTAAGTAGTTTCTATTTTCATATAGTGACCTAATCCTCACTATTGCTTTTCCCTTATAGGGTTTTCCATGTAAATATTTAGTGTTCCATTGTGAATTATTATTATAAATATGTTGATGTTTCATTTGTATACATTCATACTAATACTTGATATGGTTTTGAAGGTTTTTATGCACAACTAATTCACCCACCTCTCAGTTTTCATGTGTGTCTAGCACTTTAGACAACACCATGTATCAATGAAACAACTAAAACACTCACTTATACATAAAGGTAATGAAGGTATACATAAACATGTAAGAGATAATAGTGATAATAGTTAAATTTCATTAACATAAGGCTTAGAAGAAGTCTTTACAGTTCTAGAATGCAAAATGAATTTTCTACCAAAGAAAAAACCTAGAGGAGCCAAGGGAATAACCATTAACATGAATACAATCATTTATGTTATAGTGCAAGTATAACTTGAATGACTTCAAACAAAACCTTAACCCTACTAGGGTTAGCAGTCAGTTGAAATATGATCAAAGCAGATATGGATGATAGGGCCATTGAACCTCATGCTAAGGTTGACCTAAAAACCCTAATGTGCAATCCATGCCTCTACAATGAATGTTCTATAAGTGCAAAGTAGACAACTCTCATGAAATTCGCCATGAAACTTATTTTTTAATAGAAGAATGTCTCTTCCATAAAGGAGGTATGGGCATTGAATTTACATTGACTATGGCATGGAAATACATGAATAATAATCCCTACAATGAGAAAATCCAATCCTAGTAGCTGAAAATATCACTCAATCATTACTACAAGAACTCACATGAAATGGTGTTCCTAGCCATTAACAAATTTGAATTTGGGCCATTTGATTAGAGATGGAGGGCTGAGATCAAATATCCAAGCCTACTATAGAAAATTTAAAACGTGATTCTCTATTTTGTAAGATCAATGCCCTATGCGCCCCCTTAGATCAGTGCAAAACCTCTAAGGCATCCTTCAGGGAGAGTGCACTATGAAGAGTTGAAGCAATGAAATATGGGGTTGACACCTATCACCACTCTAACCACAATATTCCTTAGTGCATTCTTTATTTGCGCTCAGTAATAGAAATTTCACTCTGAAGAATCCTTGCACTATAATACGAAGATGTTGTGCATCATTCTAGAACTGGACCTTTCCTAGTGCATTTTTCTTCTATTTTAAAGGAATGAAAATGTGCTACAAAGAAACTCAATGTTTCTATGGGAAGACGTCGCTTTTCCACCATCCCTAGCCTTCACTACCTAGTCCATTCTCCTTATGCGCCTGGTTTATGGAAAATCCCTTTGAAGAGATTTTGTGATGTAACCTAGAGCCGACATGCATCGTCATCCTAGAATGATCCCTTCCTTGCGTGATTTTGCAATATGCTTATCTTAAGAAAATGTGTTATCAAGGAACTTAGCATTACAATGAAGGGCTTCCACCTATCGTCACCTCGTGTACCTTAGCCCAACACATTTATTTTATGTGCTCAATTTATGAAAATACACTTCAAAGAAAGAGTGTATTGCAATGGAATGATGACACATAGCTTTAGTGAGGCCAGGATCTCAATAGTTAAGTGATCTATTTAAGCATATGCATAAAATTTTGTTTAGGATCATGCTAGGGAAGGAAGGGGGCCAAGATCATACATGGGGACTTAGACTTAATATTTTAATAATTTGGGATAGAGTATAGAGAGCAATGGGTCTAACTGGTATGCTAGGTATGAGGGGTCGATAAAGGTATGGAATAGAGACCCATAAGTTGCTACTTAAACGATAGGAAACTAATTATATGCAGTCAACACAAGAATATAACAAAATTAATTATTGCACTACTTAGAGCTAGGGTTTCTTGAGGATTTTAGACAACAACTTGAAAGGGTGAAAGGAAACTAATAGATGCATTTGAACATGATTCACATTTGAAATTTATCATATTAGTTTTTTTGTGATGGATCATGCAAAAAAGGATGGATGGCACATGGTGTCAACATTTTGGAAACTTCTCTCGATGAATGCCTACTAATCGAGAATCTAGATTCCTTATCAATTCATTGGACACAAAGTCATAAGGGAATTCTCCAAAACTGGCCTCCCAAAAATCAAACAAAACATGTGCAAACCAATTTGGAGGAAAGAAAGAAAACTAGAATATGCATTCCCTTATGGAGAATGTAGGTGTGCAAATACACTTTTTGAAAGTAAAACAACTAACTAATATTAACTTGAATTTCAAAACTTATTAGAAATAAGGCTTGAGATGAATTCCATTCACTAGAATTGGAAGAACCTCACCATCTAACTTAGAGAGATGAAAATCATTTTCCTCCTTACAACTGATGATGATATAAGGGTCATTCCAGATGTCATCAAATTTGGTATGCCTTCTAGCTTTAGCTCTATTTGCATCCCATTTTAGTATCAAATATTCCTCTTGGAACACTTCATGGGTAGCGTTCTTGTCAAATTTTATTTTTACCTATGCTTGACGAGTCTCCAAGATGTGTATGGCTTTGTGTCTGGTCTCTTCCAACTCCAATAGCTCTGCCAAACTTACTACCATAGAATCATTACCCTCTAAATCCAACTAATGTGCTAACTCAAGAGAATGAAACTCCAATGATAATGGTAATCTTGCTTCTCTTCCATAAACTAGCATAAAATGAGAATTACCAATTTCTCTTTTAGGATTAATTCTATTAGACCAAAGGGATTCCTTCAATTTTCTATGCCAATCCCTTTGATTATCTTTAGTAGTCCTTTTGATAATCTTGATGATATTTTTAGACTCAACTAGGCCATACCCTAAGGGTAATAATTAGATGATATTTTTAAAAATATATCATGCCTAATTTCCTAATCATTGATCTAGATACCAACAAAAGATTTGGCATTATTAGAGATGATGGTGTAAGGGGTGCCAAACCTAGTCACAATTTCATTAAGGAACTTTAGAATTGAATTTTTTGTGGAAAATTTTAAAGCAATTTCCTTTTTCCACTTGGTGATGTAGCATGTGACTACTAATATATATTTATGTCCAACACTAGATGGTGTATTTATCATGCTAATAAAATCAAATCCCCATTCTATGAATGGTTGATCAACTTAAATGGGATGGAGGGGTAGGGAAACCAGCCTTTTCTTTCTAGAGAAGAAAGCACATTTTTTTGCAATTTATTACCCATTTGTGAGCATCATTAAACAAGGTTGGACAATAGTATGTAGCCCTCATAACCTTAGAATTAGTATTCCTTGAATAGAAATATCCACCTGAAGGACCATAATGGAATTCTCCCAACATTCTAATACCCTAATCTTGTTCTATGCATCTTAATAAAACCCCATTGAAGTCCCTTATAAAAGTTATATCATTCACTATGAATTAGGGAATGGACTACAACCTAAAATGTCTTATTTTTTTCTTATTCAAACCTAGAGGATATCTTTCTTATTACAAGAAGATAGACATGTCATTCACCCAACTACATTGAGTTTTTGCATTTGATTCTTGAGGTTCTTGTAGAAAAAGGGCAACCTCTAAAGGTTGTTCAAAAGATGAGACAAGTTGTTGACACAATCCTTTTCCTCTCACAAGCTTAGTGATCTTAATATCAACATCATATTCCATCACCTTGGGATTCCATCCTTTCTCTTTTCTCACTAGTATCTTTGCTTAACAAAAATTCTTTGATGCTCGCATGAGGGACCATCAATTGTGTCTTATTGTTAAAAAACATGTGCCTAAACTTCTTCAATTCTCTAATAGCAAGAAGAACCTACTTTTCAATAGATTTGTACTTGACCTCATATTCCTTGAGCCCTTCACTAAAGAAAGAAATTGGTTGTTCCATATTTTGATTGTTTAGTTGGGTTAGGAAAACTTATATGCTTGCTTCACCTCCAAATGTGTAAAGACTAAAATCCTTATCATAATTGGGATTGATAAGGGTAGGATCCTGATAAATCTCTTTTTTAATGGTCTCAAATCTATACTTTCCCTCTTTGGTCCATTTTAAAACCATATTTTTCTTAAACATGGAAGTGAGAGACTTTACCAAAGCAACAAGGTTTGGGATGAACCTTATCACAAATTAATTGTTCCCAAGAAAATTTGTAATCCCCTCTTATGACTAGGGAGTGGGATGGCCAAGATAGACTTTACCCTTGTAGGATCAATGACTAGGCTATCCTTTGAAATAATGTATCCAATAATTTTTCCCTGGATAGTGGAAAAGACACATTTGATTGGATTTAGGGAAATACCATATTCATTGCATTTATGAAAGACCTATTCAAGGTGGTTGAAATTATCTCTTGAAATTTTTCAAAACACTATGATATCATCTAAGTAGACTAGTACAACTATCTGAACACACCTTGAAATTTCATGTCCATGGCTCTTTGGAAAGTGGCTCCAATATTGGTTAACCAAAAAGGTACCTTGCAATAAGCATAGGAACCCCACTTTGTAGTAAATTTTATCTTGTGTTGGTTAGATTCTTGAACTAGAAACTTATTGTAGCCTAAATAACCATCTAAGAAACAAAATATTTCTAAACCACTAACTTTCTGCAAAATCTTCTCCATAGAAGGAAGATGCTAGTGATCATTTAAAGAGGCCCTATTCAAGTCTCTAAAATCCACACAAAGCCTTACTTTCCCATTCTTCTTCTTGAAAGGGACTAATTTCACCACCCATGAAGAATGTTTGATAGGAAATATGATCCTAGACTCTATTAATTAAGTCAATTCCTTCCTCGTCAAAGGCTCAATCTTGAGGTTTATAGGCCTTTGTTTCTACCTTACAGGCTTGGCATCTAGATCTAAATCAATGGTATGTTGGACAAGGTTTGCGCAAAAACCATTTAGGTCTTTGATTTTCATGCAACTATATCACTATATCTATTTCAAAGATCAATAAAAAATTCATGTTCAAATGTAGAGCATACCTTTCCCAAGTTTAAGGATTCCCTTCTGCAATGGTAACCGACTTGAAGTCACCTTTCTTTGCAGCTAGGTTTATCTTTTTTTTCTTCAACTATTCATCTAAATTAAAGATACCCTCAAGGGTGATGAGACCCTTGGGTAACTTGTTGCTACTTATCTATATGATTTGATCCCCATATTGATTTTATAGCTTGGATTGATTCTTACTAGAAGAAATAAGATTTGGTTCTAGTTTGTGTTTTTCAACAACATTCAAATTTTTTATTTTCCAAAATAATATACAATGTTTAAAAATGTAAATAAGATATTCAATTAATGTAATTCCTCAAGCAAGTAAATTAGATTTGAATTAAATCAAAAGATCTACATATATAAGCTAATTCAAGTTCACCAAAATGTTAATTGTGAAAAGAGGTCCTAGATCTAATTAGTAGATTAACTTAGATTAACATTTCTTTTTCTTAATATTAGAACACAAACCAATGAAAGTGTTATGATAGGATAACATCCTAGAAGGAGATCCAATATTCTTCGGTTTTGTTCCTTTGTTGCAAAGAGGGAAAATTTCTAAGATGTGATTTAATTAACTTAATTGTTATAAGCCCTAATCTAAAAAATATGAATAATTACACAAACAAAAATAGAATTGCACAAAAACAGGTATAGATCTGAGAAAGGAAGACATAGGAGCACCTATCACAAGAAGTAGATGCTAAATTGGAGGGGTAGGGCTGCCAAGCACCCTAGTCTAAGGGTTTTAATTTGGTCTGAAGTCTTTCTAACATGTCACAATTTGTTTTATCTTCTTCTAACTTGTCACTATCAAAAATTTTGGATTAGAATCTACACGCACAAAAAGAGGGAAATGGTTATGTTGTATAGGCGCATGTGTAGGTCAAACCCAAAGTTGGTGTTTGCACCTCCACAACAACAATAATGTTGATGATAAAGAGTGTGCTCCCCTGAGGGAGCAAAAGAAAATTAAATGGTAAATATTGTAATAAATGGAATAACATAAGATAGATTTGCCTTAGGTATGAAACTCTTGTTGGAGTGATATCATACCACAAGTTTCCACAAGGAGTTGATGAAGAAGGAATAAGTTTCCTTTAATAACTACAAGGGTTAGTCCACATAACAAAATAGAGAGCTATAGCAAAGCATGTAGAGAAGAGTAGAGAATTCTCATAAAGAAGTTACATGTATGTTCATAATTAATGCATAATAGCTCATAAATTTCCAAATGAGAGAAAAATACTTATATATATGCATCCCAAGTAGTTTTTGGAGTAAGGATGACAAAGTACCATTTTCAAGACACCAAAGGCCAACATGAGTTTATAAATTTTTGAAAGCTAATTCCAAAGATAGGAGTGCCCAAAATTCCTATTTTGGTCTTTTTCGTTCCAACACTTAGAATGTCAAGGAATTTAATGTATTTTCTTAATTTGGCCCCGAAATGAACATATTATGAATATAATTAACTATACATGTGAAATAGAGTGTAAAACCTAGTGTGAAATTGTTAGGGGTGACAATTTACAATATTACAATATATAATTACCAAACATATGGTGTTGATGTGAAAAAAGATGGGGGACCAAAAAGGGGGCTTAAGTGGCCACTTTTTTTTAAAATCAGGGAATATTGACCTTGGACATGAAATTGAGGATAGTTACACTCAAATTTTTGAGATGAAACAAAAACAAGGATTGTACTACTCCGAGTCTACTTTGTAAACTACTATTTTTTTTTGGAAATGGTTGAGATTAAGGGGTTCAAAAGAGGGGACCACGGAAATTGGTGTTGTTTTTGTCAAAAAAATATAGCATAGCAACTTTTGTGGCTCCCTAGCATGGTTAACTATTTTTTAGTATTTTTAAAATTGCTTTGGTGAGAAATTAGCTAACAGTATGTAGTTTATACTCAATTTTTTGATAATTTTTTAATGAATATTTAATTTTTTAATAATTTTCAAAGTGGAAACTTCCTAAAAAATAATATTTTGGCCGTGCTACCCCTATAAAATTTGGAAACTAATTGATTTTTTTTAATATGCGTAGAATGGAGTCTAGTTTCTAAAAATGTAATTTATATAAAATTTCAATGAATGGTTAATTTATAACAAAAAAACACCAAAAACTAGTTTTTTCCAAAAAAAAGACACAAACAAAATAAATTATAGATCAAAGGCTTAACATTGTCAAAATGTGAAAAAATTACATTGTTAGATAGCTAAGAGAGAGCCTAACATTACCCAGGTGTTGATTCGTTTGACATTGAAAAACGTGCAAACCTAATGCTTAGCACAAACGTGATTATGCGAAATATTGTAGAATTTGCAAAAACACATCTTTGGATTTTGGGAAGACACTACAAGCCTTTGGGTTGGCATTCCAAGGTAAACACCAAGCCCAAGGCTTGGGGATTCCCAAAGCAAGAAATAACGTGAGAATGTTATAATGCGAGTGCATTATAACACGCTCACATTATTTCTTAGTTTTGACATGGTTTTTATGTTTGTGCCCAAGACATGTCTAGCAAGACATAACGCGAGCGCATTATAATGCACTTGTGTTATGTCTTGCTTTGTGTTAAATTCTACTCTATTGAATTTTTGTATATATATTTGTATGTTTGTATGTATCTATGCTTGTATGACATGTATGTATCTATGCATGCATGCTTGTATGTATGTATCTATTAGAGTATGTATGTATGTAAGATTGTATGTACATATGTATGTATTCTTGTATGTATGTAAGTATGTATGTATGTCTATATGTATGTATGCCTACTTATATGTATGTATGTATGTATGTATTTAGAGGGAGGGAGAATTTTAAGAGAGAGAGAGAAGTAGTGAGAGAGAGATCTGAGAGAGGGAGAGGGGGTGGAAGGGAGAGAGCTAAGAGAGAGGGACTAAGAGAGAAGGGGTTGGAGTGAGAGGAACTTAGCTAGGTAGGGTGGGAGGGATAGAGGGAGGGAGGGAGAGAGAGAGAGTGGGTGGGAGAGAGAGACCTGAGGGAGAGAGAGAAGGGGGAGAGAGAGAGAGAGGGAGAGAAAGAGAGTTATGTAGGTAGGGTTGATAGGGAGACATTTGAGAGATAGGTAGAGAGATGGAGTGCAAGAGAGAGGGAGTGAGAGAGAGGGAGTGTGAGAGAGAGACCTGAGAGAGAGGGAGAGAGAGAGGGAGTGTGAGAGAGGGGTTGGAGTAATAGGGACTTATCTAGGTAGTGTGGGAGGGATAGATAGAGAGAGAGGGGGGAGAGAGAGAGTTACCTAGGTAGGGTGCCAGAGGGAGAGACCTGAGAAAGAGAGGGGGATAGGAGGAAGAGACCTATGAGATATGGAGAGAGAGGGAGTGATGGAGAGGGAGTGAGAGGGAGAGGGAGAGAGAGAGAGAGAGAGAGAGAGAGAGAGAGAGAGAGAGAGAGAGAGAGGAGTGAGAGAGGGAGTGGTAGGGATTGATTGAGTGATATGTACATAGAAAGAGGGAGAGGGTAGATAGAGACAATTAGAGAGGGTAGGAGAGAGGGAGGGGGAGAGAGGTTAGAAGATAGATAGAGAGAGAGGGATAGGGGTTGAGGGATTAGGGTTGAGGTTCAAATGTATAGGGTAGAGGGTATAATGTACAAGGTAGAGGGTTGATGGTTTAAGAGTTTAAAGATTGAGGGGTTAAGGGTTGAGGTTTTAAAGGTTTAAGAGTTGATGGATGAGTTTTAGGGTTGAGGGTTGAGGGTATAGGGTTGAGTATATAGGTTTTAGGGTATATGGTTGAGGGATTATGCTTGAGGATCCAATGTATAGGGTAGATGGTTGATAATTAAGGGTTCAAGGTTTAATATATATTGTAGAGGGTTGAGGGTTGAGGGTTTAAGGGTTGAGGGATTAGGTTTTAAGGGTAGAGGATTGAGGGATTATGGTTTAAGGGTTGAGGGTTGATGGATTATGGTTGAGGGATTAAGGGTTAATAGTTGAGGGTTTAGGGATTGAGGGTTGAGGGTGTAGGGTTTAAAGGTTGAGGGATTAGGGTTGAGGGATTAATGGTTGAGTATTGAGGGTTTATGGTAGAGATTTTAAGGGTTGAGGGTTGAGGGTTGAGGGTTTAGGGTATTGGGTTGAGGGTAGAGGGTTTAAGGGTTGAGGGATTAGGGTAGAGAGGGAGAGATGGATGGATGGGAGAGATGGATCAAGAAGTGAGATAGAGAGAATGAGAGAAGAGGAGGGAGGGATAGACATAGATGATGGTTAAGGATCCGATGTATAGGGTAGAGGGTTGAGAATTGAGGGTATAGGGTTGAGGACCTATAGGGTTGATGGTTTAGGGTATTTGGTTGAGGGTATAGGGTTGAGGGATTAGGGTAGAGGGTAGAGGGTAGAGGGTATTGGGTTGAGGGTAGAGAGTAGAAGGCTTAAGGGTTTAGGGTTGAGGGTTTAGGGTATAGGTTTAAGGGTATATGGTTGAAGGATTAGGGTTAAGGGTCCATAGTATAGGGTAGAGGATAAAGGGGTTGAGGGTTTAGGGTTTAATGGTTGAGGATTGAGGGTTTAAGGGTTGAGGGTTGAGAATTGAGGGTTGAGGGTTTAATGTATGGGGTAAAGGGTAAAGGGTAGAGGGTAGAGGGTAGAAGGTTTAGGGGTTGAGGGATTAAGGATTGACCTGGTTGAGGGATTAGGGTAGATATTTTACTTGGGTTTAATGGTTTAAGGGTTGAGCGTATAAGGTTGAGGCATTAGGGTTGAGGGTAGAATGTATTGTGTTGAGGGTAGAGGGTAGAGGTTTTAAGGGTTGAGGGTTGAGGGTTGAGGGTTAAGGGTTTAGGGTAGAGGGTTGACGGTATAGGGTTGAGGGATTAGGGTTGAGGTTCAAATATATAGGGTATAGGGTATAGGGGTTGAGGGTTTAGAGTTTGATTGTTGAGGGTAGAGTGTTGAGGTTTAAGTTTTGAGGGATTAGGGTTGAGGGATTAAGGGTTGAGGGTTGAGGGATTAGGGTAGATATTTTACTTAGGTTTAAGGTTTTAAGGGTTGAGGGTTGAGGGATTAGGGTAGAGATTTTACTTGGGTTTAAGGTTTTAAGGGTTGAGGGTATAGGGTTGAGGGTATAGGATATTTGGTTGAGGGTAGATGGTATAGGGTTTAATGGTTTAGGGTTTAAGGGTTAGGGTTGAGGATTTAAGGTTGAGGGTAGAGGGTTGAGGGTATAGGGTTGAGTTTTTAAGGGTTAAGGGTATAGGGTTGAGGGATTAAGGTAGAGAGGGAGTGGTGAATGGAGAAGTGAGATAGAGAGAAGGAGAGAAGAGGAGAGAGGGATAGAGATAGATGAGGGTTGAGGATCCAATGTATAAGGTAGAGGGTTGAGAATTGAGGGAATAGGGTTGAGGACCTATAGGGTTGATGGTTTAGGGTATTGAGTTGAGGGTAGAGGGTATTGGGTTAAGGGTAGAGGGTAGAAGGTTTACTGGTTTAGGGTTGAGGGTTTAGGGTTGAGGATAGAGCGTTTAGGGTATAGGTTTGAGGGTATAAGGTTGAAGGATTAGGGTTGAGGTTCCAATGTATAGGGTATAGGGTATAGGGATTGAGGGTTTAGGGTTTAAGGGTTGAGGGTTTAGGGATTAAGGATTGAGGGTTGAGAATTAAGGGTTGAGGGAATAAGGTTGAGGGATTAGGGTGAGGGTAGAGGGTATTGAGTTGAGGGTAGAGTGTAGAGGGTAGATGGTAGAGGCTGTAAATGTTTAGGGTTTAAGGGTTAAGGGCTGATGGTTTAAGGTTGAGGGTATAGGATTGAGTGTTTAAGGGTTTAAGGGTTGAGGGTATAGGGTTGCAGTATTAGGGTAGAGATGGATGGATGGATCGAGGGAGAGAAGGAGGGATAAGTGAGATAGAGATAAGGAGAGAAGAGGAGGGAGGGATAGAGATAGATGAGGGTTGAGGATCCAATGTATAGGGTAGAGGGTTGAGAATTGAGGGTATAGGGTTGAGGACCTATAGGGTTGATGGTTTAGGGTATTGAGTTGAGGGTATAGGGTTGAGGGATTAGGGTTGAGGGTATAGGGTTGATGGATTAGTGTTGAGGGTCTAATGTATAGGATAGAGGGTATAGGGGTTGAGGGTTTAGGGTTTGAGTGTTGAGGGTAGAGGGTAGAGTGTCGAGGGTTTAAGGGTTGAGGGATTAGGGTAGAGGGATTAAGGGTTGAGGTTTGAGGGATTAGGGTAGAGATTTTACTTGGGTTTAAGGGTTGGGGGTATAGGGTTGAGGGATTAGGGTTGAGGGTAGAGGGTATTGGGTTCAAGGTAGAGGGTAGAGGGTTTAAGGTTGAGGGTATAGGGTTTATTGTTTAAGGGTTTAAGGGTTGATGCTATATGGTTGAGGGATTAGGGTGGAGATGGATGGATGGATGGAGGGAGAGATGGAGGGAGAAATGAGGTAGAGAGAAGGAGAGATGAGGAGGGAGGGACAGAGATAGATGAGGGTTGAGGATCCAATGTATAGGGTAGACTATTGAGAATTGAGGGTATATAGTTGAAGACCCATAGGGTTGATGGGTTAGGGTATTGGGTTGAGGCTATAGGGTTGAGGGATTATGGTTGAGGGTAGAGCGTAGAACGTTTAAGGGTTTAGGGCTTAATGGTTTAGGGTTGAGGGTAGAGGGTTTATGGTATAGGTTTTAGGGTATATGGTTGAAGGATTAGGGTTGAGGATATAGGGGTTGAGGATTTAGGGTTTAAGGGTTGAGGGTTGAGGGATTAAGGGTTTAGGGTTGAGAATTGGGGGTTGAGGGTTTAAAGTAAAGGGTAAGGGGTTTAAGGGTTGAGGGTTGAGAATTGAGGTTTGAGGGTTTAATGTATAGGGTAGAGGGTAGAGGGTTTAAGGGCTTATGGATTAATGGTTGAGGGTTGAGGGATTAGGGTAGATAGTTTACTTGAGTTTAAGGGTTTAAGTGTTGAGGGTATAGGTTTGAGGGATTAAGGTTGAGTGTAGAGGGTTTAGGGTATAGTCATTGAGGGATTATGGTTGAGGGTCCAATGTATAGGGTAGAGGGTATATGGGTTGAGGGTTTAGGGTTTGAGGGTATAGGGTAGAGGGTAGAGGGTAGAGGGTAGAGTGTTGAGGGTTTAAGGGTTGAGGGATTAGGGTTGATGGATTAAGGGTTGAGGGTTGAGGGATTAGGGTAGAGAGTTTACTTGGGTTTAAGGGTTTAAGGATTGATGATATAGGGTTGAGGGATTAGCATTGAGGGTATAGGGTTTAGGGTATAGGGTTGAGGGATTAGGGTTGAGGGTCCAATAGATAGGGTAGAGGGTATAGGGGTTGGGGATTTAGTGTTTGAAGGTTGAGGGTAGAAGGTAGAGGGTAGATTGTTGAGGGTATAAGGGTGTAGGGATTAGGGTTCATGGATTAAGGGTTGAGGGTTGAGAGATTAGGGTAGAGATTTTACTTGGGTTTAAGATTTTAAGGGTTGAGGGTATAGGGTTGAAGGATTAGGATTGAGGGTAGATGGTTTAGGGTATAGGTTTGAGGGTATATGGTTGAAGGATTAGGGTTGAGGGTCCAATGTATAGGGAAGAGGGTAAAGGGGTTGAGGGTTTAGGGTTAAAGGTTGAGGGTTGAGGGTTGAGGGATTAAGGGTTGAGAGTTGAGAATTGAGGGTTGAGGGTTTAACATATAGGTTAGAGGGTAGAGGTTAGTTGGTAGAGGGTTTAAGAGTTGAGGGATTAAGGGTCGAGGGTTGAGGGATTAGGGTAGAGATTTTACTTGGGTTTAAGGGTTTAAGGGTTGAGGGATTAGGGTATAGATGGAGGGATGGATGGAGGGAGAGATGGAGGGAGAAGTGAGATAGAGAGAAGAAGAGAAGAATAGGGAGGGACAAAGATAAATGAGGGTTAAGGATCCAATGTATAGGGTAGAGGGTTGAGAATTGAGGGTATAGGTTTGAGGACATATATGGTTGATGGGTTAGGGTATTGGGTTGAGTGTAGAGGGTTGAGGGATTAGGGTTGAGGGTAGAGGGTATTGGGTTGAACATAAAGGGTAAAATATTTAAGGGTTTAGGGTTGAGAGTAGAGTGTTTATGGTATATGTTTGAGGGTATATGTTTGAAGGATTAGGGTTGAGGGTCCAATGTACAGGGTAGAGGGTATATGGATTGAGGGTTTAGGGTTTAAGGGTTGAGGGTTGAGGGTTTAAGATTGAGGGTAGAGGGTTGAGGGTATAGGGTTGGGTGTTTAAGGTTTTAAGGGTTAAGGGTATAGGGTTGAGGGATTAGGGTAGAGAGGGAGGGATGGAGGGAGGGAGAGATGGAGGGAGAGGTGAGATAGAGAGAAGGAGAGAAGAGTAGGGAGGGACAGAGATAGATGAGGGTTGAGGATCCAATTTATAGGGTAGAGGGTTAAGAATTGAGGGTATAAGGTTGTGGAACTATAGGGTTGATGGTTTAGGGTATTGGGTTGAGGGTATAGGGTTGAGGGTAGAGGGTATTGGGTTGAGGGTAGAGGATATAAGAAGGTTTAAGGCTTTATGGTTTAAGGGTTTAGGGTTGAGAGTATAGGTTTGAGGGTTGAGAATTGAGGGTATATGATTGGTGATCTATAGGTTTGAGGGTATAAGGTTGAGGGATTAGGGGTGAGGGTAGGGGGTGTTGGGTTCAGGGTAGAGGGTAGAGGGTAGAGGGCTTAGAATTGAGGGTAGAGAGTTTAAGGGTTTAAGGTTAGAGGGTATAGGGTTGAGTGTAGAGGGTATTGGGTTAAGGGTAGAGGGTAGATGTTTTAAGGGTTTAGGGTTTACCTAGTTTAAGGTAGAGGGTCGAGGGTTGAGGTTTAAAGGTTAAGGGTTGAGAATATAAGGGTTTAAGAGTTGAGGGTTAAGGGAGAGAGAGAGGGAGTGGGAGAGAGATAAAGGGAGTGTGGTGCAGAGCACTATGTTTCTTCATTTTGTGAATTGAGTCTAGATAGGTTGAATGAGTTAAGATGTCAAATAAGGACATATTAGGCCATTTTGTAATGCTATTTTAATCTTTTGAGTCAGTTTGGGGGTCATTTGAGTTAATATTGGGAAAATTGCAAAATTGACAAAAAGTTGTCAAGCAAAAATGCAAAAATTGTTCAAATGTGGAAGCCCAACGGTCATGGGCATTGAAGAGTTAGTTTAGGTGGTTGGTTTTGGTGGGAAAATGTTTAAATATGTGGGAAATCTCATTGTAAAAGGCTCTGGATGGTTTTTGAGGAAAAACTAAGAAGAATATATCTATTTTCATATTTTTTTGTGAAATTTACCTATTTACAGGTATGGTACGATTCCATACAAGAAAAAAATGACTTAAAACCATGTGGATTTGGTTGAAGCAAGATTTAGCTTTAATTTTCATCTAATTTGAGGTTCTAACATTGAGTTTGTAGGGAGATTTACTCATTTTTCTGAAAGTTCCTGTTTAAGGGTGTGTTTAAGGGTTTTGAGGGTTAGTATGCAATAAAAGGTCATTCCACCTACTGTAAATACTATAGTTCAGTGGAATTGGCCTAATTAGTGTAGGTTTAGAGGTAGGAGCAGAATATTAGTAGTGGCAAGGTCATTTGGTGGAGTTTTCCACGTTGCCTCTATGGAAAATACATGAATTTAGGCCTAAAAGGCATAGCTTGAAGTAGAAAATTGAAGAAATAGCCAAGAGGAAGGTTGGATCATGGTAGTTTTAGTGAGATCAAGTGAATATTGATGAGATTGAAGAATTTTAAGGGTAGGGGAGGTCAAATACATGTTTGGGAATGAAGACCTAGTTGAGAAAAGAGGGTTTTTGAATGGAAAAGTGAGGTTTTAGAGTGTAAAAGTGGGTAAGGTTCTGGGGAAGCATAATTTGAAGGAAATTTAACCTTGTGCAGGCTAGATCAAGTGTGTTTGAAGTGGTTTTAAGGTTTTATGTGTTGCAAAGAGGGTTTTCGTTGCACCAAAAGATCGACCTATTAATGCCCGATACAACCGCATGATTTATTAAAGATCAAGATCCACAGGAGGTGGTTAAACCATGTCATGAATCCCAAGTATCGTGTTGGACTACGCCTACCACAAGAAGAGGAGAAAAAGAGTCACACCTTGCAACAATCCCCCCAACGCAAGCATGAGGTTCAAACTTGTGACCTCGGCTCTGATACCAATTGACGCAAAGACGGTTGTCGTTGCACCAAAAGATTGACCTGTTAATGCTCGATACCGCCACTAGATTTATATAAGATCAAGATCCATAGGAGGCAGTTAAACCATGTCACAAAGCCCAAGCACCACACTGTAATATGCTTACCACAAGAAGAGGAGACCAAGGGTCACACCTTACAACAGTATTTGGTCTGGAGATGGGTTTTTCAATAAACCCTTGACTAAATATGTGAGAAATGACAGTTTCATGGAATGAGACTCTAGATGGTGAGTTTTAGATTAGAGATTGAAGAATTTGTGGTTTTGGAGGTAGTTTGAGGAATGTCTAGTGGAATTTTGAGTTGGAAGCAAGTTTGAAGGAGTGTTCCTTTGTTAAAGTGGGCTAATTGGAGCCCTTTTCAACAAAAAATCTTAGTTTGAGTGGAGTTGGTCCAAATTGACCTTTCGCAATTTATTGATATGTTTTGATTGGGTATAATGGGTGCTCAAAAAGATGCATAGTTTGCAAGTTTTTCATATAGTTTTAGAGTTAAGATATAAAAAAATGGAGGTTTGGACACCTACTAGGTGAGAACGTCTGAATTGTGGAACTTGTGGAATAATCACCCTTGTTAGGGATTGAAGGTTGAAGGCTTAATTTCTTCAAGTGAATTTGAGTTTGAATAGTTTTTGGACCTCCCTGTCACTGCATCAGTTGGTATCAGAGCACATTACTAATCCAAGGAAGGAAGAGTTGTATTGGAGAAAGGACAAAATGAATGCCTTGGTTAGAGAATTGACTGAAGAGAAGGAGATGATACAAAGAAAAGCACTTTTCAAAACCACTTGCAAGTTTAATGGAAAGGTATGTACTATAATGGTAGATTCATGTAACTTAGATAACATGGTGTCACAATAAATGGTTGATAAATTGAATTTGGCAAGGATACCTCATGAATCACCTTATTATGTTTCTTGGTTGAATGATGAACATTCTCTTTTGGTTAAGGAACAATCTTGGGTTGAGTTTAGTATAGGTGGTTATAAGGATAGAATATTATGTGATGTGGTACCTATGAGTGTATGCCACTTGTTATTAGGGAGACCATGGGAATTTGAGAGATCTTCTTTGTATGATGGAAGGAATAATAGTTATCAAATTGAGAAGGATGGAGTTTCTTTTACTTTGATTCCATTGGTGGAAGAGAATAAGGGACAAAGTAGGCTAGAAAGAGTGATTATGGAGGGAAGAAAAGAGTTTATAAGGTGTGAAGAAGACAGGCTTGAAGAATGTGTAGCCACTGCATGGCTTGAAGATACCAGGACAACAAGATTGAATGATGATGCAATGATAGAAAAGAAAGAGGAAAAGTTGGTGAAGAAATTTGAGATAGGAGAGATATAGAATGAATTGCTTGTGGAGATTCAAAACAAGTTTGAAAAGAATGATGAATTCAAGAGAGAGACTGAATTTTGTCAAACAAAGGAAAACGAGGTTGTAGGACAGTTTAATACTATCAAAACAGTGATGAGAAAGTCTAATATGATAGAGATAAGAACAAAAGATAAGATGAGTGAGAATGGGTTTCCTATGGAAAGGAAAGATTGGCCTAGTAAGGTCACCATGGGAGAGGTATATTGTCGACTAATTGAACAAGAAGATGGAAGGAAACAGATGTTTGATAGTAAAGAGGATGAAAGACCTAATAGGAAAGAGGTCTTAGAGGAAAAGCGATTGAAGACAAAGATAATAGGTAAGGATAAAGAGAGTGAATGGACTATGGAAGGCCAAGATGAGATTTTGAAGTATGAAGAGAACATTGTAGGTGCAATGGTGTGTCCTTTGAACAAAAATGGGGATAGTGGGAAGTCAAGCACTGGTAACATAGAGGTTTATATGTATGAAAATACAGAGATAAAAGGGGCAGAAAGTATGATAAAGAACATAAGAGTGAAAGATGAAAAGAGCTAGGGTAAATAGAAAGTGAAAGAGGTTGAAGAGAAGAAATGTGAGAGCATGGTTTCCAAAGAGGATGATGGAAAATCAGATCTTGTTAGCTTGAAGGTTCATAAACCTAGTAGGACAAAGGTCCTTAAGGTAGAGTATCAAAGGAAAAGAATGGATAGTCAAGGTAAAGAGTGGGAAGATAAGAAGTAAGAAGGTGCAGCCAAGTTTGAGCACACACAAAGAGTTGAGAGGAAAGTTGCAGTCACCTCAAGTGGTGAAGAGGTCAAAATAGTAAGTTTGAAGAAGGTCTCAAAGATGGAAGGGAACAAGGAAGTGGTGGGCCAAGAGAAGGACAAATAAAGAAAGTTTGTGAAGAATCCAAATGAAGTGGAGCAGAGTGATGTTGTTGTGGTAGGGATAGATAGTTGTCCTTGGATGACAAGAGTGGTTGGTAGGAAATCATATGCTACCATGATAGAGGTTTCCAGACCTAATTGCATTAGGGTTCAAAGAATGGAGAACCTAAAGAAGAATGTAAAGACAAAGAGTGAGGTGAAAGTGAATTTTTGGCAAAGCCAATGGGGTGGATTCAAGTGTGTGGTACATATGATGAGGAAAATAGCTCAGGAAATAGTTGAACAAGGTTTGCTTGCAAGAGTAAAGGCATGTGTAGAAGCAAGATTTACTAAGAGAAAGGTTAAGAGGCAAAGAGTTAAGGAAATCCTTTATCATTTCCTTGTTTTGATAGAAAATTTTATGGGAGTCAAACCAAAGGTCAAGATGAAAGAATAAATACAAAGTGAAAGAAACTTTGCAATGGATGAAGTAGAAGGACAAAGTGGAAGCAGATGGATGAACCAAGTGAAGACACATTAGAACGTGAAGATGCAAATTCAAAATGATAAGGCAAGAAGAGGACTAATTTGCATGGACAAGTTCAAGCCAAAGGTGAAGATGAAGATCAAGATGAAGTTGTTGCAAGAATAAGGAGGAGCATGAAAGAGTTTAAGATCAAAGGATTATTGTAGGTCAAAGAGTTGAAGAATTCCAAGGGACTTGGAAAGATTTCATGGCTGGGTGAATGGTGCAGAGCACTATGTATCTTTATTTTGTGAATTGAGTCTAGATAGATTGAATGAGTTAAGATGTTGTCAAATAAGGCTATGTTAGGCCATTTTGTAATGTTGTTTTAGTCTTTTGAGTCAGTGTCGGGTCATTTGAGTTAATATTGGGGAAATTGCAAAATTAACAAAAGGTTGTCAAGCAAAAATGCAAAAAATGTTCAAATGTGGAAGCCCAACGGTCATGAGCATTGAGGAGTCAGTTTGGGTGGTTCTTTTTGGTGGATTTTTTTTTAAATATGTGGGAAATCTCATTGTAAAAGGATTTGGATGGTTTTTGAGGAAAAAATAAGAAGAATATCTCTATTTTCATATATTTTCTATGAAATTTACCTATTTACAGATATGGTACGGTTTCGTTCAGGAAAAAATCAACCTGAAACCTTGTGGATTTGGTTGAGGAAAGAGTTAGCTTTAATATGCATCTAATTTGAGGTTTTTACATTGAGTTTGTAGGGAGATTTACTCATTTTTTCTGAAAGTTCCTTTTTAAGGGTGTGTTTAAGGGTTTTGAGGGTTAGTATGCAATAAAGGCCATTCCACCTACTGTACATACTATAATTCGGTGGAATGGGCCTGATTAGTGTAGGTTTAGAGGTAGGAGAAAAGTATTAGTATTGGCAAGGTCATTTGGTGGAGTTTTCCATGCCGCCCCTATGGAAAATACATGAACTTAAGCGTAAAAGGCATAGCTTGAAGTAGCAGATTGAAGAAATAGCCAAGAGGAAGGTTGGATCATGGTAGTTTCAATGAGATCAGGTGAAGATTGATGATATTGAAGAAATGCAAGGTCAGGGGAGGTCAAATACATGTTTGGGCATGAAGCCCTAGTTGAGAAAAGAGGGTTTTTGAATAGAAAAGTGAGGTTTTAGAGTGTAAAAGTGGATAACATTTGGGGGAATCATAATTTGAAGGACATTTAAGCTTGTGTAGGTTAGATCAAGTGTGTTTGAAGTGGTTTTAAGGTTGTATGTGGTCTAGAGATTGGTTTTTCAATAAACCCTTAATTAAATATGTGAGATATGAGGGTTTCATGGAACGGGCCTCTAGAAGGTGAATTTTGGATCAGTGATTGAAGAATTTGTGTTTTTTTAGGCAATTTGAGGACTATCTAGTGGAATTTTGGGTTGGCAGCAAGTTTGAAGGAGCGTTCCTTTGTCAAAGTGGGCTAATTGGAGCCCTTTTGAACAAAAAAGCTTAGTTTGAGTGGAGTTGGTCCAAAGTGACCTTTAGTGATTTCTTGATATGTTTTGTTTGGGCATAATGGGTGCTCAAAAAGCTGCATAATTTGCAAGTTTGTTGAATAATTTGAGATTTAAGATAAAAAATGGAGGTTTGGACACCTACTAGGTGAGGTCTAAATTGTGGAACTTGTGGAGTAATCACCCTTGTTAGGGTTTAAAGGTTGAAGGTTTGATTTCTTCAAGTGAATTTTAGTTTGGATAGTTTGAGGACCTCCCTGTCATTGCATCAATTGGTATTAAAGCACATTACTGATCTGAGGAAGGAAGAGTTGTATTCGAGAAAGGACAAAATGAATGCACTGGTTAGAGAATTGACTAAAGAGAAGGAGATGATACAAAGAAAAACACTTTTCAAAACCACTTGCAAGTATAATGTCAAGGTATGTACTATAATGGTAGATTCTAGTAACTTAGATAACATGGTGTCAGAAGAAATGGTTGATAACTTGAATTTGGCAAGGATACCTCATGAAACACCCTATTATGTTTCTTAGTTGAATCATGAGCATTCTCTTTTGGTTAAGGAGCAATCTTAGGTTGAGTTCAGTATAGGTGGTCATAAGGATAGAATATTATGTGATGTGGTACCTATGAGGGTATGCCACTTGTTATCAGGGAGACCATGGGAATTTGAGAGATCTACTTTGTATGATGGAAGGCATAATAGTTATCAGATTGAGAAGGATGGAGTTTCTTTTACTTGAATTCCATTGGTGGAAGAGAATAATGGACAAAGTAGGGTAGCAAGAGTGATTATACAAGGTAGAAAAGAGTTTATAATGTGTGAAGAAGACAGGCTTGAAGAATGTTCAGTCACTTCATGGCTTGAAGATACCAAGACAACAAGATTGAAGGATGATGCAATGATAGAAAGGAAAGAGGAAAAATTGGTGAAGAAATCTGAGATAGAAGAGATATGGAATGAATTCCTTGTGGAGATTCAAGACAAGTTTGAAAAGCATGATGAATTCAAGAGAGAGACTAAATTTTGTCAAAAAAGGAAAAAGAGGTTGTAGGATAGTCCAATACTGTCAAAATAGTGATGAACAAGCTTGATATGATAGAGATAAGAAGAAAAGATAAGATGAATGAGAGTGGGTTACATAAGGAAAGGAAAGATTGGCCTAGTAAGGTCACCGTGGGAGATGAATATTGTCCACTGATTGGACAAGAAGATGGAAGGTAGCAGATGTTTGATAGTAAAGAGGATGATAGACTTGATAGGAAAGAAGTCTTAGAGGCAGAGAGATTGAAGACAAAGATAATAGGTAAGGATAAAGATAGTGAATGGACTATGGAAGGCCAAGATGGGCTTGCGAAGTATGAAGAGAACATGGTAGGTGCAATGGTGTGTACTTTGAAGGAAAATGGGGATAGTGGGCAGTCAAGCACTACTAACATAGAGGTTTATATGTCTAAAAATATAGAGATAAAAGGGGTAGAAAGTTTGATACAGAACATAAGAGTGAAAGGTGAAAAGAGCCAGGGTAAATGGCAAGTGAAAGAGGTTGAAGAGAAGTAATGTGAGAGCATGGTTTCTAAAGAGGATGATGGACAATCAGATATTTTTAGCTTGAAGGTTCATAAACCTATTAGGATAGAGGTCCTTAAGGTAGAGTATCAAAGGTGAAGAATGGACAGTCAAAGTAAAGAGTGGGAAGATAAGAAGCAAGGAGGTGTGGCCAGGTTTGAGCACACACAAAGAGTTGAGAGGAAATTTGTAGTCACCCCAAGTGGTGAAGAGGTCAAAATAGTAATTTTGAAGAAGGTCTCAAAGATGGAAGGGACCAAGGAAGTGGTGGGCCAAGAGAAGGCCAAAGAAAGAAAGTTTGTGAACACTCCAAATGAAGTGGAGCAGAGTGATATTGTTGTGGTAGGGACAAAGAGTTGTCCTTGGATGACAAGAGTGGTTGGTAGGTAGTCATATGATTCCATGAAAGAGGTTTCAAGACTTGATTGCATGAGGGTTCCAAGAATGAAGAACCTAAAGAAGAATGTGAAGATAAAGAGTGAGGTGAAAGTGAATGCTTGGAAAATCCAATGGGGTGGATTCAAGTGTGTAGTAGTTATGATGAGTAAAAGAGCTCGGGAAATAGTTGAACAAGGTTTTCTTGCAAGAGTAAAGGCATGTGTAGCAACAAGATTTACTGAGAGAAAGGTTAAGAGGCAAAGAGTTAAGGATATCCTTTATCATTTCCTTGTTGTGATAGAAACTTTGATGGGAGTCAAACCAAAGGTCAAGATGAAAGAAGAAAGAAAAAGTGAGCTACTTTGCAATGGATGAAGTAGAAGGACAAAGTGGAAGCAGATGGATGAACTAGGTGAAGACACATTAGAATATGAAGTTGCAGATTCAAAATGTTAAGGCAAGAAGAGGACTACTTTACATGGAAAAGTTCAAGCCAAAGGTGAAGATGAAGATCAATATGGAGTTGTTGTAAGAATAAGGAGGAGCATCAAAGAGTTGAAGATCAAAGGATTATTGCAAGTCAAAGAGTTTAAGACTTCCAAGGGACTTGGAAATATATCATGGCCAAGAGAATGGTGCAAAGCACTATGTTTCTTTATTTTGTGAATTGAGTCTAGATAGGATGAATGAGTTAAGATGTTGTCAAATAAGGCCATGTTAGGCCATTTTGTAATGTTGTTTTAGTCTTTTGAGTCAGTGTGGGGTCATTTGAGTTAATATTGGGAAAATTGCAAAATTGACAAAAAGTTGTCAAGCAAAAATGCAAAAAATGTTCAAATGTGGAAGCCCAACAGTCATGGGCATTAAGGAGTCAGTTTAGGCTGTTATTTTTGGTCTGAAAATGTTTAAATATGTGGGAAATCTTGTTTTAAAAGGATCTGGGTGGTTTTTGAGGAAAAAGTAAGAAGAATGTCTATTTTCATATATTTTATGTGAAACTTACCTATTTACAGGTTTGGTATGGTTTTGTATAGGAAAAAATCAACCTAAAACCTTATGGATTTAGTTCAGGCAAGAGTTAGTTTTAATTTTCATCTGATTTGAGGTTCTGACATTGAGTTTGTAGGGAGATTTACTCATTTTTTTGAAAGTTCTTGTTTAAGGGTTTTGAGGGTTAGTATGCAATAAAAGGCCATTCCACCTATTGTACATATTGTAATTCAGTGGAATGGGCCTGATTAGTGTAGGTTTAGAGGTAGGAGAAAATATTAGTATTGGCAAGGTCATTTGTTGGAGTTTTCCATGCTACCCCTATGGAAAATACATGAATTTAAGCCTAAAAGGCATAGCTTGAAGTAGAAGATTGAAAAAATAGCCAGGAGGAAGGATGGATCATGGTAGTTTTAGTGAGATCAGGTGAAGATTGCTGAGATTGAAGCATTGCAAGGTTAGGGGAGATCAAATACATGTTTGGGCATGAAGCCCTTGTTGAGAAAAGAGGGTTTTTGAATGGAAAGGTGAGGTTTTAGAGTGTAAAAATGGGTAACGTTTGGGGACAGCATAATTTGAAGGACATTTAAGCTTGTGCAGGTTAGATCAAGTGTGTTTGAAGTGGTTTTAAGGTTGTATGTGGTCTGGAGATGGTTTTTCAATAAAGCCTTGACTAAATATGTCAAAAATGAGGGTTTCATGGAATGGGACTCTAGAAGGCGAGTTTTGGATCAATGATTGAAGAATTTATGGTTTTGAAGGCAGTTTGAGGATTTTCTAGTGGAAATTTGGGTTGGAAACATGTTTGAAGGAGTGTTCCTTTATTAAAGTGGGCTAATTGGAGCCCTTTTCAGCAAAAAAACTTAGTTTGAGTGGAGTTGGTCCAAAGTGACATTTAGTGATTTCTTTATATGTTTTGATTGGGCATAATGGGTGCTCAAAAAGGTGCATAGTTTGTAGGTTTGTTAGATAGTTTGAGAGTTAAGATCAAAAATGGAGGTTTGGACATCTACTAGGTGAGAAGGTTTGAATTGTGGAACTTGTGGAGTAATCACCCTTGTTAGGGTTTGAATGTTGAAGGTTTGATCTCTTCAACTGAATTTGAGTTTGGATAGTTTTAGGACCTCCTTGTCACTGCATCAGAGTGAGTGAGAGAGAGAGAGAGTTGTTTAGTTGTGTAGGTAGAGAGATGGAGTGGGAGAGAGATAGAGGGAGTGAGAGAGAGATAGAGGGAGTGAGAGAGAGAGTGTGGGAGAGACATAGAGGGAGTGATTGAGAGAGATACCTGAGAGAGGGAGAGGGAGTAGGAGGGAGAAACTTGAGAGAGAGAGAAAGGGGGGGAGGGAGGGGGAGGGAGAGAGTTAGAGAGAGGTGAGAGAGGGAGAGTGGGTGGGAGAGAGATAGGAGTGAGTGAGATAGAGAGAGAGACGTGAGAGAGGGGGTGGGAGGGAGAGACTTGAGAGAGATTGAGAGAGAGTAGGAGAGAGAGAAAGAGATTATGGTTTAGGGTTTAAGGTTTAAGGGATTAGGTTTTAAGGAATAGTGTCTAGGGTTGAGGGTTTATGGATAAGTGAGAGACCTAGATGGATAAGGGGGATGGATGACTAAGGATAAAGATAGAGAAAAGAAACCTATAAAAAATCATCTTTCTGATAAGGCGAGTGCATTTTGAAGAATTTGTTATGTAGCAGTTTGTTTAGAAAGACATAACGTGCTTGCGTTATAATGTGAGCACATTTTTTCTTGCTCTAAAAATCTTAAAAAACTAAATATACCCATGATCTCTAAGCCCACATTTTGCATATTCTCCTGGTTATGTGTGTGTTCTAACAAAAAGAAGCTTTTTGGTGCTTTTGTGAAGTGTGCATGCAAGTTTTTCACATTCTACCATCTTTTTTATGATCTTTCCACCACCTTTGCACTTTGGAGGGAAACAAGCTTTTGAAAAACTCAAATTGTTGAGGAGTTTGAAGCAAGAAGAAGCAAAGGCTACATAATTGGGTAGAACTCCTCCATTCGAATTTCCATATTTTAGGTATGTGAAGTCTTTACACATTTTCTTTATATTTTATTTCATTCTATTTTGGCATGCTTTGATTTTGTTATTTTTCATATTCCATGTTCATCATTGCTTGTTTGTCATTATAACCTTATCTTGTCAATGCATATTTTAAATTACACAATTCTTCACACTTTCCAATTACATTTTTAAACCACATCTCTTTGAGGCATTTTGTTAAACAATTGACCTACCTTGTGTATGATTCCACATTTTGTATACACATATATATGAGAGAAGTTATAAGTATGTAAAATAATACATCATTTCTCAATCATTTTCTATGGATGTGCATACCCCTCTCCAAAGCTTTCATTTTGGTATAGGCATGGGGGATGTTGGAAAATGTAGTGGAATTTGGTTTTACACCTAGAAATTGCATATGCTTGAAATTTTATAAAGCCTTTTCAAAAAATCCATTTGGTGCATATACCACAACCATTCTAGTCCACAGGGACATATCTTATTGAGGTATTTTGTCAAACAGTTCTACCAAGCAACTGATTTCCTTGTCTATGCTACCAAATTTTCCATACATGTCTACCAAAGCATTTTATCAAACAACATAGACAAGGAAATTAGTTATTTGAAGAAATGCCTCAAAGAAATGGGGTCTCATGGTGATGTGCATTTTCTCAAACAACTAATTGCATTGTTTATGCTACCAAATTTTCCATACATGTATCTACAAAATTGGAATATACTCCCCCCACATTGATAGATCTTTGAATCTATTTTGGTTTTCATCTCTATTTCTAAACTTACCTCATCACTAATGTTGTCATATATTTTAAATGTTTCCTTGATTAGTCTACCTACAAGGGATTGTAACCCTTCTCTCCAATGTTTCAAGACTCTTTATTCAAGGCTAAGTTAGCAACATGGGGAAAGGTGCAGCTTATCTTGCAATCATGGCATGCCACAAGACCACATTTCTTTAAGGAATTGGATCCAAAAATTCATGTGAGCATTGACAAGCTAGTGAGCTCACTAGCTTGTCAAAGATACCATATTTTGCATACATGTCTACCAAAACATTAATGTTAAAAAATTCACATGCCTTGTACATGCTTCCATTTTGAGTTGATCTTGCAATCATGGCATGCCACATGACCATATTTCTTTAAGGCATTGGATCCAAAAATTCATGTGAGCATTGACAAGCTAGTGAGCTCACTATATTGTCAATGCGGTAGGGTTGACAAGGCAAGGGCTGTTTGAAAAAATGCCTCATAGAAATGTGGTCTACCATCCCCGTGAGACCACATTTCTATGAGATTTTTTTTTAAATAGCCCCTACCTTGCCAACCCTACCGCATTGACAAGCTAGTGAGCTCACTAGCTTGTCAATGGTACCACATTTTGCATACATGTCTACCAAGACATTATTGTCAAAAAATTCACATGCCTTGTCCATGCTTCCATTTTTATCCTATCTTGCAATCATGGCATGCCACATGACCACATTTCTTTAAGGCATTGGATCCAAAAATTCATGTGAGCATTGACAAGCTAGTGAGCTCACTAGCTTGTCAATGTGGTAGGGTTGACAAGGTAGGGGAATGTTTGAAAAAATGCCTCATAGAAATGGGGTCTCGTGGTGAGCTCACTAGCTTGTCAAAGGTACCATATTTTGCATATATGTCTACCAAAACATTATTGTCAAACAATTCACATGCCTTGTCTATGCTTCCATTTTGAGCCTATCTTGCAATCATGACATGTCACATAACCACATTTATTTAAGGCATTAGATCCAAAAATTCATGTGAGCACTGACAAGCTAGTGAGCTCACTAGCTTGTCAATGCAATAGGGTTGACAAGGTAGGGGCAGTTTGAAAAAATTCCTCATAGAAATGTGGTCTCATAGTAATGTTCTGTGAGACCACATTTCTATGAGGCATTTTTTCATACTACCCCTACCTTGTCAACCCTACCGCATTGACAAGGTATACATCACCGTGAGACCCCATTTCTATGAGGAATTTTTTCAAAAAGCCCCCTACCTTGTCAACCCTATTGCATTGACAAGCTATTGAGCTCACTAGCTTGTCAAAGGTACCACATTTTTCATACATGTCTATCAAAACATTATTGTCAAATAATTCACATGCCTTTTCCATGCTTCCATTTTGATCCTATCTTGCAATCATGGCATGCTACATGACCACATTTCTTTAAGGCATTCCATCCAAAAATTCATGTGACCTTGGTCTATGCTAGAAATACTCTTCTATAGGATGATTATAAGTATTTTGTATAGAGCCTTGAATGGAATATATTTAATTTATTTGTATGGATTCATTTTTTAGGAAATAATATTTGTCTCTTTATCATGCTATAGGTAAAATTATCTTCCATGCCAAGGAAATGAACAAGGAATAAACCAACACAAGAAGAGTATGAAACTAATAAATAAAAGAAAAAATAATGGATGAGGAACATCATCAGAAGAATAAATTGGATACGATTGAAAAAAACAAGCCAATTGAAGAGGAACCTCAACCATTAAAAAGAGGAAAGGCATTGGTAGCACAAAGGTAACGAATGCAAAAACATAGTGCTAAGATAGATTTGAATACCGTAGTTGGAGACACACCCTCTATCGTAAGTGAATACGGAGGGACACCATCTACCACAAGTGAATATGGAGGGACACCATCTACTGCAAGTGAATATGGAGGGATACCATCCAATGCATCTCAAGTTGAGAGTACATCATCACTCGCATTTGAGGAAAGAGGTATGCCATCATCCCCATGTCAACCTCAAGGTATGTCATCTATTCCACCCTCAATAAAAGGTACACGATCTAGCCCATCTCACTTTAATATTGATGAAATTCCTAATGTTGAGATGTATGTACCTAGGAGAACACCACCTATAATTTTGCATAGAAAGCCAAAGTTTTTGATTAATATTGATGAGAATATTTTACAACCAATGGAAGGTAAGATTCCACAATGCACTTGTAGAAGATATGCTGATAAGATTTGGAAATTGTTCTTTGAAATTGTTCTTGATTCTTGGGTCAAGAACATTGAATGCTTCAAGTAAAAATATGATTGTGAAGAATCTAATGCATGATTATGAGAGTGTGGGTAAGACCTCATGCTCAAAAGATAGTAATGTCACTTGACGTCTCATTACATCAACTTTGGTAAGTAATCAATCAAGGAGATCTCGTCTCATTAGAAAGATGAGTCAACAATTGAGAATTAATAGAAAAACATTATAAAGATCTATTCAAAGGCCTCAAAGAATTGAGGACACTGATTCAACTAAATTATGAGCATTCTTAGGGAGACTCCCACAAAAAGATAAACCAGTTGTTGAAGCATTGAGAACACTAATTGAAGAATATTCGAAGTGTAGACACTCAAAATATCTTGATCGACATCATGCACCTAATTCTGATTCACTAACACAGATTCTTCCTTAATCATTTCTATACTAACTAATTAATTGAATAATCTTTATTTAATTAATTCAATTCCTCCTAAAATCAGATAATGCACTTTATTAGATTATTTCATCATATTCCTCCTTTAATTAAATAAATCAACTTTATTTAATTAATGCTCTTCATTCAATTAAATAAATCAATTTTATTTAATTAAATCCTAATGTTCATTTAATTGAATAAATCATTTTATTTAATTAAATTACTAATGTTCCAATATCCTCTCATTTGATTTAAATAAACTCAAAATATTTAAATTAAATGTCGCAATCAAACTAATTTCATCTAACTTGGTTAATCCTAAATTAATTAACTCCTAACACTAATCCCCCATTCCTCTAGCTTTTGACTCCACCCTTGGGTAAGTCAACCTTGGTCAAGTTGTACATGTAAATCAATTTATTTGATTTAAATTACCCTATTTTCATTCAAATATGGCATATTCTTTTAAATATTCCACCCACTTGACTTTTCCCTCCCAAAGGACTTTTGTCCTCCACCTTTGCATTGAAGGCTCTTACATGTCCTCTCCTTGAGCCACCTTGGCATTAATTCCTCTTACACCTCCTCTTACACAAGCCACCTCTTGAAATTCAAATTTCACCTACATGCATTAAACATTCACATTGTTCAAAATGTGATCCACTCTCCTTCATTAGCATATTGGCAAGTGGCACAATGCCATTGGTCCCTTTTTAAATCCCACATTCTTCCTATTTTTCACTCTTCAATCCTTCTTCCTTATAAATAGAGGCCTTCTCTATTGATTTGGGATCCACAAGTTGATACAAGTTCATTATCCACAATTTCATCTATACTTTCATCCAAAGTTAGTATAGAATTCATCATCCATAGCTAGGTTATTGGCATTTTGCATCAAGAATCACACATCTATCATCAAGCTTATCAAAGAATTGGGAAAGGGCTTCTTTCCACATCAAAGAAGCACCAATTCCCCTATGGGATGCTGGTTTGAGCATTAGAATAGGATTTCATTAGTAGATTACTTGATATTTTTCTTTGATTTCATGTTCTTGTGTTTGAATGAATTTCATAGGGAATGCTTGTTTACACTTGTTTAAGGACTAATGTTTTCTTATTTTTCCATGTTTGAGTAGGTCTAGACAAAGCATTCACATTTTGGCGCTAGAGGGAGGGAAAAAATCTCAAAATTAACACATTTTTTTGGTCAATTCCATTATTTTTTTACTTTCTATTTTTCCCAGGACACAACGACATTGGACAGACAAACAGTGACACAATCATTTCAGTGTTGCTATATAGCGACGCTGACCCTGTGATCAAATCACGACACTGGGTGGACCATTCTGACGTTGACTGACCAAATTCCAAAGGGCGACACTGGAGAAAATACCGACGCAAACACGTCTCTATTTTTTCCACAAAGCGATGTTGATTTCCACAGAGCAACGCTGAAGGCTCCAAATAGTGACACCTTTGCAGATTGTGACGCTGGGTTAGGGTAAAGGGTCAATTTTCAAATTTATTTTAACATGTGATTTTTTGTTTTGATCTCCTTTAACCATTGACCCATTTTGTGGCTCTATTTTCTGTAGAGTGACCAAATTTTGTAGGTTGAGGTGACCAAGAAAGAAAATGAGGAAACAAGGAGGTATCTTATGGCACTATTTTGCGATTGTAACAAGTGTTTTTAAACACTCTCGGGATACCTAAAACCTAATATTTATGATCTTGTTATCTTCAACTTTAGAACTTAACTACATTTCATTTGGGCTTTAAAAAGAACACAAAAAGGATTAAAAAGAACCTTAGAAACTCATTAAATTTGATTTTGGGTCTTAAATATTGAACAAACAACTTCAAACACTTGGTTTTGGTGCTATAAAAAGAGTCTATCATTGCTTTGAGGACTAAAAAATGAATTTGTGATTGTTTTGTTTTGCAATCTTCTTTACAAAATAATATTGTTCAAATGCGTATGCACTTCTCTCGTGCTTCACAGTGATCTTGAGAATCAAAAGCATTTTAGTGATATTAGGTTGTCTAAAATATTGTCTCCACATTTCAAAATTGAGTTTTTAAAATTGAACAAAGCTTTCTAGTGTGGGAAAAGGCATCGCATGTGCTCTCTCCTTGTTCCTACAAAAAAGGATTGATCAAACTATGGATGTACTTAATCGCTTTTGTTCACCTTTAGAGGGCCTACCTTGGTGGGAAAAATTACTCACCCTAAGGGAACAACCCAAGTAGTAACGGGTATAAGCTAGGCTCTTCTAAACTGCTATACAAATTTGTGGTTGCAAGGAAAGTTTGCAATCAACTAATTGATGCATGATAGCTCTCCCCCAATATCTTTATGATGCGTAAATCCCTTGTTCTAAGGGTTGGGAGACCTCTTGAAGGAGTTTATCATTGTGTCTTTTGAACTAGATTCCCTTATTATGAACCCTTGTGTAGTAGCCAAAAATCCCAATATTTGTTGGCATCAGAAGGTTAGACCTCCAGAGCCATCTCACATATTTGCAATTCTTTGTAGAGATGAAAAGTTCGTCATGGGAGACTCATGAGAACTGAAGCTTGGCTAACCCATAGAAGTGAGTGTTGTGGAGGGGAGTCAGTGTGGTCAAGCTTCTAATCATCCGCTTTGAATAAGCGTAGCTAGAGAAATCCAAGTGGGAATTCAACAAATATTTTCTTTTCCATCCCAGGGTTGTGCATTTTTTGAGTCAGTTAAACACATTACTTGGATCCAAACTATTGAAAACAAACATTCAACATGGTCATCAAATTTCAAACCTTTAGAAGAAGCAAATAACTTTGAAAAGTCCAAGTATTACTGCTTGTACCTAGGGATTCTATCCTTAGAGGCTTCTAAGTATTTGGACCTATATCTCAATTTTCTCTCTCTAAAGTCAACATTAGGGAACTATTGCCTTGATTCTCTTGATTCCCACATAATGGGCCTTGTGGGATGAAAATAAGTTTAGACATAGACATGTAGTTGAAAAGCTAAGCAAGAAAGTGTTTGTGGTAAAAATAACTCATTGAGAAAAGATAAAAGACAAATTGAACCCCACACATGTGTTTATTCAAATGATTTCCCGTGAGATCAAAGTTCCAAAACCAAAGTCCATCAATCGTCACAAATTTCTTTGTCCAAGAAATCTCAAGAAACGTCAGTCTATACTTTATAAATTTAGAGAAATATTTCTCTATAACTTTTACAAATGTGCATCAAAGGACAACCCAAACTTGTACTCATTCTATTATTGTCAAAATCCAGCTCTCTTCCAATGTTTTGAGTATCTCACTTTGTAGGGTTGAAAGGTTCTTGGAAGTATAGCATGTCCTTCAATACCTAGGTCTTCTAAACAAAAGTCTCTCTAGGTTCAGATCAAAATCAACACTTTCATCCATCCTCAAAACATCAATCAAAACCCATCTCACAAACAACTCTTAGAATCTTTGAAAAAATCCTTCATGCTAGGGTTTTGGCTAATCCTTCTAATCAAAATAAAAATCATCTTGTTTGACTAAGTCTGTATGGATGCATCCTTCTTCATACACTTAGTTAAATTATCACCTTGTGGACAAGTTTATCCCAAGATAACATCCAACATCTTGGGGTTTATAGGTTCATTATCCAAAATCCAAAAGTCCTAAAGTATAGTATCTCCTTCAATATTTCTTAAGATTTCAATCATTCACATCATCCATCTTTCATTTATCTCATCACCATCCTTTGATCCTTAACATCTTAGATTTTCTTTTTTGTACCTAAATTTTGAGCCAACCTAAGGAGTTAGAGGTTTACCTCCCATATTCCTAAAATTTGATCCTTATTTTATGGTTCAAACTATATCTCAATACAAGAACATGGAAACAAACAAAGAAACATCCACTTCAAGTGACTTGAGTCAAACTGCACCTAAAATTAACCCCATTGGATCTAGCAATCCCCCACTTAACCTTCCTCAACTACCACAAGATCTTCAAGAGGGAGGTTACCAAGTGGAGGATATCACCAACAATGTCCTAGGAATGACTCAAGATGAAATCATGTTGTAGACATCTAAATTTAATCACTTCCATATGCTTAAATTTACGACCTTCCTGTCTATCGTGTTAATATTAATTTATTAAATTAATATTACACCTTTTGTCTCACATTGGTAAAGTATTTAATTTAATAATTAATACTTTGTCTTTCACCTTATTCCTCTCTAAATTAAATAAATACACTAATTTATTTAATTTAGTCATTTTCCCCTTTTTTGATTTAAAATCAATTTAAAATTCCTCACTTTCTCTCTCCTTGTCACATCCTCCTACATTTGCCACTTGCCTCTAATCTTCCATTAATTAGCTTAATCCAATGTTTGCACAACCTTAACCAAGGTCATTAGCTAAATTTAACACCACTTTTTGGTCAATTCTTCCATTTTTCCTTTTTAGACATTAACCCCCTTTCCCATGTGAATTTTTAATTCACATTTATTTGTCCTAGATTCCCCTCCTTTATATGTGAATTTTTAATTCACATTCCATTCTTCCAAGGCTTCTAGAACCTTGTACTTGTCACAATCTCATGTGACCAAGTCCCACCTTTTTGGAGCCCACCTTTTACCCTCTAGATCATCCTAGGAATGTGAATTTTTAATTCACATTTATATCCCCAACCACCTTTCCTTTTCCCATGTAGATTTTTGAGAAATTCCAAAATTCCTCAAATGTCCCTTTCACTCCCACTTGGGGACAAGGAATCCCTTTTTGAGGAAATCTCCTCACTCCCCAAGGTGCTTGTCCTTCCTCCACCTCATGTACCTTCTTGACACCTCACTCACACCTCATATCCCCTTGTCCACTTCATCCTCCACATGTCAAGATGTGAGGGCTTGTGGGTTCTCAACCCACCATAGCCCTTCATCTTGGCCTTGTTGGATCAATCTTGACCGTTGAATTCTCTAGAGAATTCAAATTCTCTTATAAATACCCCCTCCTCAAGGGCATTTTCAACACTTTGTATTTTCACAACTACATGCTGCTAATTTGCATCCTCAATCCTTTGGCATCATCTAGCTATCCATCTTAATCATTTTACACATTCAATCTTGCATTTATTCATTCAAGCAATCATCTAAGGAGCACACAAAACATTCCAAGCAAGGGCTAATCAAAGAGATATCAACAGCAAGGAAGGTGAAACTGTTTGTATTTCATTTTGTTCATTTTCCTTTTCGTTATATCACTCTTTTGGCTAATCTTGAGGTGTCCTTGGTATTTTCTCATTTTATATTTCTTAGTTATTTTGCACATTAGAATAGGATAAATTCCAAGGTATACACATGGAAATAGTCCAAAATCTTGAAAAATCAGAAAATTATCAACACAATGATGAGACTTAATCCTTCACAATACATGCAAGAATTAGCAAAGGAAGGGGCTACAGTCCCTTCTGATTATGATGTAAGCACTGTTGTGGAAAAACCTCTTGAGAATATGTCGCTTTTACCATTCGCACCACCTTTTTAAAACATCATTCAACCCATCCCGCAACCAACATCATCTCATGCTCCAAGTCAACCCATGGTTACTGTATATGCATAAAAATGGTCATATCATTTAATCCTAGAATTTAATTAAATATTTATTATTTAATTAATTTATTTCTTAATTCCTCTACATATAAATAAATTTAATTTATTTATTTATATCGTTCACCTAATTTATTCTTCCACTTTAATTAAATAAATTTATTTTATTTAATTACCACTTTCTTAAGTCCACTTAATTAATTAAATAAATATCATTGTTTATTTAAATTAATTATCACATTTAAGTTTAATTAAATCTTTGATTTAATTGAATTTAATTCCCTTTCTTCTAAATCAAATATTAATTAAATATTCTTATTTAATTAATTCTACATGTCACTTTCCAAATCATAATTAAATATTTTATTTAATTATGAAATCTTTTATTATTCTTCAAATCTTAATTAAATGATTATTTAATTGAGAAAAATCTTCATGCCACCCATAAATAAATAATTGAATTTATAATTCATTATTTATCTTCTTAAATCTTTCCAAAATCCTCTAAAATATTGTTTTTTTATCATCTCATCTTATCTCTTCCATAAATAAATAATTGAATTTATAATTCATTATTTATCTTCTTAAATCTTTCCAAAATCATCTAAAAAGATGATTTTTTATCATCTCATCTTATCTCTTCCATAAATAAATAATTGAATTTATAATTCATTATTTATCTTCTTAAATCTTTCCAAAATCCTCTAAAAAGATATTTTTTTATCATCTCATCTTATCTCTTCCATAAATAAATAATTGAATTTATAATTCATTATTTATCTTCTTAAATCTTTCCAAAATCTTCTAAAAAGATTATTTTTATCATCTCATATTATCTCTTCATATCTTTAATTAAATATCCTTCATATCTTTTCAAATCATAATTAAATATTTTATTTGATTATGAAATCCTCCATTATTCTTCAAATCTTAATTAAATATTTTATTTAATTAATAAAATGTTTCATGTCACCAATAAATGAATAATGAATTTGATAAATTCATTATTTATCTTCAAAATCTTTTTTCAATCTCACAAAAAGATGATTTTTACAATTCATCTTTATTATCTCATCTTATCTCTTTTTACAGAAAAGAAAACAAATCTTGCTTTATGTTTTCTTCTATTTTCTCTTCAGTTTTATCCATCTTTGACCATTTGATTTGCTAGGAATTTTCACAGTCGTTGATCACATTAGCCAATCAGAAGCTTTCGAAAACTCTATAAATACCGCTACAAATCCAAGCATTGGTTCAATTAGAGATTACTTGCATTCTGGCATTCTAGCATCTTAGCATTGTTATTATCATCTTTAGCTTTCATAATTTCGTAATCTTTCATTTTAATATTCATAGCACGTTAATCTTAGCATAGCATTGCATGCATTCATCTTCAATCTCGTTCTCTAGGAAGACTATTTGTTGAGCCTGGCACACAATCTGAGAGCAAGTTGGAATCAACAAAAGCACTGGAGATAGAGGACGATAGGATGGCATCAACGACAGAATATTGAGTTTGCATCCCTTTGTATTTGATTTTATGTTTTTGATATAATGTCTTATTGGTGTGTTTGATTTGTTTTAATTTACATTCGTTATTTATCACACTTAAAATTGATCACACATTTTTGGCACCCACCGTGGGGCTTTTGCCCCGTTTTTAACATCTACTTGTAGGTTTTCTAACAGGTTTTCACATTCTGAAGTTTGGAGTTTCAAAAAAAATTATGTTTTAGCGCATCTGTGGGTTTATTTAGCACATCCAAGGCTTATTTCAGTGATTTTTCAGGTCTTTTAGCACATCCAGGAACTATTTCAGCACATCTAGGGAACATAAAGGCGCATCCATTTAGGTCACTTCATTTAAAATTGTAAAAAATATTTTTTTTGCATTCTTAGATTAGCACATTTAGAATTTATTTTAGTGCATTTAAGGTTTTTTGTAGCGCTTATTGGTTTTGTTTTAGCGCATTGACTATTTGTTTTAGCACTTTTGTATGATCTTTTAGCACTTATAAGTTGTAACTAAACAAAGTTCTGAGTCTGACGCCTTCGGTAGACAGAGCTTTTTCTAGTTAAAAAAGAAGCAACCCTAGAGTAGAGACAACAATTTAAAATGAACCAATCCTAGGATAGACATGGAATTTAAAATGAAGCAATCTAGGATAGTCACCACACATTGATTTTTTGGTTAAAATAAATCCCATGCTTTTTGTGAAGCAACATCTTCACATAGTTTAGATCATTGTGATTTGGGTTTTTAAAAAGAACATTGTCTACTGTGTTTGTGGCAATAGGTCTATGCTCTCCCCTTAACTGGGTGACCAGAATACCAGACTTGCCTTTTACATTCATGCAATTTTAATTCTTTATTACATCCTGTAGAGGGCCTACTCTTATGGGAAAAAGTACTCACCCAAGCAGAACGACCCAAGTGGGTTCAAGTCAAAGCCAGACTATTCCACCCCACTATAAAATTTAAAGCAAATCTGGCGAAACCCACTTTTTCCGGTAGTGTGCAAGATAACCATCCCCAAAGCCTTTGTTTTGAAGGTTGGGAGGTCTCCTGAGGGAGTTTATTATTGCCGCACCAAATGGAAACCCTTACTATGAACCTAGTGTAGTAGCCAGTCAAAGTCAGTTTTCGAACATCCTAATAATCTCAGTGCAAGGGGAGTGAAGAATCTGCCCCCAAGATACTCACCATATAACTGCCAAGAACCGTTTGCTCAGGGGATCTGGTATCCACTTTCGTCACTTTGAGTATGCGCCTAGAAAAGAAAAAAGTAGGGGTGACACGACTGTGTGAGTCGACGCAGTTCTAAGATGTGGGTTGTGATTATTATGATGACCTACTTGAGTACTAAGAGTGAGTCTACCTGAATTGTTTGTTATGTGCAAAACCTATGAAAACACTTTTTGAAAAAAAAAATTGACCATACACTTGATGTTTAGTATAGGGCTTAAGAACAACTATTTTCAGAGTGTTTGTTGTGTTTTCAATCACACTAATTCAGATAAAAGATCATCTGAAATGAACATGCAAAATTTCAGCTGAAACTACTCACAACTATTCAGAAAATTGCTTTGGAAAATTGTTTTAACGCATATGGGGCATTTCTTGGTGCATACTTGATATTTCTCTCATGCTTAGAGAGTGTAAATCAACCAAATTTGTCAAGAAGTCAATTGCTAATAGGATTAAGAAACCTAAGAAACATCTAGGTTACAAGAAAACTTTACAACAAAGGAAATTTTTGTAGAAGAGTCGAAACGTCTTGCTCCATTACCGCGAATTTCTCCATAGGTACCAAGATTTTGTTTGGGGATTTACTGACAAATACACTGTAGAGCCGTTAGATTCACGAGCCTATTTTTAGAGAAGAGCTCTATCACAACGACACAATCACAATCAACCTCTTGAGTTCAATTATATACCACAACCTTCTATTGAATATCCAACACATCCTAGTCAAATCCTTCAGTGAAATAGGCTATTTGATATACTTATCATTCTTCAAGAACAAGGATCAAAATCTTAAAAGTACACCTTTCAAACAAACTTCTATTTATTGATTCAACTTTCCCCAACAGGATTCTGACATCCTTTATCATTGGAAGCCAAAATCACAAATTAGGAACATATTTTTGATCATATCATAAGATTTTCATCTTATCAAATCAAAACATCATCATTTTTGCACTTGTCAAACTATGATCTAAGTCTAGAAGAAAATCTCGAAATCATATGCCTGTTTTTACAAGATCACAATACAATAAGATGAAGGAAGATATTCAACAAGAAGATCATACCCCAAGAACTCAAGAAGGTAAAAATAGTGATCCTTTTTATAGTGTGAGTCAAAATACCCATTTTGAGGACAACATGTCTGAAAGAGAAAAGGAACCGTTTACTTCTAACAGAGATCTAAGCAAAACTCCTGAAGCTAGTGATGATGAACAAGATGAAGAGCATCACCTTAGAGAAGCCGAGCAAGATCCTAAATTTCACATAGCATTAGAAAAGATCTTAGAGTGCAACAAAGAAAAATATTTCCTCTATCTAGCTGACAAAGGAGCTAAGTTGCCTCATGATTTTAATATTCAAAACTTAAAGAAAGGTCTTAACGAGACGCCCTTGTCTAATGTTAATACTTTATTACAACAAGTTAAGGTACTGCAAGAGAAAATTAAAGACATACAAGGGGGAACCACAACGAAGAAATATTCTCTTGATGACATTTTTCCTTATCCCTTTGATCGACATCTCAACATGATCCCATTTTCCAAACATTGTGAAATCCCAAAGTTTGATCGTTACAATGGGAAATCGGATCCAATTGATCATATTAGGGACTTTTGAAACATGACTTTAGAGTTTTCCCATGAGGATACATACTTGATGTGTTTGTTTCCTAGAAGTCTTGGAGGCCAATCTACGGAATGGCTATCAAAAATCACACCGCTTGTCAAGACATTTGAGGAATTGATCAAAAATTTCATATCACAATATTCCTACAACATACAACACCAAATAACCATGATTGATGTATGCAAGGCTAAGCAAAAACCTAGCGAACCATTTATTACTTTTCTTCAGAGATGGAGAAGATTGTTCGCTAGATATCCTTGTCATGTCCCTGAAAAGGAAAAGATCACCACTTTCATAAACAACTTGGATCAAGAGATGAGCTATCGCCTTAATCTTCATTGTCCTCCCTCTTTTCAGAAATTGATTGAAAACACCATCACAATTGAAAATGCATTAGTCTAGAGAGGGATAATCAAACTTGATAAGGACAATCCAAGCTCGTCGAATCACCACAATGAAAAATCTAAGTTTTGGACTCACAACAAGAATGTCATGGTGAATGATGGTGTTGTAGATGCACATCATGTCTCAACTAAGCCATTTTTTCTTTGTGCTCCTCGCAACAATAACTATAACAATGTCAACTCAATCACGAACCAGGGAAACAATCCTCCTTCTCTGAGGAATAATGTAAATCAAACTTTCTCTCCAAATCAAGGTACTACCAACAACCAAGGATATCATGGAAATAATAACAATACCTTAGGAAATAAATCGAACACAAATCCACAATGATCTTCATTCTTCTCTAACAGAAGAACTTTTACTCCACTAGGTCAATCCTTGGAATCTTCCCTTAAAGACTTGATGGAAAATAATGTTATCACCCTACCGCCTCAATGTAACTTTGAACCCAATGTGAAGCTGCCATCTTGGAATGATGCATACTATTGTGAATACCATAGGTGTAAGGGCCATCATAGGAATAATTGCCAAGCCTTGAAGAATGCCATTCAAGACTTAATCAAAAATGGCACCATCACAATAGAAGGAAATCAACAATCAAACGAAGACCACCAAGCATTTTGAAACCATTTTCCCAACTATCAAAAGGGTGAGTCTTCCGGAAAAAGTGTAAATCATATCGATGAACATATAATCAATCATATCTACACTAACGATGAGCAAGTCAATGTTATAAAAGTTAAGGAAAAAATGGAATGTGGAGAAGTTAACGTAACAACAAGGGCCCAAGCTAAATTTTTTTTTAAAGGTGCTTCTTCAAAGCCCACTATGCCCTCACCTCAACATCAATACAATTTAATCAATCAACTTGGGAAAACTCCTGCTCAAACTTCTATTTTAGAACTCTTGAAGATTTCCCTAGCACATAAGGAAATTCTCGAAAAGGCCCTCATTGAAACAATTGTATCCACTGATTTGGATGTGGATCGATTTCAAACCATGGTAGGACACTTATCCTCACCCACATGCCTCTCATTTTTCGAAAAAGATGATGTTTCCATGAATCATCCCCATAACTCATCACTATACTTGGAAGTCATGATCCACAAGTTTCGTGTCAAACGTGTACTAATAGATGGCGGTGCTGGTTTGAACATATGTACCATGAAATTAGTTCAAGCTTTAGGATTTTCTAAGGACTCCATTGATCCTAGAAGGAAGATTACTATCAAAGCCTATGATGATGAGGAAAGAGCATCTAAGGGTTTAATCATGTTACTAGTTAGAGTGGGACCTATTATCAAGAATACTTTTTGTCAAGTGTTAGACCGTGATCTTGCATACAACATCTTGTTGGGTCATCCTTGGATCCATGAAATGCAAGTTGTCCCATCCACATATCATCAATATCTTAAGTTTCCTTATGATGGACAAGGGATCACAATACCAGCAGATAATTCAAACAATTAGACTTGTGCTAACATCAAAGCTAGTCAAGATACTTTGGCCCCCAACAATTGAGAAGCTCTTGCTAGTACTTCTCCTAAATTTGATAAGCAAATCAATCAGATAACCAAAATTTTTGACAAGCAACTACGGTTCAAGGACAATGGAGTAGGGGAGTATTATCTTTGTCTTGCTAATTTTCCTTTGTCACCTCGGTCACATGGACAACCTTCTATCACACAACATCAGATATCTGTAGCATCAACATCAACACAACCACCAATAGAACCAATTACAAAGTTTAATGGACAATTTATCAAGGAGAAATGTCCCATCGAAGAGTCCGAGGATAGAGAAATTCTAAGTTGGCTCTACAAAGATGAAGATGAAATAGTGCTCAATGTTAAGTTACCAACTAATCAATATGGTAAAGGATATTCAATCATGCAAAAGATGGGCTATGATGGTAATGGTCCTATTGGGAAAAGAAAAGGAGTAGTTGAGCCTATTCACCTTCCAAGACTCGCTGCAAAACATAAAACAGGACTAGGCTATGATACCAACTCAAAATAAATAACCTCCAAATAGTTGCATGATACTGTCCTCACATTGCAAGAAGGTTATGATCCAAGGGAAGCCTGCTTGACAACAATTCAGAATTTCGTAGAAAATAACTCTGACACAGACTCTGGAGAATACAAATGGGATACCATCCACAATGATGAATTTTGGAGGGACAAACAAGTTGATGTGATACACAAGTATACACCTACTCTGATCAAAGGAGAAGGGTCGGGGACCCAACCACAAGAATCTGAACTACAATGCAACTATGATTCTAGTGATATCGAGTCAGATTTAATCAAACAAGACTATCATGAGGATAGTACCATCATTGATCTACCTCATACCTCAGATCCTATACAAACCTCCATTATGACCATAACCCTAACTGATTTCACGTAGCCTAATGACTCGCTACCGCTAATACATCCTGATCTCATTGACTGGGATCTATCCAGACCTATCGATATACCTATGTTTCCAACTGATGAATCTATTGTGAACTTCCTCTCTACAAATAACGTAAATGATTGTTCCACTAGCGATTTTCAGCATAGAGTCTTTACAGAGGAGAGTGTCAAGTCTCCTAGCTGCAAAAATAAAAATAAAAAAGAAAGATCTAATGGTGAAAACCATAATCTGGCAGTGTTAGATAAAAAAAAGATAAAACAAAGAGTGTATCACATGGTGAAAAACTTTTTAAGGCACCAGATGATGGGATGCTTGACACTATCATGAGCGATCGCCCGTCTTGATTGAGCCTACAAAAGCAGTTAATCTTGAAACTATAGAAAAACCAAGGATTCTATAGTTAGCCACATCAATGACAAATAAAGAAGTGCAAGAGTTCATGGAATTTCTCAGAGATAATCAATTCAACTTTTCCTAGTCTTATGAAGACATGCCAGGTCTTGATCCTAATCCTATAATGCATCACTTATCCATTAAACTAGGAGTTAAACCTATGAAACAAAAACTTAGAAAGATGCATCCTCATGTTACACTACTAGTTAAGGAAGAACTTAAGAAACTCCTCGATGTGGGATTTATAAGATCAATTGACTATGCAAAATGGATCTCCAACATTGTTCCAGTATCCAAGCCCGACAAAAGTGTTAGAGTGTGCACAGATTCCAGAGATCTTAATAAGGCATGTCCTAAGGATGACTTCCCTCTTCCAAGCATTGATACTATAGTTGATCTGACAACTGGCCATTCCATGTATTCACTAATGGATGGTTTTTCTGGTTATAACCAAATCAAGATTTCACCTGAGGACCAGGACAAAACAACTTTCACATGTCCATGGGGGACTTACTGTTGGGACGTCATGCCTTTCAGTTTAAAGAATGATGGGGCTACATATCAAAGAGCTATGACTACAATTTTTCATGACATGATGCAAACATTCATGGAATATTATGTCGATGAAATATTGGAAAAATCATACACAAGAGAAGGACATCTCGAGGTATTATCCAAAATCTTTGCAAGGTTGGAAAAATTCAAAGTTCACCTCAACCCTAAGAAATGTGTTTTCGGAGTCACGTCTGGAAAGCTCTTGGGATACATAGTATCAGCAAAAGGAATTGAAGTAGATCTTTCCAAGGTACAAGTAATCATGGAAATGCCTCCACCAAAGAATATCAGTCAGTTGAGATCATTATAGGGACGACTTCAATCTATACGAAGATTCATTGCACAACTAGCAGATAAAAGTCTACCTTTCACACATCTACTACATAAGAACGTTCCTTTCAAATGGGATGATAAGTGTGAAATGGCCTTTCAACAAATCAAGTAGTACCTAATGAACCCACCAGTTCTGGTACCACCAAATCCCAACAAACCACTCATCTTATACATTGCTGCAACAAGGAAATCTTTGGGGGCATTGTAAGCACAAGAAGACTCTACAGGAAAGGAATGTGCAATCTATTATATCGGCCGAACATTAACAGGTCATGAACTCAACTACACTTTCATCGAGAAGGCTTGCCTAGCAGTGGTCTTTGCTTTGCAAAAGTTTCAACACTACATGTTAACTCATACAATCAATCTTGTTGCAAAAATTGATCCACTCAAGTATCTATTAAGCAAAGCTACATTGACAGGAAGGCTAGCAAAATGGGTTATGATCTTAAGTGAGTTTGATATCCATTATGTTGATCGTAAAGCAATCAAAGGACAAGTTATCATTGATCAACTGGCTGAAGCACCACTACAAGAAGAGCATCCCATGCACATTAAATTTCCAGATGTTGATGTCTTCACCACAGATTCCAAACAACCATGGTCATTATACTTTGATGGTTCTTTTACTCAACATGGATCGGGGGCAGGCATACTCTTTGTCACCCCTCAAGGAAATACCATTCCTCGGTCATATAGGCTAATGTTTCCATGCACCAACAACATAGCCGAATATGAAGCTTTATTCACTAGACTCAAGATAGCATTGGAATGGAGGATCACATAATTACAAGTCTATGGTGACTCACAATTAGTCATTAATCAGATCAATGATGATTTTCAGACCAAAGATGACAAATTATTGCCATATAAGAAGATGGTTGATGATTTCAAGAAATACTTTGTAGATATCAAGTTCATACAGATTCCAAGGCTTGATAACAAGGTAGCTGACGCTATGGCCACAATCACATCATTACTACAACTCCTAGAAAATTAGGCTCGCTATGAATTTCTGGTGGAACAATCATTTGCACCTACCTCTAATACACCTGAAAGCCAAATCATTTGTCACTTAGTAGGATCCGATTCACCTTGGTATGGAAAGATTTATTCCTACCTAAAAGATGACATCTTACCACCTGACTTATCTCGTAACCAAAAGCACAATTTTATTTGCCAATCCTCTTGCTATACTCTTATCGCTGACACTCTCTATCGCTGCGGTCTTGATAGTACTTTACTTCAATGTCTTGAATGTGATGAATTTGACAAGGCTTTACAAGAAGTTCATGGTGGAATTTGTGGTACTCATTCAAGTGGACTAACCTTATCCAAGAAATTTATTAGAATGAGTTACTATTGGCCTACAATGGAGAGGGAATCATTCACTTTTGTAAAGAAGTGCTCTAAATGTCAGAGACATGGAAATCTCATCCATGCACCAGCACAGGAACTACAACCATTCACACCAACCTAGCCATTCTCTTAATGGGGGTTAGATCTAGTTGGAAAGATTCATCCATCATCATCGAATGAACACAAGTTCATCATCATAGCGACAGAGTATTTTACCAAGTGGATTGAGGCAGTCCCTCTCACTAAGGTCACTGGCAAAAAAATCTCATCATTCATACTCAACTATCTCATTTGTCGGTATGGCATTCCCAACTCCATCATTACAGATAATGGACGACCATTCAAGAATCAGGATGTTGATGAAATTTGTGAGAGAATCCATATTCAACACAGATATTCAACACCTTATTATCCACAAGGGAATGGCCAAGCAGAGGCTTCAAACAAAACAATACTAAAAATCTTAAAGAAGACTGTGAATGATACAGGGAAAGATTGGCATGTTCAACTCAATCCCGCATTATGGGCCTACAGAACTAGCATCAGAATGCCAACAAGAACAACACCGTATGCTCTTGTCTATGGAGCAGAAGCCATTTTGCCACTAGAAGTTGAGATCCCATCACTAAGGGTATCATTGAAGGGTCTCATAATGGATGAGGAGTACAGAGTTTCCCGACTGCAAGAGCTAGAACTCCTCGATGAGAAGAGACAACGAGTAGTTGACCATTTGAAAGCATATCAACAGATGATGTCTTGTAGCTACAATCACAGAGTCAAGCCACGTACCTTTCAAGTCGGTGATCTTGTTCTGAAGGAAAACCCACAGAATCAGCAAGATAGAGAAGAAAGGAAAATTTGAACCAAATTGGTTGGGTTCGTACGTGGTCATAGTAGTATACGGTTTAGGAGCATATAAACTATCAATACTAGAAGGGGACCTGTTTGATGAACCCATCAACAACATGCACTTGAAAAAGTATTATGTCTGAAGCATTTATCCTCATCTATAAAAAGTCCTGAAAAAATACAAAAATAGTATAAAAAGTCCTGAAGAAATACAAAAACAACAAAAAAGTCTTGAAGAAATACAAAAACAATAGAAAAAGTCCTGAAAAAAATCACAAAAATAGCAAAAAAAGTCCTTTAAAAAAAAATCACAAAAATAGCAGAAAATGTCCTGAAAAAAAAAAGGAAAAATCTTCATAGGGTGAAAACCTAGCAATAGGCAATCTATTGACAAGAAAAATACAAAAAAATAAAATACAAATCAGAAAAATGCAATAAAAACAAATAGTGAAAATCTGGCAAACAGACGCTATTTTTAGCTCTTCATCTATTAGTTCATGTTCTGCACTTAGCCTCTCAGCCTTCATTTTATGCATCTTTTCCATCATCTTAGGGCCGTATCAACATCATACTGCCATCATTTTCCTTGAGCGATAAAGTCTTATCATGGCTTGCTCATTGTACATATCTATTTCAGCAAGTTGTGTCAATACTGGGGGAAAATGTTAACATACTAGGAACAACCAACTTTTAGGTTTTACCAAAGCAACTAGACAATGACATAAAATACAATCATGCAAACAAACAATCAAATCACATGAATAGCTATCCAATCATTGATCCATATCACAATAGTTTTCAGCTAAGTACCATATCATGACTTATATCTGGATGATCTAAAATCTGAATAATGTTTGGAATAGCAGTTGTATATTTTGAACAATGGTTGTTTGATTTTTTGATATCATCTCTCTGGAGCACACTCGATGATGTAATGAACTAGAGTGGCAAGGAAAGAGGATGATTTTTTCTTTGTCTGTTGTCTTGAGGTTAACTATCAATTTGGTGCAAATATGTCATGAGACATGACTTCCAAAGCGTATCATTGATGATAGTTCCACATTTGCATCAAAAAGTGGTTAGTCTTTGTCTATTTATGCAAGAAATGCTCAGGTCATCTTGGTTCAATTATACCTCGATGGTTGTGTTCACTTGTTATATCAAAAATCATGAAAGTTGTACTCAGGTCATCATTGGTGCTAATTTCCCCTCTGATGCTTGTACATACTTCCAACATTTTAAAATGCTCTATGATGATTCAAGAATGCTAACAAAAGGCTCAACAAATGGTTGGTTTCATTTCGTTGCATTTCATTTAGATCATTGTACATATCTGCATATTGGATTTGCATCAGAGTTTTAAAGGGTTAACCAATAACATCAACGGTTGTCATGTCTCTTTGGACTAGTTGTGGAGGACATTCAGACATTTATCATCTTTCATATTAATCATCATTTCATTATCATTATCATTTCATCTGGGTCCTGTACATATCATTATCATTTATCATTTATCCATTCATCATCATTTCATTATCATTATCATTTATTATTTCATATCATTATCATTTATCATTTATCATTTCATCATCATTTCATTACAATTATCATTTCATCATCATTTCATTACATTCATCCTTTATCATTTCATCTCATTATCATTATTATTTTATCATCATACCATTACATTTCATTACATCATACATTTCATCCCATTATTGCACTCATCTATCATTTTCATATCATTTATCTATCTTGACATTTTTCCCATAAACATTTGACTCATTTCACATATCATTTCTTTTTCTAAATCATATACATACTACAAATTCATGATGCATCTCATAAACATGAACATCCATTTTTCATCACATCATCATTATTTCTTGCATTTGAAAAATTCAAAAATAAACATTCCACGCATACATTACATTTCCACGTCATTTTTCATAAACATATCATATATCTCCGTGCACACTCTCATAATAAAACATCCTAGTTCATCCATTTGCATGACATCATTAGTACACATCACAAATCATAATCATAACATGAATCATCCTACATATCATGTTAGTCATCAAACCATCAAAAGCATCACAAATCCATCTCATAACATATACAAACATATGCATATCCATCTCATCATCACATCATCACATCAAAAATGCACATCATCAAAAATCCTCACCATTGCATATCATCGCTCATCAAAAATAAATACAAATGTCCAATGTCCAATGAAACTAAAAAGTCTAGAGAGGTACATAAGATATGATCAAAAACATTGTACATGCTCCAAAAATTATATACATATGTGAAGTACATCCATAATACTACATCAATAAAAAATCACATATCAAGGTTGGCTAGTGGTGCCCCTGATGGAGCTAGCCTCTGTGGTGGAAGTCCACCGCCTCCTGCACCTCCTACCCCAGGATTTATGTGTGGTCCCGACACACCTCGACTATGCAAAGGTCAATCTGAATCTCTCTGTCTATCAATGATTCATATCATGCAATTTACCTATAAATTCCTCATATCATGCAATCACAACCCATATCTATCTACCAGTGATCCCTATCAGTGACCCATATCAATGCATCATATCAATGAACCATATCAAATGCTCTATCTAAGTGACTCATATCATGAAATCAATGCAAAATCTATCTATCTGAAAAATCAAATCAATCTACTCTATCATCATTTACTATTTGTTCTCTTTTTCAGGAAAGCAAACTTATCAACAATCAAATCATCTTTCTATTTGTACTTCGGTCACGAATGCAAATATGTTTTCAATCACATCATTTACTATTTTTTTTCTATCGCAAAAAGCAAATTTATCATAAGTCATATCAATCATTCTACTCTTTGTTTTTCATTCAATGGACACAAAGTTATCAGCTATCTACTCTTTGTTTTCTATTTTGGGAAGCAAAGTTATCAATTCATCATTTATTAGATCTTCTATCATTTATATCCATATCAATATGATGACAAGAGAATTTATCTATTTATTGACCAATGAAGCAATATACATCATCATTCTTTCATCAATTATCGGGAGCTAAATCACTACATCCCTCTCATCATCTGAATTTCATCATCAACTCAACATTTTTCTCATCATTAGTGATTTATCTCCCGAGGGGGCATCATCAATATTAGTCACATTTTTTCAATCAGAAACATATCATATTCAAATCAAAAGGCATATTAGGCACGTTTTTTAATCAGGGGCATATCAGTTAAAAAATTTCAATCAAGGGGAAAAATAAAATGAAGCAAATTTCGAAAGCAGGAATATTTTCTTTGAAGCAATGTGTTTCACACATCACTTCAAAGAGGGGCAAAATGTATATGCATAAAAATGGTCATATCATTTAATCCTGACATTTAATTACATATTTATTATTTAATTAATTTCTTTCTTAATTCCTCTACATATAAATAAATTTAATTTATTTATTTATATCGTTCACCTACTTTATTCTTCCATTTTAATTAAATAAATTCATTTTATTTAATCACCACTTTCTTAAGTCCACTTAATTAATTAAATAAATATCATTGTTTATTTAAATTAATTATCACATTTAAGTTTAATTAAATATTTGATTTAATTGAATTTAATTCCCTTTTTTCTAAATCAAATATTAATTAAATATTCTTATTTAATTAATTCCACATGCCACTTTCCAAATCATAATTAAATATATTTTATTATTCTTCAAATCTTAATTAAATGATTATTTAATTAAGAAAAATCTTCATGCCACCCATAAATAAATAATTGAATTTATAATTCATTATTTATCTTCTTAAATCTTTCCAAAATCCTCTAAAAAGATGATTTTTTATCATCTCATCTTATCTCTTCCATAAATAAATAATTGAATTTATAATTCATTATTTATCTTCTTAAATCTTTCCAAAATCCTCTCAAAAGATGTTTTTTTATCATCTCATCTTATCTCTTCCATAAATAAATAATTGAATTTATAATTCATTATTTATCTTCTTAAATCTTTCCAAAATCCTCTAAAAAGATGATTTTTTATCATCTCATCTTATCTCTTCCATAAATAAATAATTGAATTTATAATTCATTATTTATCTTCTTAAATCTTTCCAAAATCTTCTAAAAAGATGATTTTTATCATCTCATATTATCTCTTCATATCTTTAATTAAATATCTTTATTTAATTAAATATCCTTCATATCTTTTCAAATCATAATTAAATATTTTATTTGATTACCAAATCCTCCATTATTCTTCAAATCTTAATTAAATATTTTATTTAATTAAGAAAATATTTCATGTCACCAATAAATGAATAATGAATTTGATAAATTCATTATTTATCTTCAAAATCTTTCTTCAATCTCACAAAATGATGATTTTTACAATTCATCTTTATTATCTCATCTTATCTCTTTTTATAGAAAAGAAAACAAATCTTGCTTTCTGTTTTCTTCTATTTTCTCTTCAGTCTTATCCATCTTCGACCATTCGATCTACTAGGAATTTTCACAATCGTTGATCACATCAGCCAATCAGAAGCTTTCAAAAACTCTATAAATACCACTGCAAATCTAAGCATTGGTTCAATTAGAGATTACTTACATTCTAACATTCTAACATCTTAGCATTGTTATTATCATCTTTAGCTTTCATAATTTCATAATCTTTCATTTTAATATTCATAGCACGTTAATCTTAGCATAGCATTGCATGCATTCATCTTCAATCTCGTTCTCTAGGAAGACTATTTGTTGAGCCTAGCACACAATTTGAGAGCAAGCTGGAATTGAAAAAAACACTAGAGATAGAGGACGATAGGATGGCATCAACGACATAATACTGAGTTTGCATCCCTTTGTATTTGATTTTATGTTTTTGATATAATGTCTTATCAGTGTGTTTGATTTGTTTTAATTTACATTCGTTATTTATCACACTTAAAATTGATCACTCAGTTACCAAGGGGAGTTCATTGCTTCATGCTCTTCAAACACATCCCATTGTAAATAACCAAGAATTGGATGTAAACACCATCTTGGTTCAACCAAATACCATTCCTCAAAACCCAAAACATCCATACGTTCCACTCATTTTTCATGACACCAACAATCCATCCACTTTTGCCACATCGCCAACATATTCTCTTGACACACAAGTCTCTCTCCACATGACTTCACAAGGACAAGAGGGAATCTTTGATCCCTCATCATCACTTTCTCAGGGAAACACACCACCCATATTCCCACCATTTCCCCCTCTACCATTAACATCCACACCAATCCCATTTACCAATCCTTAATCAACCAAATCAAAGCAATCATCTAGTCATGAATCAAATCAACATATCAAATCCTCTAATCATGCCACTGATATCGCAACACCAGGTGGCACCAATCCAAACAACACAATCAATTGTTGTAGCATCTATAAATGTGGTCTCACAAGGACCTAGCATAACAACCACACCATCTATCACACAACCCTCTATCATCAATCCAACGACACCCCAATAGCCACCTCAAAAAACTCTCATCACAACATCTCACACCATTCCAAATCCTCCACCTCCACCAATGAAACCAAACATGGAAAATCAATATAGTATCACAATGCAAGCTACCAACAAGCCTATGAGAAAGCATTCCAACAATTTCAAGCTCAACAAGCATAGGCACAACAAGCTGCACAACAAGCACAACAAGCTACTAAAGTGCAAGCTTAAGCTTTATTGCAACAACAAGCTGCCCAAGCTATGTAAGCAACACAAGCTACACAAGTTGCACAAGCGGCCTAGGCCACCCAACAAGCTCAAGCTTAAGCACAAGCTTAGTATCAAGCCTAGCAAGCTCAAGTGCAAGCACAATACCAAGCACAACAACAATCCTATCAACAAGCTTTGCAACAATACCAAGCGCAACAAGAAGTAGCTCGACAACTAGCCCAAAAACAAGCATTGTTGGCACAACAAAAATTGCAGGCATACCAACAAGCATTGGTGGCACAAAAAAATGTGCAACAACCTCCCACAAACATGCAAAACACCCCACCTTCCACTCAAAGAATCAAACCCCCTCAAAACCCATTCATCCCACCACCCGATTTGCAAAATGATGTGTGCACAAATCAAATTTCTCTCACAAAAAGTGCTAGACCTACAATCTAGAAAAACAACAAAACCCCAAGGGAATTTGTGCCCTTATCCTTTTGACAGAAGCATTGTGATAGTTCCATTCCCAAAAGGGTTCGAGATACCTAAATTTGACAAATATTGTGGGACTAGTAACCCTAAAGATCACATCAGGGAATTTCATGTTCACTGTATGGAAGTTGCATACGACGACACTTATCTAATGCGACTACTCCCTTGAAGTTTGGTTAGAACAGCAATGGAATGGTTCTCTCATCTTCCTCTTGGAATCAAAAAGTTCCAAGAAATTTTGGATATGTTCATACAAAACTAGTAACATAGGCATGGACGTAAGTCTAAAAGAACTATCCACTCTCAAACAAACCAAGGGGGAAAAATTTGCATCCTTCTTACAATGATGGTGATCTAAGGCCAACAAAAGAAAATGGACTATTCTATAAGAACAACAAATCTATACTATCATCGCTAATCTTGAAGGAACCTTGTGCTTCCATCTAAAAATGCAATGCATCACCACATATGACCACTTGATTCCCAAGTTTCTCAACATCAAAAGAGCCCTTATCGCACAAGGGGGGACACCTACTTATCAAGACAATCATCCATCAACCTGTTATAACAAAAAACCTTGCATATGGGAAAAAAATAAGAACATTACTAATGATGTGTAGTTGATGCCAAAGTTGTTATCAGTGCTCCAAGGAAAAACACACAATCATATCAGAAACCGCAAGCCAATAACTGAAACAACACACAATCCAACACAGTATTGAAACAACCCAATAGTCAAGCGGTCAATAATATGAATAATCAAGGGGGACCACCCCCACAGAACAAGTATCCCCCCAAATGAAAATACACACCCATTGGGGAATCAATCGAATCTGTCATGAAAAAACTGGTATAGGAGAATCTCATTAAAATCCCCATTTATGAGAATTATCAAGATCCCTAAGTGAAACCACCATGGTATAACAAAAAATGCCATTGTGATTTTCATAAAATCAAGGGGCACATGACAGCTAGTTGCATGAGACTAAAAATTTTGATCCAAGACCTTATCGATGACAGAACCATAAACATTGAACAACCTATAGGAAATCAGGACCTTAAGATATACAAAAATCCAATGCCAAATCACAATAAAGGGAACAACAATGGAAAGGAAAATTATAACAATGTAAACCATGTTTACGATCATGTTGTTGCATCCTTAGATGAATGGGTCACTATTGTCAACGTCAAAGGAGCTAGAGCTGACTGTGGAGTCACCACCCGCGGTGGTAGAGTTACCATTCTTGAACCATCATAACCACCCAAGGCATTGGCCTCTAATCCAAAATCTATTCCCAATGGTTATAATGTCTTGGACCAGCTAAAAAGAATCCCCACCCAGATCTCCATCATGGAGTTGCTAAAAATATCACCTGCATATAGGAAGATCCTAGAAGAATCATTAGCCACATCCTCCATCCCCACAAATATTGATGCAGACCAATTCCAAGCTATGGTTGGAAACATCACCACACTGCATCTCCTAACACTCTCTGAACAAGATCTCCCAACTCAACCATCTCATAACCACACACTTCATCTTGAGGTCTTGGTCCATAAAAATAAAGTCAAAAGATTCTTGGTGGATGGGGGTGTAGGTTTGAATATTTGTACCCTCAAGCTAATAAAGAATCTGGGATTCTCTGAGGACGTCATTGAAAAAGGTAAAGGTATTACAATCAGGACATATGATGATCAAGAAAGAGTGTCTCAAGGCACTATTCAACTCCCTATTCAAGTAGGGCTAGCCATCATGGAAACTACATGCCAAGTCCTTGATCTATAACTACCTTTCAATATCCTCCTGGGGAACCCATGGATCCATGGAATGAAAGTTGTCACAATCTACCTTCCATCAATGTGGCAAGTTTCCCTATCAAAATCAAGAGGTCACAATCCATGGTGATCCCGAGCCATTTTATTATTGTAAGAATATGGAATCTAAGTATTACAAGATCCCTCAATTCCCAAATAATGATGAAGACCCTACGACTCCATATGTAGACCCATCTACCTTAGCCTCCACTTCTGAGACAAAGACACCTACCATTCCTGACATCTTTGATATCAAAGTCATTATCCAAGACAATGGGTGTGGAGATTACGAAATGAAAAAGAGTGCCTTTGTAATAGGAGAGTTACCTCAATCTCCTAGATCTCATGGGAAACCACATTTAAATAACACCTCATCTCAAACCTTTAAAGCAGACCCCTACAGATTCAAGTGCTCGGGGGACCTAAGCCAGGAAGTGGTAGATGAAAAGGACATATCAAGTTTGCTATACCAAGATGAAAGGTGTGTGCTTGATCTTCCCATGGATGATGACAACAAAGGACTATAGATGATTATTGCCATGGGCTACAACAAAAACAAGAAACTCAGAAAAAATGACAATGGTCTTCTAGAACCTATCATTCCTGAGAAAATTATAAGAAATCTTGGACTTGGATGTACCCCTCCGAAAATAATCATACTTGGAAAAGGTGCCCCAGTTAGAAAATTCAAATCTCCTCCTCAGTTATTGGTATCCATAGGTTTTCCCTTACACAACTATACCTTTGATATAACTGATGTGTGTGATGAGGACCCCATACTTGATCTACCCATGTTATTCAAAGATTCCTCCCTCCTGATGATTAGTACCCTATCTTTTGAGTCAAACAACCAAACCCATGAGCTAAATTTAGTCTATCCCCAACTCATCGACTATGAACAATGAGGACCACCAATTTTGGACACGTTTGAAAATGATGAGGCTCTCCCAGAATTCATGGGATTGTGGGATACTCTACCATGTGGAGATCACAAAGTTGGGTTTGACATTGAGCTGGACACACATGCATATTATGGGGAAACAATTGAATCCTTTAATCACAAAAGTAAAAATTTAAGAATAATATCTAGGTCTTTGAGTGAAAACCACACTATGGAATTCTCTGACCCAAAAATAGTAAAAAAAAAGGACGTATCCAATGGTGAAAACCTCTCTGAGGTGCCAGGGGATGAGGGATTCAATCTTCCCCTTAGTGTTATTCATCAAGAGAAATCAGTAGTCTTGGCAGAAAAGTGCAATCCAGTCAATCTAGGGATTGAGGAAATACCACATATCACATTCTATGCAGAATCACTATTGACAAAAGAACAAGAACTTTTAGCTTCCTTTCCGAGGGAAATAAAGGTAAAAATTGCATGGACCTATGCTGACATGCCTGGTCTTGATCCAAAAGTTGTGGTTCACCATCTAGCCATCTATCCAGAAGCAAAACCAGTAAAACAAAAACTGAGAAAGATGCATCCACAAATAGCATTACTGGTCAAACTTGAATTACAAAAGCTCCTTGACGCTGGCCTCATACAACCAATTGATTATCTCAAATGGGTTTCAAACCTGGTACTAGTCACTAAACCCACAAGGGCATCCGCATCTGTACTGACTTCAAGGACCTAAACAAGGCGTGCCCTGAGGATGAATTCCCTCTTCCTAATATCAACATGATTGTGGATCAAATAATAGGACATGAAATGTTTTCATTAATGGATGGGTTCTCAGGGTACAATCAGATAATGATAGCCAAATATGATCAGCAAAAAATAAAATTCACCTGTCTGTGGGGGACTTATTGCTAGAACATGATGCCATTTGGGATGAAAAATGCAAGAGCTACCTACCAAAGAGCTATGACGTTGATCTTCCACAACATGATTCAAAAAAATATGGAAGACTATGTGGATGACATATTAGCTAAATCAAGAAAACGTCAAGATCACATACCAACTCTAAGCTCCATCTTTGACAAGCTAGAAGAATACAAGGTCAAACTCAATCCAAAGAAGTGTGTCTTTAGTGTACAGTAAGGAAAGCTCCTCTAGTATATCGTATCTATGAGGGGAATCAAGATAGACCCCACCAAATTCAAAGCAATTCTTGAGATGAAGGCACCAAGAACATTGAAGTAGTTAAGGGGTTTGAAGGGAAGACTCCAATCCATTCATCATTTTATAACACAATTAGTAGATAAGGCTATCACATACTCTCATCTACTTCATAAGGGGGTAGCATACAAATGGGATGAGAAATGTGATCAAGTTTTTAATAAAATCAAGGAGTACTTTCTCACACCATGAATTCTCATGCCACAATTCTAGGCAAGCCCTTGATCCTATATATATTGGAAACAATAGTAGCCCTCGGTGCTCTCTTAGCACAACATGTTGAAAATGGGAAAGAGAGATCTATTTACTACATCAGTAGAACCATGGTAGGACATGAGATGAATTATACATCCATTAAGAAGGCTTGCTTAGTAGTCATGTTCACCGCAAAAAAAATTAGACACTATAGGTTGGCACATCAAATAAAACTCATTGCCAAGATAGATCATCTCAAGTATCTACTTTCTAAAGCAATTATCATAGGGAAAATAGCTAAATGGGTCATGATCCTGACAAAAAATGACATTGATTATGTAGAATACAAAGCCATTAAAGGACAAGTAATTGCAGACCAGCTAGCAGAGGCACCGATATATTCAAAAAACCCACTGATATCATAGTTCCTCGTTGAATCCATCTTTAACATAAGCGTAGCAGATCACTGGAAAGTATATTTTGATGGATCTTACACACAACATGGGTCAAGAGTTGGATTCTTCTTCATTACACCACAAGGAGATTGCATACCCAAGTCATATAAGTTGTCTTTTCCTTGCACAAACAATATTGAAAAGTATGAGGCTCTTGTCATAGGACTCAGAATAGTAGTACAATGGAAAATCATAGCACTCAAGGTCTATGGAGACTCGCAACTAATTATCAACCAGGCCAATGATGAATAGAAAATGAAGGATGAAAAATTGAACCCATACAAGAAACTAGTGGAAAGCCTCAAGGAATTCTTCATTGACATCATGTTTGAGAAAATACTAAGGGCAAACAATAGAGAAGCAAATGTTATGGAAATAATCAGATCGCTACTGGATATCCCACACAATGTCCCTAAGCAAGAATTCCTTCTAGAGCAACTTCTTGTACCAGCTTTTGAGGTACCAAAGTCTGAATTCATGTGTGAAATTGTTGGTCCTAGTAACCCTTGGTATCATGACATATACACCTACTTGACAATAGGAGTCCTCCTCGCTAATATCACCTCGGACCTTAAAAGAACATTTTTCAAGAAGTCATCATGTTTTGTCATCTTAGGAGACACCCTATACCATAGGAGTATCAATTCAAACCTGTTACGATGAATTAATCCTAAGGAATCTTTAACTGCTTTAACTGAGGTACACAATGGAATTTGTGGGTCACATTTGAGTGGTATGACCTTGGCTAAGAAATTGTTGAGGACTAGGTATTATTGGCCTACAATGGAGAAGGAAGCTCACGATTATGTCCAAAAATGTTTGCAATGTTAACAGCATGGGGACCTCATCCGTGCACCAACTCAGGAGCTCCAACCAATCATAACACCTTGGCCCTTTTCACAATGGGGGCTTGATCTCATTGGAAAAATCACACCCACCTCATCCAATGGACACAAGTTCATTATCACCACCACAGAGTACTTCACGAAGTGGGTAGAGGCCATCCCAATGACCTATATCACAAGAAATAATATATCCAAGTTCATCTTGAACTACCTTATTTTCCACTATGGTGTCCCTCAAGCCATTATCTCAAATAACGGGATACCATTCAAAAATTAGGATGTTTGAGACCTATGCCAAAAGTTCAATATCCAACATCGCTTGTCCACCCCATATTACCCCCAAGGTAACAGTCAAGTTGAGGCTATGAATAAAACCATCTTGAAAATCCTAAAGAAAACAGTCAATAAAGTTGGTCATGACTGGCACCTACGGTTAAATCTCGCCCTTTGGGCCTACCGAATGAGTATCTACAAACCTACAGGTGCAACCCCTTTCTCCCTAGTCTAAAAATAAGAATCCATCCTTCCTATTGAGATCAAGCTCCCATACTTAAGAATATCATTGCAAAATCTCATCATTGATGAAGAATATCGGGTGTCATGGTTGAACGAGTTAGAACTATTGGATGAGTGGCACATGGATGCCTTGAATCACCTACAAGTCTACCAGAACCATCTCAAGCGAACCTACAACAAGAAGATCAGGAGTCAGACCTTTCAATTCAAAGAGATTGTATTGAAGGAGAATCAAAAGAATGTACCAAATCCATACAACAAGGGAAAATTTGAACCCAACTGGTTGGGGCCCTTCATCGTCACGACAAGTTATAAATCAAGAGCATATCAGTTTTCAACACCAGAAGGTGAACCTCTGTAGGATCCCATCAATAGCTCCCATCTCAAAAAAATTTATGCCTAAACTTGCAGGGTATAAATCCAAAAAATACAAAAAAATCAAAAATCAAAAAAATCAAAAAAAGAATTGAACACAGTAAAGAAAAAAATCGTCCTCTAGTGAAAACCACTTCGGTGGTGCTTTGGGAAAGTACCTTGGTGAAAACCTGGAAATCAAGCACCTTGTGTAAATAAGCACTTTCCATCCACCATAATCTCTACTAGCTTGTTTTGTATCTGTCACACTTCCATATCTTCATCCATCATCCATCCATGTCTACATCATAGCTTGATCATGTGTTTGTATCATGATCCCTCCTAGAACTACTTGGCACATTCCTAAGGTTAGTTTGTCTTGCCTATATTGAAGTAGTCTATTGCATCACACACTGGGGGCATGTTCTTATACCTATATTGGATTGGATTCATGTATATTCTGAGATCTTCCTTAAAATCAAAAAAATCCAAAAACATCAGAAAATCAGAAAACCCAAAAACATTCAAAACATATCAAAATACAAAAACAGGTCAAAAAGTTAGAAAAGTCAAAAATAGAGTCGCCTTGTTGAACTATGGGTCTCTGAGCTCTGAACATAGGCAAGGCCATCATTGATGTTCCCCCGAGACACCCTAGGTTAGTCCTTTATGAGTCCATCATAATAAACTAGCAATCTGCATTTGTTCTTTTCTCATCAATAAACGAGTCCATGTCAGTCAAACTATGTGGTCTCTACATGTATAACGTAGGTAAGGCTAATCTTTGATCAGCTCCTGAGGCCCCTAGGATAGGTCTTTAGGTTAGGTTCTTGGTCAAAATATCATAAAACACAAAAACATTGGAAATTTTGAAAATCAAAACATTTGCAAAATTTTGAAAATACCAAAAAATAGCCTCAAAACATTTCAAAACATCAAAAACATCCAAATATTTGAAAAAAATCATCCATCTCATTTCACAATCACCTGAAATAAACTTACACTCACAATAAATCAATACTCACTTTCATCATTTGGCAAAACAATCAAAAACAAGTCTAGCAGATTAAGAGTGAAAACTCAAACGTCAAGGGTCTCAAGTCTAGGTCAGTAGGAAAACAAGTTGGTAACCCCTTGGTACTAATATCCCATCATCCAGTTTGTCTCAAATCATCTGATAACATCATGTCCTAGGATGTATCCTTCCTACAATGGACATCGACATCAATCATCATTGTAGTTTAGTCTTGACTAGAGGTATGAAGAACATTAGCTTGTTTGTTTACTTGATCTTTGTTTTGTTGATTTATCCTATTGCACTCATTCCAATGACCTCTCGATGATTTCTAAACAAAATGATTTAGAGAGAAAGGAATGGGGCATTGATCATTATATTTTGTTTTTTGTACTTGTTGGATATTCTTGTAATATAACTTTGGTCATGCATGTTTTGTTTGGTTTGTAGGGAGGGTGTTTTAGGTGTCTTGTTGACCACATAGGAAGGCTTGCCTTTCTATGTTTTGGTCTAAGATGTTTAAAATATCTTAACTACATTATAAATAAGGTTTCATATGCTACGTGTGAACAAGGACACTCCTATCTAATTTTCAATTCAAATTCCATCACACTAAGTACAATGCCATCCTAGTTCTTTATACCTTGATGCATCATATATATGTGTGTTATCAAACATAAGGTAAGTAAGCTCTTTTAAAATCCCAATCTCTAATAAGTGAAACATCATCAATCTCTCATCATTATTTCTAATAAAGTCTTGGTAGATCATGGACTAGTTGGATCCTCTTGTCATCATTTCATTTCTTCTTTCTTCTCTTCGCACTAACATGGTATCATGACAGTCAACCAAACATCACCAATGCATCCATCCTGCATCCACAAACCGTCAGCATACTACATATCACATATAATAGGAAACACCAATCATTTCACATGCATGACATTTCCAGCATTGCACCATAATATAGATTGGTTATTCTAAGCATCTCATAAACCATACATTTGCATCCATTGCATAATCATATAGACATCATCACATCATCCATACATGCATCATAGAAAGGATACTAGAAAAGAAAAAGAGCATATCATAACATCTCATAATCATAATGTATCACATCATCCATTTTGTATTATCATTTGGGGCATAATATAGATATGTTAGTCTAAGCATCTTAGAATTAGTTGCATACCATAGACATTTGCATCCATACATCCATACTACAAACATCATCACCATAAAAGTGCATAGAAATACATAATCATACATCACATCACATCATCTAGAATCACATTGCATATACATATAACATCAAATGCATCCATCCATAGGGAATAAATAAAATGAACACATCGCATCATAAATCAATCATATCTATATCATATATATCAAAAATCATCACTTTCATGGTACAAATCTAACTCAAGTGTATGTATATCAATTAGGATACAATGCCCATAGGGCTATAAAAAATGGAGCCTATGAGACTATCTCAAAGAAAATCAAGTGATGATAAAAAAACTATACGTAGCTACTAGCCCTGGTGGCTGCTCCCCTCACTTGGATGCCTCTCTGGTTGATCATTTGCCTGCCGAAACCCTGTCTATTGGGAGTAATATGGTTGTCGAAGAGCTACGGGTACATCCTATCAATAATGAAATCTATAATATTATGCCTCCCGGACAACATCACGACACATCCATTTTGGCATGTTCCTACCCTAGGATGTGTCAGCCATGCTCTCTAACTACTATTTGCGGCTAACCTCTTGAACTAACTGAAGCTCTATGGCTTTCCTATACTGGTACTCATGACCCCTCTCAATAGTAAGGGCCTAGACCTGCTTCCTAGTCTGATCTCTCTTCATCGTAACAGCCTATAGCTATTCCTATATTCCCTGTACCTATCCCTACAATTGTTGTATCTAGGCATCCCATGGATCCCCAGGGTGTTGTGGCTAATGTGACTACTAGTCCGGTTGTTGATCTAGCTGCTATGGAGGATGCCCATCTCGAGGTGGTCATCTAGGAACCTATCCTACATGTGCTCTCTGAGCACTCCTTCCCCGAGGTCTCCCTTATGGAAGTGCCACTCTTGGATCTATCAGCCAAAGTGGAGGTTTAAACCAATCATCACATGCATGTGTCATACCTGGATCCGCTAGTCCTTGAGCATAAGGCCATGGCCTAACAACCAAATGTCGAAAGAAATCAACTGCATCATACCCTGGAATCATTCATCCCCACAAAGTCTCTCAGGATGATCTAGCAAATATGGAAATCTACTGATCATCCAGTCAATCCTAAACCTCCCCAAACTGTTAGGCCACCTTGTCTAGGAGATAGTGCTCTATAATTGTATTCTCCCTCCCCTACATCAGTTGGTTCTGTCGAGCATAAAACAACTGTTGTACATCATTATGCCATGCAGGCATCTATAACCAAGGATGCTAGCAAAATACTATCATCTAATCTAAAACTCGGCACCAGTAAGGTAGACCCAGTTGTCATGTATGTCTCAAAGTGATCCCACCCCTGTATCTCCAAATCGCTGGATCATCAGGTTCTGTATCAACCAAAGTAACAATTGGTTGGAGCATGAAAATATGCTCCCAGGCCTAGCTATGCAGCAGTGTCACTCCAGTACCAATTGCTCGACTATTGCAATATGCAAAATAATGTAAATCATGGTATAGTGAGGCTAGCATCAAGGGTCCCTAGGCAAACAGATTCCTCCAGTAAAGCATCCTCTCCCAGGCCAAGCCCCATCCCACACTGAAGTATTTGCATCGTCGATCTAGAGCTACTAACCCGCATATAATAGTAGTAACAATTAGCCTGAAAGTCGGCACCTAACCTCTATAATACTCCAAGTCAATCTGGCCCTCGACAAGTACAAGGTCCTCTACCTCCATGACCTCAAAACATGCATCACTGTCGACATCTATATCATAGATCACATGATCACAATGTATTGGTAATCATAGGATCCACCATACATCCTCTAAGGTCATAGTTGCCTCGCCAGTTGGAAGGTGAAAAGACAAGGTCTCACTGTGCCACCTCTTGCACAATGTAGTCATCATCGCCAAGTGGGTCTAGAAAATGGCCACATAATGTACCAGAGACTGATCTCCCTTAGATGCTCCTATCGTAACTCTGATAAATTGCTCAATCTACATAGGACTGAGGGTCGATGCTCGCATGAAATTATAGGTTGGATGACCTCCTGCACCCATAAGGCCACGATGTCAAAATTCGTAAAAAATATCTAACCCCATTTGGAGTTTTTGACCTAGAACCATGAATGTGTCACAGTTTTCAAAGGCATTGCTATTTGTAAAACTCCAAATAGCAAGGCTAGCCCCTTTGAAAATGCTAAATCCCTAATAGCATCGCCATTTTCACATGTGTCACACTTTGAATGGAAAACCCTAATTTTAAATCGAGCATAGCATCGCCATTTACACTAGTGTTGCTATTTGAAATTTGAAACCCTAAAATCAAATCATGAACTATGTCACCATTTACACTAGCAACATTGTTTGAGCTATCAGTGTCGCCGATTTGCAGTTTGCACATCGCCATATACCGACGCTAGGGACTTTGACTCTTTAAAGCATAATAAATGCACTAAAAAATCAAATTTCAAAGTTGAGTTTGGATCACATACCGATGGTCCTACACCTGGAAGTCTCTGGTACATGCGGACTTGCTCAGAAATGTGTCAGGGAAGCACTCATTGTGCCATTCTATAGGAGGGTCAGAGCTCAAAAAGCTAGAACTTTCAAAGTTTGAATGCAAAAATGAATGGAAAGTGACCCCTCCAAGCCTATTTATGCATGAAAATTAGGGCTTTTTGCCTCGATTTAGCCATCAAACTAGGGTTTTGCACCCCTGTCACCTTTTTTCCCAACTGAAGCTCATTTCACGTCATTTTTTCACATTTTGGCATATTTTCAGCATCTTGGAGCCTTTCTAGACCCATGGGTAGCTTGTCTTTTGTTTTAGAAATCACCCAAAAATCCAAATTTTGATCCAATCTCTCGAGGGGGCAGTATACTAGCGTAATTCTTCTCACTAGGGCAGCAATGGGGCATCCGAAAAAATTAGAATTTTTTTGAATTTTTGATCTCACTGGTGTTATTCTTTGAACCAACGCAGCAGGTGCATTGTTTCAAAGAGGGGCAAAATGTAGACACTCAAAATATCCTGATCAACATCATGCACCTAATTCTAATTCACTAACACCAATCCTTCCTTAATCATTTCTACACTAACTAATTAATTCAATAATCTTTATTTAATTAATTTAATTCCTCCTAAAATCAGATAATGCACTTTATCATATTATTTTATCATATTCTTCCTTTAATTAAATAAATCAACTTTATTTAATTAAATCCTAATGTTCTTTATTTAATTAAATAAATCAACTTTATTTAATTAAAGCATAATGTTCTTCATTTAATTAAATAAATCAAATTTATTTAATTAATTCTCTTCATTTAATTAAATATTTTGTTTTTATTTAATTAAATCCTAATGTTCTTCATTTAATTGAATAAATCATTTTATTTAATTAAATTACTAATGTTCCAATATCCTCTCATTTGATTTAAATAAACTCAAAATATTTAAATTAAATGTCACAATCAAACTAATTTCATCTAAGTTGGTTAATCCTAAATTAATTAACTCCTAACACTAATCCCCCATTCCTCTAGCTTTTGACTCCACCCTTAGGTAAGTCAACCTTGGTCAAGTTGCACATGTAAATCAATTTATTTGATTTAAATTACCTTATTTTCATTCAAATATGGCATATTCTTTTGAATTTTCCACCCACTTGACTTTTCCCTCCCAAAGGACTTTTGTCCTCCACCTTTGCATTGAAGGCTCTTACATGTCCTCTCCTTGAGCCACCTTGGCATTAATTCCTCTTACACCTCCTCTTACACAAGCCACCTCTTAAAATTCAAATTTCACCTACATGTATTAAGCATGCACATTATTCAAAATGTGTTCCACTCTCCTTCATTAGCATGTTGACAAGTGGCACAATGCCATTGGTCCCTTTTTAAATCCCGCATTCTTCCTATTCTTCATTCTTCAATCCTTCTTCCTTATAAATAGAGGCCTTCTCTATTGATTTGGGATCCAAAATTTCATCCACACTTTCATCCAAAGTTAGCATAGAATTCATCATCCTTAAATAGGTTATTAAAATTTTGCATCAAGAATCACACATCTATCGTCAAGCTTATCAAGGAATTGGGAAATGGATTCTTTCCACATTAAAGAAGCACCAATTCCCCTATGAGATGCTAGTTTGAGCATTATAATAGGATTTCATTAGTAGATTACTTGATATTTTGATTTGATTTCATGTTCTTGTGTTTGAATGAATTTCATAGGGAATGCTTGTTTACACTTGTTTAAGGACTAATGTTTGCTTGTTTGTCCATGTTTGAGTAGGTCTAGACAAAGCATTCACAGGAAGAATAACACAAGTCCATCTTTGAATCAAAGGGATGTGATAAGAAGGAAAATCGGTAGTTAGAACCGTGAGCCACATCCAAATAATTTTTTGGATACAACTCAAACACAATTTTTTGTAAATTTCAAGAGGATTATCCTCAAATTCAAATTTGTCAAAGATATTTTGAAATGCTTTAACATTTTTATGTCAAGATAACTAACACATGAACTACTTGTTGTAGATAACATATTGAATTTTCTAACCATTATGATGTTTATCATTCTATATGTTTAGATTTGCATACTAATGATGTTTTGCAGGAATTTGGCATACATGCCCCGCCAAAATCTTCAAGAGAGTTCTTATCAAAAAAATTATGTGAAAGAGAGGATGGCCAAATATTCTACAAGAAACAATGCTTAGATGATTCATGTTAGCATTGTGGTGGCTTGCAATGTATGCCATTATGTCAACATATGGAAAGCACACATGCGGTTGGAAAGCAACTAGTAGAGTTCAAGAAGTATAAAATAGTGGCATACATTACAAAATATTGTAATCAAGAAAAAAGGTGTGATTTGGTTATTCAGAAGATGCTAGTGTATTAGTTTATGTCTACATTTCGTGACAGTATAATATATGAGTATGCAAGTCATACCCATAGAGCTTGATGGTTGGACTTGCAATTCAAGTTATGCAAGGACACCTTTCCATTTGGTAGCATAGTTTTAGTGGTTGAATTTTTAGAGAACTACACTCTACAACTACAACATGATGTGTAGTCACAATATTACAACTCCACATAGGTTTCTATATTTGTGCACATAACATTCATTCATGCATCATATAGTACAAAGGACCTAAGGAAGGTATTAAGGGAGTACCTCTTTTATATTAGTGATGATCACACACATTCTCCAGGTTTGTGCAAGGTTGCTTCTAGTTGTTCTACAATGATTTGTCTTAGAGGGGCATAGCATACAGTCAACATATAATATGGTCAAATAACTATGTAGCATAGTTCAAGAACTCGTGGATGTTCTACTGGTTGAGCAAGATGCATGCCATTATAGGTGTTCAACATATGTTGAAATTTTGTGAGGCTGGGTATGGAAATGGGGAGCATGATGTTGTAGGAGCCTATGTCAAAAGAGCATTAGCACAAGAAGAGTTAAAGTATAAATACAACACAAAGTTGAAAGATGCAAAATCAATCGTTGAGTGGTGTAATGCTTTGATGGGTCCAAGTAATGGAGGTAAGTCTTCAGTTCATTTTTTTTTTGGTTGATAGATGATACTAACATTGCACCATATGAGGATTGTTGTACACTAACAGGATTGAGTGAGCTACACTCTTTACTTAGCTTAAATCCAGGTTCATGGAGTATCCATACACAAAATATGGCATGCTTTTTTTCTTCATGTACAATGCAAGCCTGAGATGAGTTTGATTCAAAGGAGTGGGTTGAAAAATGGTAGTTATCTTATCCCACTTCACACATATCACCCTCCAACAGCATTATAACTGACACAAATGGAATCATCAGTTGACTTTGACCACATATCAGATCTATTTCAACTAGGTAATATATCTACTTGTATAGTTTTTGAAATTCCTATTGTTATCTTACTTTGTAGTGTATTTCTAATGTTGACTAATTTCATCTAATTTTCTACATATATCAATGTAGGGAATGTTTATGTAGTTATTACAGATGAAGACAACAAAGAGGTAACAGATTATTACTTGTGTCATTGTGTTGATGCCAAAAATAAATTGGAGGCCCTAGTTATAGATGGAGAAAACATCAAATACCCTACAGGCTCAGTGGTTGTTACTGGAACGTGGCTTAGAAGGTACCCACATAAGAGTGTTAATGTTTGGCTATTTTAGGACTTTGTCATGCATCAAAAGATTCTTCATTACTCGAACCTTGTCGTGGCATCCAATGTTCATTTGATCAAATATGGGGGTAGACCTTTGAATAAGACCTTGTGGAAGGTGTGTGAATCTGACCATGAGGTAATACTTAACACAATAAAGAGTAGAGCAGACCCAAATGGTTCGTTGGATTAATTTGTTAGTATGCATATTAATTTGTATGATGCTAATGCTATGATGCAAATGTTATCATCTAATGTTTATATCATCTATGTAAGTGATTGATGAAGTTATCAAACTTGAAAATGTAGCACACTTTATGTTGAGAACTATGGAAAAGAATACAGAGTTCAATGGTATTTTATTTTTTCTCAAAAATATGCAAAAAAAATTGATGTAGGATATTCTCTATAGATTAGTAAACTAAGTGGAAGATTAAATTGTGTTGTTTTTATAACAAGTTACAAGTTTCCAAAAGGTTGGAAAATAATAGTTTGGTTACATTTTATTCATATTGATCCTCAATACTTCGAGGACCCTTTAAATTTTAATCCTGATAGATGGGAGGTATGCTTGATATTAATATAAAAATTACTTTTTAAGATATTCAATGGACTAAATTGACTAGTGATAAGTTATAAGATATTGCAAAATTGAGCACACAAGTTTTAGATTATTGACATATCACATGTTTATTTGAATTGATTATGTGATTATTAATATTTACAATCTCTTTTCTTTATTTAGGTGGGAGCTAGTAAAACCAAATGAAGTTATAAAGTATATTCCAAATCCAAGACTAGAAGATGGTACTAAATTATTCATTTGAAGTTAACCTCATCATGACCACCTATGATGTAGACATTATAAAATTTTGTGTCAAGCTTAGTGAGGGATTTTCAAGTTATTCATTTGAAGTTAACCTCATCATGAGCACCCATGATGTAGACATTGTTGGAATCCTTGCAACATGAGCATGAAGTATGGATGGTTGTGTTGGTTGTTCCTATGTTTTCATTGATGTCAACATGGTGATAACTATATGGGAAGTCTACTTGGTTTACCGAAAGTTGTTCTCTACCGGTAATACCCTTTTGTGATGGATCAGTGTGTTGGTATTTGAGTCTAGAATTCACCACATGATATAATATGACTCTAATCTCTTAACCATGTTTTCTTAACTCATTCAGAAAACTATATCCTAGATCTTGAGACATCTTTTGTTGTGAGTAGAAAGTTATCTCTAACAGATTTTAACTCTGTATCCTACTATTGTTCTATGTGTGGCATACTGTGTGGGAGACTCCACATTCTACTAAGGTGAACATTCTTATGCTATAGTTTTGTTGATAGTCTCTATGTTTGTAGTATGATGGGAAATTAATGTGTTCTTAGATTCAGAAGGTGTTTTCTTTGAGGATTATTTGTTGGTTTGGAGAGTTGTGTTCTAGTATTTTCTGACTTAGTGTATGCAATATATTATGAAGATTAATTATGCTTTATTGATGTTAGCTGACTTGGTATAATGCACTATGTGGATAAAATGTTTAAATTTTATATGGTATCGATGAAGAAGGTTTTGATTAATTTTTTGTTCATCTAATTAGGTTGGACCTAATTGATGAATAAGATGTACTTGTATATATAAGATGTTTTGAGGAATGAGATGGAAGAGAAAAGAAGAAGTGGGAGTGAATGTGAAATGCGAAGAGGAGAAGATCTGAGCCTAAATGCTTTATCAGTTGTGATCAGTGAAGTTTTGTTGAGTGACTATTGTGTGAGGAAATACTTCTTATTTTGAGCTTCAATGGAATTGAATCCTGCACATTGAAGGTGTATCCTATCAATTCAATCTTTTGGCAATGAGCCACTATCATTGTATCCTTGCGGTTAGCCATCTTTTGTACTTAGGCAGTGAGCCTTTTAAGGACAAAGAGTCTTGACAGTGAGCCCCACAATATTTTGTATCCGGATATAATATATTGTGAGTTAACCCTCTCCGTGGTTTTTCCCATTTTGGGTTTTCCATGTAAAAATCTCGGTGTTCATGTGTATGGTTGCATTGACTTGTTTCTATGTTCTCTCTTGCTAATCTAGTCAAAATTGTGATAATGTTTAAGTGGATTTTATTATGGTTTTATGGAATAATGATTCACCCCCCTCTCAGTATTATGGATGTTCAACAATTGGTATCAAAGCTTGGTTCCTTGGAAGAAGCCTACCAGCTTGAGGAAGGTCCCAAAATTTGAGTATGAGAAATTTTCTCCTTCAGAAGTAGTCTCTGCCAAATATTCAAAAGAAATGGAAGATCTAAAGGATTGGTTGATGAAAGCAAATGAGTACATTGAAAATCTACAAAGTAAAAGTGTTGAAGCATGCGATCTGTTGGTTGAAGGAGAAGAAATCATCTCTAGCCTACTGCAACAATTGAATGAGAAGAAAAGAATTGAAGAATGTGAGGAAATTGAAATTTAAAGGAAGATGGATGAATGCATAAAGTTAGAAGAAGCAAAAATCTTGAGATCTGATTTGGAAAAGGAAAGAAGTTTTGAAGAAAAATTTAAGATAAGCTCGGTGATGCTTGATGAATTGATTACCTCTCAAAGATAGGAAATGGAAAAGAGTGGTTTAGGGTTTAAGGAAGATCAAAGTTCTAAAGCGAAGAAATCCACTAGTAAGAAGATGTGGTAAAAAAATATACAAATCAAGGAGCTAAGAAGCAATTCTGAAAAAATTCTTGTCAAACAACATGATGTGAAAAGGTATTTATCCTTCAATGGTGTTTGTTATTCCTACAAGAAATTTGGTCATAAGGAAAAGGAATGCAAAATAAATTGAATGATTCTTTATCAGTCTCCAAAAAATGTTCTAAGAGCAAGAAGAATTGATATAAAGTTAGTATGTTTGGTAAAAGGGAAAATGGAAAGAAAAATGTTGTTTGTTGTAAGTGGAACAATTCAGAACACCCTGGTAGTTATAGCGGAAGAAAGAAAAATATCTATTCGATGAAGAAGAATGATCAAATCATTGATCCAAAAGAAGCAAGAAAGGAAATGAAAAGGCTTTGGAGAAAGGAATCATTAGTCTTATCTATTCTGACCTTTAGTGCAAATACTCTCGTCAATTTCTAAATAAAAGAAGTGGCTAAGGGGGAGAAATCATTAGAAAATCTAATAAACCCCCTCATCAGTACTTGTGTCATATCATGACAAAAGTATATTTAATGTGATAACAAGATTAAGGTATTTTTATCAGTTGCATGTGTGAAGGATGAAGTCTACATAATTTGAAAAAATGGAGGCATACATAATTCTCAAGGCAATCTACTGCAAGTTGAAGCATTTATTGCAAAATAATTCAAAACGAAAGGAATAAATTTAGATAAGTTTACAGGATTATATATTTTCAGAGAAGCGTGCAAAGGAAGTTTAGAAGTAATTCATAGTTTCAAGGTTTGAAGAAGATATCAAACATATTCGAAGTGAGCTCCAAAAGTAGGATATCTATACATTTCTTGTTAGCATCTTCAAAGGTATTCCAGTTTGCACAATCTTTCACTTTTATTGCTATGGATAATTCAAAGGTTGTGAATTGTGCGGATAAATTTAGGTTGAAGAGATATTTGAGGAATGTGTTGGTAGAGTTTGTTGGTGCATTCTCTTGCATCCCTCCAAGAGTGTTTCATACAGAAAATATCTATGCATTTTTTTATAGTAAGATAGAAGAGATGTTGTTAGCTCAATTGAGCATGCTTTGGAAAAGTGAATTGAAAGAGATTCATGATGCCTACAGAGTATAGTTGAGAAAAATTTAGATGTTTGGAGGAAAGTTCCCTTGTTTGGATTTGAGAAGTATATTCAAATAGTGTTGAGCAGAATTCATGATGAATCTCTATGGATAGATGAGGCACATTTGATTTCCAAAGAAGCTATTAGAGATGTAAATAGTTTGTGTTCCTTTGGACCAGTTCCCAAATTGAAGGCTATGGATGAGAAAGAAATAATTTAGGTTATTGGTGTGAATTATAAAGGGAAAGAGACTGATTTGAGATCAATTGTTGATCCAGTAATAAGGTATGATGTTATGGTCATTGGTCACAAAGTTTGTATCCCTAAAAATGACCTTATAGTTTCTACTACTATTGTGCATACTATTGTTGATATGGTTAAAAGAGGTATGGAATATGACTTATGTGAATTACTTCGTATACATCTTTTTAAGAATTTAAAGGAGATCAAGAAGAGTAAGAAGAATAAATTATGGTATGGAAATTTGGTTGTCTATTTGCTCTTTTAATTTTTGAGAGAATTACTAGTAATAGGAAGGATAGAATGGTCAAATTTAGAGCCGATTGTCTATCAAATCAAGAACTTCATGATAAATTTTGGTAGTTCGGATGCACAAATGACTTCCCTTGCTACATTATTTGGAACATTTCAGATGAGGATGAACAAAAGGTTTAGGATTATAGTAAGTGTTGTGGAAAGGTACTCCAGACGCATAAATTTTCTTGTGTCAACAATTTTTTTTCACATGGAAGTAGTTGAATCAAAGTTAATTTGGATATATGAATAGGATTATGAAGTATTAGAGGTTGAAGTTGATAATTATGCTAAAATTATTTTGGAAATCCCTAAGAGTCTCAATGTAGAAGGTACCTCTAGTAGCATGATGGAAATAGGGAAGAAAGGAAGAGTGTTGTTAAGAAAAAAGTTGCAGAAGGAAGTGAGCTTGAACATGAGCATGAAAGAATAAATATTCAGAGAGTCTTGGAATAATTGCAAAAGGTTATTCCTGATGCTAATTTTGATTCATCTATTTATGTTGTGGAGAATCTTTGTGGCATGATTAATTCTTTGAAGCTCTACATATCTGGACTTGAAGTGTTTGCTGGAATTAGGTCTGATGAAAGAAATTTGGAAGATATCAAAGGAAAATGTGTGAATGCACACAGTCAAGTGGTGAAGGAATTGGAGAGTGTACAAGATTGTGAAGAAGAGGCACAATAACTAATTTCTTTTTTCCTAGATTGGTTTGGTAGTACACTGGATATGAGAAATGAGATAAGGATGAGTGAGTCCCAGTTGAGCACTCAAGAAGATAAATACAGGTTAGCAGAAGATAAAGATAATCAGAGATGGTCCTACATTGTGCAGCTTTAGGAAAAAATCTTTTCTTTGTGGGATCAAAGGATAAATGTTATCAAGAAGTTTGTGGAACACAAAGACATGATTAAACTCAGACATACTTTTATTTCTAGTGCTCTTGGTTGTATTGATGAATTATCAGAGATTGATCTTGGTCCCAATACTTTAAAAAATAGTGTAGAGTCCTTAACTAAGCTTGATCTATTTTATAAGACTTGTAATTGCAAAAGGTTCATGGGAAAAAGGTAAAGTGTCATGGAAGGCTATCCAGGAGAGTCTCAGAGGTTCTTCTTCAGGTTAATTCAAGTTTGTGTTCATATATTTTTGGTTACACTTTGATGAATATATACAAACATATTAGACCCCTTCCTTTGTCATTGATGTCAAAGGGGGAGAGAAAAGAGATGGAGAGATAGATAGAATAGTTTTGATAGGGGGAGTATTCAGAATATTCAGATGTGTTATTTGGAAAGTCTTTTTGTCATGCATGTTGCCATCAATGCCAAAGGGGGAGATTGTTGGAAGCCTTGCAACATGAGCATGAAGTATGGATGGTTGTGTTGTTTGTTCCTATGTTTTCATTGATGTCAACATGGTGATAACTATATGGGAAGTCTACTTGGTTTACCAGAAGTTGTTCTTTACCAATAATACCCTTTTGTGATGGATCAGTGTGTTGGTATTTGAGTTCAGAATTCACCACAAGATCTGATATGACTCTAATCTACTAGCCATGTTTTCTTGACTCATTCAAATAGCTATATCCTGGATCTTGAGACGTCTTTTGTTGTGAGCAGAAAGTTATCTTTGACGAAGTTTAACTCGGTATCCTACTATTGTTCTATGTGTGGCATACTGTGTGGGAGACTTCACATTCTACTAAGGTGAACATTCTTATGTTGTAGTTTTGTTGATAGTCTCTATGTTGGTAGTATGATGGGAAATTAATGTGTTCTTAGATCCAAAAGGTGTTTTCTTTTAGGATTATTTGTTGGTTTGGAGAGTTGTGTTCTAGTCTTGGCTGACTCAGCATATGCAATATATTATGAAGACTAGTTATGTTTTATGGATGTTAGTTGACTTGGTATAATGCACTATGTGGATAAAATGTTTAAATCTTATATGGTACTGATGAAGAAGGTTTTGATTATTTTTGTGTTCATCTAATTAGTCTGACCTAATTGATGAATAAGATGTACTTATATATATATATAAGATCTTTTGAGGAATGAGATGGAAGAGTGAAGGAGAAGTGGGAGTGAATGTGAAATGCAAAGAGGAGAATATCTGAGCCTAAATGCTTTATCAGTTGTGATCAGTGTAGTTTTGTTGAGTGGTTATTGTGTGAGGTATTACTTCTCATTCTGAGCTTCATTGGAACCAAACCCTACACATTGAAGGTGTATCCTATAATTTCAATCTTTTGGCAGTGAGCCACTATCATTGTATCCTAGTGGTTAGCCATCTTTTGTACTTAGGCAGTGAGCCTTTTAAGGACAATGAGTCCTGACAGTGAGTCCCATGATATTTTGTATCCAGATATAGCATATTCTAAGTTAACCCTCACTGTGGTTGTTCTAATTTTGGGTTTTCCATGTAAAAATCCTAGTGTTCATGTGTATGGTTGCATTGAATTGTTTGTATGTTCTCTCTTGCTGATTCAGTCAGAATTGTGATAATATTTAAGTGGATTTTATTAGGGTTTTATGGAATACTGATTCACCCCCCCTCTTAGTATTTCAGATGTTCAATAGAAATTATAAGAGAATCTTGAATGTATGAGTGACATTGTAAAGATCTATGAGAACAAAGTACCTAAGGCATCCTTGAATCCTATTTTTGCTTATTGTAAGAGAATCTTATAAGTTGAGTTTGTGTCCATGAAAATGGGGCATGTTAATTCAATATTTTATTTAAGTGGGGTGTTGGAATTCACATAGGTTTATTTTTTTCTCATGATTTTGTATTACCACTTGATAGTTTTGAGAAAGCATTGTTCCTACAAGTACAAGAACTTGGGTTTCATATTGGTGTATGAAGCATATTAAACAATTTTAGCACTCACATAAGAATTAGGACTACCAAATAATCTCATTTTATTATAAACATCATATTATTAATATAGTTAGTGTAATAACCATTGATGTTACCAATTATTCTTTTTCTTCTTTTATTCTCTCCCTATTATAGCTAGCACCAAATTGACTAACTTATTATAAAAACTTCATTTGTTAAAACAAATCAACCTAATGATTATATATCAATATCAATATAGCATACCATCTATTCACATAAACATTTAAGAAGTTCAATTTGTAAACATTTTTTATGCATAATGTCATAAAATAATTTCAACATGTCATAAAAATAATCACATTTACAAGTAATAGAAGCATGTATGACTTGTTAGATGTTGTTCAAGTAACATGAATTAAATCAAGTACCCCACAAGTTCTTTACACATGTTTTCCAACTAAAAATCCATGGATGCCCTCAAACATTTGTAACTGGGCTTGGGATCTAGTTCCCTAGTGCCTATTTATTGTTGCCCTCAAACATTTATAATTCATGTAGCGTAATCCCTTAACAACACAAATTGTAAAAGGGTAGAAATATTTGATGGCCTATTACTCAGAGACCATGTTAGTTACGGTCATTCCATCTAAGGCATCAGGATCACATAGGTCCCCTCTACAGTAATCTCTCTCGGTTTTTGTTATCTCAGAGTCATTTTCCCGTGGTGTCCATTTTTCACTTGATGGAAAAAGTGTCAAATGCAAGTAGTGTAAAGTTGCAAAGTGATGCAACTTTCGTTCTACAACTTGTATGACAAAATGGATTGTTCCAACACATCTGGATAGGTACATTTATGCTAGGCATGGTCCTCTTTCACACCCAAACATACTAAATCATTCTGAGCTACATTCAACCAGCTTGATCCCTTAAGAGTTTAAAGTGAAAAATGGTTGCAATCTTCAATGGGATATTACTCAGAAATCATGATGCTTAAAAACTCTTCATCTAAGGCTATGGGATCATGTTGGGCTCCTCTACAATAACCTCTCTCAATTTTTGTTATCTTGAAGTCATTTTCCCATGGTGTCTAATTTTCAATTGATGGAAAAAGTGTTAAATGTAAGTAGTATAAAGTTGCAACTCATGTGACCAAATAGACTATTCCAACACATCCATATGGGTAATTTTATGCTATAAATGGTCATCTTTCACACCCAAACATGCTAAATCACTATGAGCTACATTCAACTAGCTTAATCCCTTAAGAGTCCAAATTACAAAATGGATGCAATCTTTGATGGGCTATTACTCAAAAAACATGACACTTACAAACTCTCTAGCTAAGGCTATGGGATTGCATTGGGCCCTTCTACAATAACCTCTCTTAGTTTTTTCTATCTCAAAGGAATTTTCATGTGGTGATGAATTTTCAATTGAGGAAAAAGTTGTCAAATGCAAGCAGTGTAAAGTTGCAAAGTGGTGCAACTTTCATTTTACAACTCGTGTGACCAAATAGACTATTCCAACGCGTCTGAAGAGGTATGTTTACACTAAGAATGGTCCTCTTTCACACCCAAACATGCCAAATCACCCCAAGTTACGTTCAACTAGCTTGATCCCTTAAGAGTCTAAAGTGCAAAATGGCTACAATCTTCGATGGACTATTACTTGGAAACCATGACACTTACAAACTCTCAGTCTAAGGCTATGGAATTATGTTGAGCCCCTCTACAATAACCTCTCTCTATTTTTCCCATCTCGAAGGTGTTTTCCCATGATGACAAATTTTTAGTTGAAGAAAAAGTTGTCAAATGCAAGCAATGTAGAGTTGCAAAGTGGTGCAAGTTTCGTTCTACAACTTGTACAACCAAGCAGACTATTCCAATGCATTCAAATGGGTATGTTAGGCTTGCATGGTCCTCTTTCAGACCCAAACATGCTAAATTAGTCTGAGCTACGTTCATGCAACATAATCCCTTAAGAGTCCAAATTACAAAAGGGTGGGAATCTTTGATGGCTTGTTACTCAAAAATCGTGACACTTAAAAAATATATGTCTAAGGCTATGGGATCATGTTAGGACCCTCTACAATAACCTCTCTTAGTTTTTTCTATCTCAAATTCATTTTCTTGTGTTGACGAATTTTTTAGTTAAGGAAAAAGTTGTCAAATGCAAGCAGTGTAAAGTTGCAAAGTGGTGCAACTTTCATTTTGCAACTCATATGACCAAACGAATTATTTTAGAATATCCAAATGGGTACATTTATGCTAGGAATGGTCCTCTTTCACACCCAAACATGTTGAATCACTTCAAGCTATGTTCAATCAGCTCAGACGTCCTAGAAGAAATTGAATCTCAGTGGGTGCCCACAACAAACTAATGACTCCTTTGAATCTTAGTGGGTGCCCATCATAAACTAGAGCTTATTTTAGAATACCACAAGCATAGGTGAGGACCTAGAATAGGAACTAGTACAGAAATAGCAATAAACTACTAAAATAACTACTAAAAGTTGCTTATAAATGACTGAACATGGTCACGTGACCATTAGTAGTTTATTATCAGTCATTTATAATGTGACTAGATTGATGACAACCATTTTTAGTCATTAATTGGTTTCTTTTATGAAGAGATGAATTTAAACTCACAAATACCTCTCTAATTCTTCACACAAACTCAAAAAAAAAAAAAATTTGTTAACTTCAACCCATAAATTTGTTTGCATAGGAAAAACATTAGTTTTCCCCATTAATAATAATTTGATTACAAAATATTTTTAGTCATCAATGGGCTGATATGCAACAACTAAGCTTCTTACAAGCATCAAATATTCAATGGAAAACATTTAAAAACATTAATATGCTCAGTTATATGAGCTTTTGCAAGAAAATTCATCTCCCAACACTAAAACACCACTTGTAACTTCTGAATCTTCATCTTTGTCATTTGAAAACCTTCAAGGACTATTATGAATCAGTCTAAACCTTCCATAAACACACCAAAAATATCCTCTAGAGAAAGCTACACCCTCTTCTCCTCCCCCTCAAAAACTCTTTTCCAAAACTCTTTCATTATTTCATAAAATTTTCATTCTCCACCACTCTGTCAAGGAATTAATTTCATTTGCTTTATTTTTATTTCTCCAATATGAAATTCCTATTCCTATAGCTGCAAAAGTTAGACTTTAAAAGATCATTAAAACTTATTAAAACCCACTCACAACAATCTCACAAAAATAGGCTTTTTTAGTTTTCTTTCCCTCCTCTTTTTGACTCTCAAAAAGGAAAGAAGGAAAAATCATATTGGGCACCCACTTCTCCAATCCCTACTTTTTAGGGATCAACATTAATTATTTTAAAACTCCTTATTCATTCCCAATGCCTCATATTTCCATTTAATTTTTTTGCAAATAAATGTTTTTTTAAAATGCTTTTCTTTCTTTTTTGCCCCAACTTCAATGTGCAAAGGAGATTTTTTTAGACTATTTTAATTATTCAAAAGTATATTTATCTTCTCATCATGAAATTAAAACCAAAATTAATTTATTCAAAAACCCAAAAATGATCAACCAAAATTAACCTCTTTTTGTTTGATACATGATTTCCAATTACCATAGATGCTCCTACATCAGACACCCACGGTAATTTGAAATGTTTCATGAGTTAAACTCATAAACATTTATAGATCATGTATTGGTTTTTCATCCATCTTTCTTCCTTATCTACCTATTTATTCTTCTTCACCTTGCTATACTATGGTTCATCTTTCCATCCCACTTTATCATTCTCAACTCCTACACTCAAATCAACATTAACAAATTTATGGAAATCAATGAATTCTATTTGCATATTTTTCTCACCTAGTTCTCCTTCGCCCTCTTCTTCTATGTCAACAAAAGTCATCATATCTTGTTATACTTTATCTTGTAACTTATTATTGTTGCACCTTACCATCTCTCTTTCTTCACTTCCTTTTACAATTTCACCCTCACAAAAATTAGCTTCATTAGCAACATTGAATTTTTTTGATAAATCAACAATTACCTTTATTTTATTCCCCTTGCCCACTACTACAACTTTTTCTCCTTCAAAGAGGCATGTATTAGCTGCAACCTCTTTCTTTTCATCATCTTCTATAATTTCTTCCTGAAATAACTTTTCTATTTTTCTTATCTCCTCTTTCAATATCAAAATCCACTCTCTAAATTGCTACAACATCATCCAAAAATTCATCTACCTCTTTTGAATGTAAATTTTCACTAACATAATTAAATGATACCTCTATTTTTTGTTGTAGTATCCTTCTTTCCGCCATTTTCCTTGTCCTTGCTAAATCCTACAAACAAAATATTTTCAAATAACACAAAATATTTAAAATTACCATTAAATTTATGATATGCAGTGATCATTTTCTCTTCTTTCTTTCTCCATCCTTCATTTATTCTTCTTTTCTTTTTGTTTTCCTCTTTCAATAGAACATTCTTCTTCCCATATCTCTCTTCTCATATTCCCACTTTTTCCTTAATCATCTTCTCTAATACATCTACTTCAACTTGGAGATTTTCAAACTCTTCACGATACTTGATATTTTCTACTTCTACCCAATAATGTTCCCAAAACAAAATTCTTATGGGCATCCTCATGATCCATCCCATCCTCTCTAGTGTAGACTGCCTCATGTTTGATGATCTATCTACACACAAATCACACACACACACCACAAGTCCTAGTGCAAAATGCCTCACATCAACACTTTTTCCTGCACACTCCAAAACTCTTGCTCTGATACCATCGATGAAGAGAGTAATTTAAACTCACAAATACCTCTCTAATTCTTCACACAAACTCAAACAAAATAGAGAGATTGTTAACTTGAACCCAAAAATTTGTTTGCACAAGAAAAATATTGATTTTCTCCATTAATAATAATCTAGTTACAAAATATTTTTAGTCATCAATGACTAATATGTAGGAACTAAGCTTCTTACAAGTATCAAATATTCAAGGGACAACATTTAAAAACATTAATATGCTTAGTTATATGAGCTTTTGCAAGCAAAATTCATCTCCCAACACTAAAACACCACCTGTAACTTCTAAATCTTCATCTTTGTCATTTGAAAAACTTCAAGGAATGTTATGAATCATTCCAAACCTTCCATAAACACACCAAAAAACTCCTCCATAGAAAGCTATGCCCTCTTCTCTTACCTCTCAAAAATTATTTTCCAAAACTCTTTCATTATTTCATAAAATTTTGATTCTCCACCACTCTGTAAAGGAATTAATTTCATTTGCTTTATTTTTCCTTCTCCAATATGACACACCTATTCTTGTAGCTGAAAAAATCTTACTTTAAAAGATAATTAAAAATTATTAAAACCCACTCACAACAGCCTCACAAAGATAGGCTTTTTCAGTTTCCTTTCTATCCTCTTTTTGATTCTCGAAAAGGTAAGAAGGAAAAATCATCTTGGGAACCCACTTCTCCAATCCCTACTTTTAGGAATAAAAATTAATTATTTTAAAACTCCATATTCAATTCCCAATGCCTCATATTTCCATTTAAATATTTTGCAAATAAATGTTTTTTTTTTTTAAATTATTTTTCTTGCTTTTTCACCCTCTAGCCAACTTCAATGTGCAAAGGATATTTTTTAAAACTATTTTAATTATTCAAAAGTATATTTTTCTTCTCATCATGAAATCAAAGCAACGATTAACTTATTCAAAAATACAAAAATAATCAACCAAAATTAACCTCTTTTTGTTTGATACAGGATTGCCAATTAGCATAGATGCTCCTGCATCAATTTTGAATGATCGATTTGGTAGTATATTTAGTCGTTGATTTAGTCATTGATTTTTGTAATATGGTCACTTATTTAGTCATTTTTTATTCAATGATATATTTAACTGGTCACTTATTTAGTTGTTGATTTAGTCATTGATTGTTGTAATCTAGTCACTTTTTTAGTCATTTTTTATTCACAGATATATTTAATCATGGATTGTTGTTAACTGCTCACTTATTTATTCATTTTTATTCACTGATTTCCATGCATTGGTAGTGTTTTTAGTCATTAATTTTAATCATCATTTTGATCAATTTGGTAGTAATTTAGTCATTTTTGTTCACCGATTTCACTGGTCATATATATTCACTGTTCACTGATTTCTATGAATTGGTAGTATATTTAGTCAATTTAATTATTAATTGACGTCAATTAGTAGTATATTTAGTCATTTTAATTGATTGATATTTGAGGATTTAAACATAAAACACAAAAATACACATCAATCATCAATTGCACACAATAAGACAACCATTGAGAAGGAAAAATTGGTGAACTTTATTAATAAAATAAAGTTGTTCTAGTTACATCTTAGAAATAGAGTATTACAATTTTTATTTTTAGTCACAAGACTAAAAATATGAGTTACAATAATGCACAAAAATATTGCAAGAAAAAAAACTTCTCCAATTTTTTTTTGCAATGATGGAAATGCATGCCTGGAGCCCTTCAATGCGAGCACATGCCCCTTTCATCTCTTAAAACTTCTAGAACATGGGAAATCTTCCTAGAGAAAGTTGTAACATGTAGAATCCAAGAAGGAGAGTGTTGATCATGTCCCATATATAAATCTCTCTCCTTCAATGCAGTCAACAATAACCCAGCTACAATCTTTCCTCCTTTATATGCAATGTGCCACCATTTATGAGCAACATGGTGCTACCTTTTTCCCCATGAATGAAGTTGTGCCTCAATACAACCAACAAAATTACTATTAGTCTCAATTCAAAAAGAATAAAATTGCATTGTATATTGAAAGTTTACAAAAGTAAGTATAAAAACAGCAGAAAGATAAATCAATTAAAAAATTCTAGCCTTGTCAAAAAATTCATTAAATAGAGTGTTCAACATAGGCCTGAAATATGTATATTGAGCCCTTGATTTTAGAACCTTGTTCAAAATTTAAGAAAGGTGATACACTCAAATTATAGAATGAATTTGACATTATAGAATGAAGGCTATCAACACTAATTAGATTAGAACAACATTATCAACAAAATTTTCTTAGAAATGAAGCCCAAGAATGCCATCAGATTTAGACAACAAAAATGTCAACCCTAGTTCATGTGTTGTCTCAGTAAAGACCTGCACCATGAAAGAATCCATTTATACATAAATTCCAAATTAAGTTGATGAGAAAAGATCTTTGATATCCAACTGGGAAACCTTAACATCCAAAAGTTACTAACTCAATGTTTCACAACAAATTTCCCAACTGTGACATCATCTTTACTTAAGAAACTAGATATTGATCCACTACCATATTGGATTTCACAAGATTCTCCTTCACAAACAACAAATGATATATATTAATTGTTTAGCAACTTCCTTAATATCCCCATGTAAGTAGACTAAACTAAGTGAGGTTGAGGGTTTGAAGTAGAGTACCATCTTCTTGGTATGTGCTTGACTTTGATCATGACTTGTATCTTGAATGAAAATAGCAAGCTAATTGCACTGTAAAATCATTGTTAATCATTGCTAGAAAAATAACGACAAAATCCTCTTTAATTAAAAAAATCCTTCTAGATATTTCAGTTAATTTCTAAGAGAGATAATTTCACTATCCAAACAACCATCAATCTATTTACTATATATAATTTCCCAAAATTTAGAATTTGAATGTAATGAAACTAACCATAATTACCAAAGAATTGACACCAAAATATAGTACAAAATTAATTGTTTGACAACAAATGTGTTTTGATAAAATAGATATACTCTTGATATATTGATTTAAATAACAAGGAAAGATCAAACTAGAGACAACAAGGTAACATTCATTAATTCACTTCAACAAACTATCATTCTATTGATCTTCATTCTAACCTCAAAAATATTTTACAATACATTTCAAAATTCTATTGATCTTCAAAAGAATTTAACAATACGTTTCAAAATTTTGTCCTCACTGACATGTCAAAAAGTGTCTTTTTAGCTACCCACTTTTAACATAAATCAAAAAGTCTTAATTATCATTGTTTACATAGGATTACATAAAAGAAATGAAAGATGAGAAATGAAGAGAAATGATCAAATGTTGAATTCTAGAGCACTAGCAAGATACAAATGTCTGTTACTCATTGTAAGGTACCTATGATCATTCAGATCTGGAAAACTCCTCTCTCCATGATAGTGTCTGCAAGGCTTGGTACTTCACTACAAGGCCTATTCTTCTAGGGGAGCTAGATATGTTTGCTCCCATTGGTACACTATGTAATAATGAGGCCATTTGTACTCTTTAATTTTTTGTGTGTTGGCCAAGTGACTCTTCCATCTACTTTCTAATAACACTTTGCCATCCATGATGAATTTTGAGTATCTAGAATCCAGTGCAATTATTCCATCCAAGGTTAAATTTGTTGAAAATGAAGGTAATTATGTAGCTTAAAACTTGTAAAAATATGAGATTTTAGATCTAATTAAGTGTTCTTTGTTACAAATTCTTTGTGTATGATTATCATTTTAGATCAATTTTACCAATTGTAGAAAGAGACAGAAGATTGTAGAAGAATAAGACAAAAAGATAGAAGTGACACAACATATATGTGGAGAAACCCTTTCAAGAAAAAACTCCACCACTAGAATCAATAGTGCTTGTATTATTTAACCTTAGAATAAGATTACAATAACACTCTATCAATCCTTTGCTTGATATGCTTCCTTTGCCTTCAACAATTCTTCTTCACAAACTACAATAAAATCTGATAAAACTCTCTTCAACTTGCTACAATTAATAGACAATTATGAGATTTGCAAACTCAAAAGAGTTTCCAATTACAAGAGAACAAAGCTCCTCTCAAAAACCTACACCTATTTTGTGCAAGTAGAGTTTTATCTTGTAACATGAAGTCAAAACCAAAGTCTCCTCAATTTAGGCGCCCCAAACTGAACTCCTAACTAATCGTTGGTCAAGAAAATATCTTCCAAGCTTTTGCACAAAGCTGGCACCCAAGAATGGGCCCACTTAACTTAGTCTTGTAAATATCTTCTCATGCAAAAGGTGTTAACTCGAAGATGCCAACTTGGGCACCAAAGGTGGGTCCAAGTCAATCTTTGTTAACTAAAACATATCTTTCCATCAATTCATGCAAACAATATGCATGATTGATCATCCCCACTTAAATGAATGTATCACCTATTATATGCCATGCAACTAAAGTCACCTAGCATTCAAATGAAACTAACTACATGCAACTGAAGATAACTGAACTATAACTGAACTGAACTGAATTGAACTGAACTCCACTCATGTAAATATAAATCCATAACTTGTAGGATCTTTACATGCATTACTGAAGTGTTATATATTCTCCAAATAGTTAACTTAAGCAAGGTGGGTTCTGTTAGCTCTCAAAAACATAGGCTGAATGCCTCAAGAGGCTGCCAATCTCTTGATACGCTTTAGGGTAACCAACAAGGTCAAGAGAACTCAACCTTCTACTCTTTAGGTGCTACTAAACCTTGGGCGGGTGTACCTCTCTGAATTAAGAAAACTTATGATCATACTTCTTACATCAATTTGTTCACAATGGAAAATGGTGGTGAAAAAATGAATTCAAACTTGATAGCAATCTTCTATATCTAAATCCTAAAATGTTCAATTAATAGATATATAGAAATTGAGTGAAATCAAATGATAAAATGGCAGAGACCAGTGCCTTGTTGGGTATGCGGAGTCAAATGAGATCAAGATGAGCAACACTCTTTGGAGAAGACACAAATTATCTGGCATACATTTTTTTTACAACTTGTATAAACATACAATACTATAACTACTAAGTTCTACTTCAATAATCCAGAAAAATCTCTTTGATTACTGTGATCAACAAAAATGATTTAATCTTTGCTTGAAAGAACCAATTGATTAATCACACTGTAGATGTCTAAATTTGGACACTTAATTTATCCAAATTCATCCCCTTTCGTCTTATTTTCGTTAATTAAGTAATACTGCTATTATTTAATTAATATCTTTAATTCTGCCAAATTCCTAAGGTATTTAATCAATAATACCTTATCTCTTTAATCCTCCTTCCATCAATTGAATTAAATAAATATTCCATTTATTTAATTCCCTTCATGTCACATCCTCCATCATTTTTATCTTATCCTAATCCATCTTCTAATCTCATCATTAGGATGTGCACATGCCTAATCCTTGATTAGGAGGTGTCACATCCTCCAACTTTTGCAAGTTGACCTCTAATCTCTCTTAGCCACCTAACCATCCTCTAATCCCTCACTAACTAGCCTAATCAACCTCTCAAGGAATTTTTAATTCCTTTTATCCTTCCAAGGAATATTAAATTCCTTTTCTCTTCCCCATGTCCTTTATGACATGTGTCCTTAGTCAACCCTATTAAAGGCTTTCACCTGGCACCCAAAAGGAATTTTTAATTCCTTCACTTCTCCCACATGTCCTTCACTTATTCTTTATTCTTTCCCATCTCCCCATGAGAATATTTGAGGAATTTTTAATTCCTCACATGTCCTCTCACCCACATGGGGACAAGGACCTCCTTTATGAGGAGATCTTGTCCAATCCCAAGGTACTTTGTACCCCTCTCCATGTCATGTCCTTCTTCTTCCACCTCATGTCCACTTCACCTTTTAGGGCTATCTCACATGCCACATGTCAAGATGTGAGGGCTTGTGAGTTCTCAACTCACCTTAGCCCTACATCTTGATATTTGGTGGGTCAATCTCAACCGTCCATTTCCCCTAGGAATTCTCAAAAATCCTATAAATACCCCCTCTTTTCTCTCATTTTGGAGAGATCATTTTGTGCTAGCCAAACTCTTGCAGTTTTGTTTCTCAACCAATACTTAGCTATTTTCATGTTTCCAAGCATCATTTGCATCTCATATCTCACATCTTGTGCCATCCAAGGAGCACACGTCAAAGATCGAAGGGCCAACCAAAGGATCGACTCAACGCAAGGTATAAAGAAGTTCCAAGGGCCAACCAAAGGATCGACTCAACGCAAGGTATAAAGTTCCATTTCATTGCTTTGTCTTGCATTGTTTCCAACTTAGGCTAATCTTGAGGTGTAGGTTGTTTCAAGTTGTTTATTTGCACTCTTTTACTTGTTGCTTGATTTCTAACGCTCACATTCGACCTATCACATTTCTGGCACGCCCGGTGGGACCCACAAACGGGTCTATTTCCTTCACGTTTGCTATTTTTTGCATTTTTCAAGGTCCAGGTTGCAGAGTGGCGGACTGGTCCTGACAGAGTGGCAGATCTGTCCAGCGGTGGCAGACTGGGCCTAACAGAGTGGCGGACCTGTCCGGCAGTGGCGGACCTGTCCTGCAGTGGCGGACCTGTCCTGACAGGGTGGCGGATTTGTCCTCCGGTGGCGGACCTGTCCTGCTGTGGCAGACCTGTCCTGCAATGGCGGACCTGTCCTGACAGAGTGGCGGACTGGTCCTGACAGAGTGGCGGATCTGTCCTTGCAGAGTGGCGGACCTGTCCTCCAGAAGGTAAAAAGTTCAAATTTTTTCCAATTGTCTTTTGGTAAAATAGGAACATAGTTTAATTAAAGGGTGTCAATAAACCTTGTTTGGCGTGTTTAGGAAGGCTATTTGACGTATCCAATCCCCTTGCGTCATTTGGCGATCCTGGGTGAAGAGAAATCGTAGCTTTCCAGGTCCTTTTGAGTCACCCTTTTTCACTTTCTTAGTGGGACCTGCTTGGGGATTTCATCACCCCAAGGGACGATTCCAACCATGCATACCGGCGGGGTATATAAAGGGGGGAGAGCGAAAGTTGTACCTCAATCCAACCACGTTGTAATTGGCGAAGCGTCAGGATGACGTGAAGAGTTGGTCTGAGCCTTTAGTATCTCGCTAAGGTTCCCGACTCACGCTTGTAACAGGTTGGTGTTCACGGTTTGGGCCTCACGTACCGGGTGTATATCGAGGACTCCTTAGAAACCATGTGCATCCTAGAGTAGAAGACTTCGTTGACCATACCCGTTTCTACTAATATTAGGGTTGTGCTGTTTGAATTGTCTTTCTTGTGCATAAACCAGTCATTATTAGTGTTTGCTATATTTTGAGTCCTTTGCCTTACCCATCCATCAAAAAATCAAGCTTAAACTTATCCTTTGGCGGACCTGTCCCTATGCTGTGGCGGACCTATCCTTGTGCTGTGGCGGACCTGTCCTACTGCAGTGGTGGATCTGTCCCTGTGCTGTGGCGGACCTGTCCCTGTGCTATGGCGGACCTGTCCTAGTGCAGTGGCAGACCTGTCCCTGTGCAGTGGCGGACCTGTCCTCATGCAGTGGCGGATTTGACCTTCTGCTCTTTCTTCCTAGGGTCGCCATTTCCACACTGTTTATCCGATTGACTCTGTTCAAAGGCAATTCTTCTCAGTTTTTCATGCTCTTTCCAACGACATATAACACTTCATACTTTTGAGCAACCTTTTCTCCGGTGGCAGACCTGTCCTTGTCCAGTGGCGGATCTGTCCCTGTCCGGTGGCGGACCTGTCCCTTTCCAGTGGCGGACCTGTCCCTCCAGTGGAGGACCTATCCCTGTGCTGTGGCGGACCTGTCCTAAAACAAACATTCATCCATTTAACACATCCTTTCATCATTTTGAACTCTCGTTCTGTCATTCCGATCATCCGTTTACTCGTTCTGAGTAAACATTCATCCATTTCACATATCCTTTCATCATTCCAAACTGTCATTATGTCATTCCGATCATCCATTTACTCGTTCTGAGTAAACATTCATCCATTTCACATATCCTTTCATCATTTTGAACCCTCGTTTTGTCATTTCGATCATCCGTTTACTCGTTCTAAGTAAACGTTCATCCATTCGACATATCCCTTTATCATTCCGAACTCTCGTTCTGTCATTTCGATCATCCATTTCACACCTCCTTTCATCATTTTGAACTCTCGTCCTATCATTCTAATCATTTGTTTGCTCATTCCGAGCAGACGTTCATCCATTTCTATCATCCATTCCTCTAATCAAATCATCCAAATCCCCTGAACTTCGTCTCGGGTTATTATCCAAATTGATTGAAGTGTCTGATCTGATCATCATCATTAACATCCTCTTAGGGTTGTCATCCATCCTAAGTTAATCATCATCGTCGGCCCAATCAATCCATTTTCAATCTCAAAGTGGATTTGGTGCCCCAATCATCTCTTTTTCATTTAATTCGATCAATCAACATCCTAAGTCACCTAAGGTAATCTCTGAACGGCATTTAAAGTCCCTTCCGTCATCCTATCGGATCCATTGGTCGATCTTATCAATCAATCATCGATCGATCTTATCCAATCCAATCCAATCACATCCCTATCTAATCACCTTCGACCCAATCAATCTACTTCCATCTTGAAGAAGATTCGACGTCGTAATCATCCTTTGATAATCCAATCCGATTATCAAAATCAATCCCATCCAATCACCCAATCATCCTAATCTGAGCTTTAATCCAATCCCGATCTGAGCTTGTCCTAAATCCCAATTTGGGCTTTTATCCATTTCCATCCAAAATCTTTATCCATCATCTTTATCCTTTCATCATCATGAATCCTTATCCTCCATCAATAGTGGTCAAGGGAAACCCTAATTATGTCGATAACGATAACGAAAGTCTTGTTGATCAAGAGGTATACGACATAGATCCCTTACTATCCATTCTTTCTCCACCATCCATCCACCATCCATTATCCATCCTTCTTCATCCATCCACCTTTGACAAGATGTCCATCCATATCCATCCATCCTTCATCCATTCCACCTTCGTCCATCTTGTCCCCATCCATCCTCTTCCAATCCCTCCATCCACATGCTTCCCACTACCTAATCCTCCCACTGTCCGCTCCAGCCTAATCCCTACATTCACCTTCCTATCTAGTCAAACACACACCCACATCAGCCACCTAACCCAACATCTGTCTCCCTATTATTCGTACCTCAGTCTTCCATCCTAATCCTGCATCCCGATACCTTTGTTACTGGCTGCTTACATATCTTTACCAGCAATCCACCGTCAGGTGTCATCCCTATCTAATTCCCATACCTTATCCCTTAATCATCCAATCCCATTTCCCTATCTATCCTAGCCCTAGTCTAATCCTAGTCCACTAATCCGCAAACCTTCATCCCTCCCACCTACTTCATCTCATTTCATTATCCAAGTTTCTCAAGGACTTATAACAAAGGCTTATCCCCCCCACTCCCACACATTGCATTAAATTGGAACCATACCATCCTAACCCATCATCCCACTTGGCCGTTGGTAGTGAGACCCTTCTCCATCCACCACCTATCATTGATGATACCATCCGTCCCTCTGAATCCACTGAGTCCCCATCTCCTACCATCACATCCTCTAAATCCGTTGAACCCCCATCTCCTACCATCACATTCTCTGAATCTGTTGAACATCCACCTCCTACTCCAGGAGTCATCGAACCCATCCACGACGCCCAAATCCATTCTGATAATTGCATCGAATCCTCCATCCTTCCATCTCCCCAACTTGAAGAGTCTCTCCAACACTCTGTCATCCTTCCATCTACACAAGATGCATCATGCCAAGAGTCTAATCCAAAGCATGCCAACATATCCCCTTCTCCAGATCGAGATCCTACCATCCCATCTAGTCCACCTCAAGATCACAGTCCCCCATCCATTCCATCCCGTGATCCTCTTGAGATTCAAGATTCTACCGCTCCACCTCCGTCTCCATTGCATGAGCCTTCTACCACAAAATCAGATCCTATTATATCCCCTACTCCCTCTCCGGATACCAACCATCCAAATGCTGCTATCCCATCATCTCCTTGTCAGGATCCCCCATCATCGCCTAAAAATGCTATCCCCACACCGCTTGCATATCCCCTTGGTACTCTCGCATTCTTCCATGGTGGCCTCCTTGCAGAAGAAAAACACAGTGTATATACCACCCATCATCCCCCACCTAATAATGGACTCGCATCATGTTTTCAGAATAACAAAAATCCCACAATGGATCGCATGCTCAAGAACATGAACTATCAAGGAAAAGGTCTAGGCCTTCACGAGCAAGGTATTTTAGAGCCCATCCAAGTTAAAGAACAAATCTGCATGCAAGGTCTTGGATCTATTTCCCAAGACTCATCTAAAGATGTTGGTACAACTTCTAGACGTCCTCAACGAGCCTTCTCCAAAAGAACTTTTGGCTCTGCCCGTCGCTCCGCCAGATCATATGCTGCCATCCCTCCTCCTCTATCATATCACCTCAAAACAACCGTCCATATTCCTCCTTCATCTGCTCCATCCATTTTGGGTCCTTACATCCCTCCATCCACCATCTCTCGTCCTTCACCTACTCTATCCATCTTGGGTCCGTATATCCCAAGATCACCTCCTCCATCTCATCCCCTTTCACCATCCAACGCCTATCCATGTCATCCATCATAAACATCCCTCTCGCATATCCCATAATCAGGATCAACAAAGGCACATACCTAAACATTCTCCATCTACATGTAATCCTCATAATCCTACCTCCATCACTCCACATCATCCATCTCCTTACACCCATCCCATTGCTAGTACGAGCACTTTGGATGCCAGAGGAAAAATGCATCAATCTAAACACCCACATGAATCCAATGCTTCCCATGTCCCCTCTAAAAGACATGGTAAAGAAAAGAAAAACAAAATCCCAAATAAAAATCAAATCTATAGCTCGCAAAGAGCCAGCAAAGCAAAGATCAAAACCATGTGGATCCCAAAGCAAAAAGATGTGATGCCATCAAATGAAAAATCTGTAAGAACATCCAAAGTTGCTAATCCAAAAGCTAAGCATACCCCCCTTTCATCTCCTAAGTCTGTTTTCGGTCCCTATGTCCCGAACTTCACTATTCCATCTCCTCCATTATCCCCACATTCTCCATCCATTAATCCTCTTATCTTTTCACATCCACCACCACATGTGCCAATGTTGGTCCTGAACACATCTCCCCATCACGTACCCCATCATTCTATCCATACCATTTCCAACATCCCACCCATTATCCCATGTACCTTCCCCATCAAATCCCTCTCATTCATCCTCTAGCATAATCCATTTATCCTAAGGTTGTACCAACATCCAATAGTCGGTTCGAACATGAGCTCTTAATACCTCGTATGGAACTTGATGCTTGAGTCCTTCATCCGTATCCTTATCGCATGTCTTCTAAATCCACTTATTCGCCTCCCTATCCTTATCCATCCCCTTTCGCATGCTATCCAAAAGTCAAAAAAAAAAAAAAAGTCAAGAGAAATAATCCATCCGATGGTGAAAACTTGGCAAACAAGCGCATTGGATAAGTACCATGATGAAAACCTGGCAAACATGCGTCATGCGTAAATCCCCATCTGCACTCGGGGGCAACTTCCTGATTTGCATTCCCTCCATCCGCTATGCTTCCTGCTACGCTCTCGGCTATGCACCCATCTTCTTGCTATACATCATTTTCGTCCATCCCCTCCACCCTATCGAGCTTACACATCTTGCTTGGCATACCTCACTTATCCCAATCCTTCCATCCTCCTTGTGATCTTGATAACAATGGGGCAAACATATAAGCATGCTTTGGACACCTCTTAGTATACATCCCCCTCATTCGCACGCTATCCTAATCCTCATTCACACTCGTCTATCTTCCTTATCCACCCGTCATGCTCCCTTCCATCTCCCTTATCCATGCATCATATCTTCATCCATCTCACTCTTTTATCTTCCCATCCACTTGTCTTCCATCCTTCATTCCTCCCCGCACATGACATATCTAGAGTGGGGGCATCTATCTTCCTTTGTGCTACAGTCCTTGGAGACATCATTCATCATGTCCAATCACATCCTTGCCATCTCCCCATCCTCATCCTCCTATCCATCCATAAAAACACTCCCTTTCATATCCCCATCTTTATCTTCCTACCAATCCCTTATGTCTTCCCGTCCTCGTCTTCTTATCCAGAAATATCACATCCAAACCTTCCTCCATCTCATTCTCCATCCATCCTAGCACCATATCCACCCATCTACCTAGTCAATCCCCTTTTTTTGTCCTTCATCCTTCCCCCTTCCCATCCTCCCCCCATCTCTCCCATCCCCTCTCATCCCATCCCCCATCTCCCCCCATCTCTCCCATCCCATCCCCCCATCTCCCCCCGTCTCTCCCATCCCATCCCCCCATCTCCCCATCCACCTCCATTCCATCCATCCCCCTCCCCATCTCCCCATCTCCCTATCCCTCCCATCCATCCTTCCCCTCCCCTTCCCCCCCTCCCCTCCATTGTCCTTCCCCTCCATTTATTGTTTATCCTCCACCATTTCAATGTTTCACGTCACCCGTGTGCCCTATCCACCCTCCGTTAGTGAGATCCCGTCCGCCCAGCGTGATTGAACCCGTCCGCCCGGTGGCCGGTCGGGCCACAATCCACCCCGTGCTGGAACCCGAGTCCATGCGGCCGACCCCTGCCACCACAGCGTGAACCCGTCCCTTTCTTGACCAGACAGGTCCGCATTAACCCGCCGCCCGCGCACCACCACCTCATTGCGCAATCCAAGGCAGCCCATAAAAAAAAAATTCCTACCCATTTTTAATCTCGACGCCCCGGACAAAACCCATGTCTTGAAATTTTTAAAATTTATCGAAAAACCATATTTTTGGGGGTTGTGATTTTTACACCAAAGCTTCCGGAGGCCATAACTTTTGACTCGGGTGTCCGTTTGACCTGAAATTTGATGGGTGGTTGCGTTATGAGATAACGAGTGGATTTCCAATTGGTTTCTTGGAAAGCCGTTGGAACCCGTTTTGACCCATTTTCGGGGCCTCAAACTTTCATCTAGGCCCTCAAAATCCCAATTTAGTTTTTTTTTCCAACATTTTAAAAAATTGTTTTCACTCATAACTCAAAATGCATATCTCGAATCTGGGATGTTAGTTGGCAATTCATCCTATCTCACCAATGGGTATTTCTTGGAAAAAATTGGGACTCTCAAACATACGACCATGAAGTTTCCTAAAATGGCAAAATTTGACAATTTTTGAAAATTGCCAAATTTGGAAAAATCTGATTGTCAACACTTTATGCCCTTTCAACCTCGAAACTTAGTGTAGAATTCATCCCATCACATCCTCCACTCATTCTAGTCTTCAATCCAATCCTCATCTGAGCTTTAATCTTATCCCAATCTGAGCTTAACCAAACCCCTAATCTGAGCTTTCGTCCCTCTGCAGTCAAAATCTTTGGATATCGAACAAAGTCTTAAAATCCCTCCCTCCATCTTCTTCAACTTTGTCCTATTCATCCATTCTAATAAATCCATTCGCCCATTCCGTGTAACCATTCATCTACTTCGAACCTTCATCTATCATCTCAAAACTTCATCGAACCTCCTATCATCTCAAACATTCATCAAACCTCCTATCATTTCAAACTTTCATTCACTAATCTTGATCAATCATTTACTCATTCTAAGTAATCTTCCATCTTCTCCATCTCCTATCCTTTCTCATCTATCATCTCAAACATTCATCAAACCTCCTCCTATCATTTCAAACTCTCATTCAATAATCTTGATCAATCATTTACTCATTCTGAATAATCTTCCATCTATTCCAAACCTTCACCTTCTTGTTCCACGAATCAGTCATCTATCTCATCATTCATCTCTCCATCATATCATCCGCCCACTTCATCTTTGATGATTTGGATAACTATCCCCTCCCTGAGCTTTGTATAGTCATTATCCTCCAATCCAATCCAACAGGTCTATCTTGTTCCATCGTGTCAGTTCAATCATTTTATTCCCCTTATCTAGGGTTATCTCATCATCTTTCATCCATCACTTGTCTTTGGCTGTGCAATGAACCGTTCCTTTTATTAGCTCCCGTCATTGATCCATAGGAGTTCATCCATCATGGTGATCTATATTGTCCACTTTTCTCCACATTTCTCCCATCCTATCTTGGTCATCCATCAAAATCTTAGTCGCCAGTGCATCATGTGCTTTTGTAGAACTCACGAGGCTTTCTGGCTTCCGCGTGTGAGGCTAATCTTTGATGGGCCCTCAGGCCTAAAATTAGAAGCTAGGATGTGTTAGTCTCCCACTGATGTATTGTCATGTCTCTTGTGTGAGCTACATATCGATCTTAACAAATGGGATTCGCGTATCATCAAATCCAATCAATTTGAATATCCTCGTCATCATCAATCTTTAATTTAGTATCCATCATCGGTCTCAATAGGATGCATCCTTCCTAACATACCTCATCAATCCCATCCATCCCTTGATTGATCCTATGGCAAAGGACGTTTGAAATTAATTGTGATCTTTTGATGCTTTTGGCTTTTGTTTATCATTTGAGCTCCCTATCATCACTTGTCATGGTCACCTTGATCCATCATATCATGGTGTGCTTTGACTAGTCAACATAGGGGTGTATCTTGATCTTTTCTGTCTTCTCGGTTGTCCCACGTAGTACCCACCAAGATCCCTGAGGTCTTGTGTTATGCTGGGGCATCCTTGTGTGCTTGTGGTTATCCCAATACCTGGCCCGACCAAAGTCACCATGACTTTGCGGTGTTGGGATAGCCTTCTTGTTTGTTACATCTGTTTTATGCATTAGACACTAACCCACCTTGGTTCTTCATACCTTGGCGTCTTGTGTCTTATGCTATAGCAAAAATCAGTGCTCCAAAGATGGAAAATTGCATTAGGATTGCATTTCATTTTCCATTCTATCACCTTGCATGTATCCTCCCATCCATTCATCCTTCATCCTTATCTCACATCTCTATCCAATCCCCATCCATTCCATTTAGCCTAAATCATCTAATCATATCCTTGGTCTTGTTCTTAGTCTTGTTACAAGCCTGGACCCAATCATCCTCATCCTCATCATCCTCATCATCATCATCATCATCATCATCATCATCATCATCCCATTTTATTCTTCCATATCCCTTCGGTGTTGTTTGGGATGTATCCTTCCCTTGTCAACAACACGTACCTCATCATCATCGGGAGGTACTCTTCCCTATCCTTTAGTGGTGTTTTGGGATGTATCCTTCCCTCATCAATACCACTCAATTAGATGTGTCCTTCCCTATCCTCGTGTTGTTTTGAGATCCCTCTTTGACAACACTCCATCCCTCATCAACCCCCTTTTGGCTTGTACCTTGACTGGGGGAACATCACCTTTTGTCACCCATTTGTGCTTCATCATCTTCATTTTACATCATCTTCCTCTTCTCCTTCATCACTCTCCCATTGCATCATCTTTTCAATCTCCCCTTGCATCCTCTCATCCATTTCGAGAGCCCACCCGTGTTCTCTTGAACCCGCATGTCCTCTCGAGGGGGCATCCTTCATCCCTAACTTTCATCTTTCCCCCCCATCATCTTCCTTCCTAGTCACTCCTCTGAATGACTGGGGCATCTTTTCCAATCTAACCATCTTCTTCTAGGTTCTATGTTTTAATAATCTTTGAAATGATGCTACTTCGTAACACCATCTCAAAGAGGGGCAAAATGTAGATGTCTAAATTTGGACACTTAATTTATCCAAATTCATCCTCTTTAGATCTTATTTTCGTTAATTAAGTAATACTACGATTATTTAATTAATATCTTTAATTTTTCCAAATTCCTAAGGTATTTAATCAATAATACCTTATCTCTTTAATCCTCCTTCCATCAATTGAATTAAATAAATATTCCATTTATTTAATTCCCTTCATGTCACATCCTCCATCATTTTTATCTTATCTTAATCCATCTTCTAATCTCATCATTAGGATGTGCACATGCCTAATCCTTGATTAGGAGGTGTCACATCCTCCAACTTTTGCAAGTTGACCTCTAATCTCTCTTAGCCACCTAACCATCCTCTAATCCCTCACTAACTAGCCTAATCAACCTCTCAAGGAATTTTTAATTCCTTTTATCCTTCCAAGGAATATTAAATTCCTTTTCTCTTCCCCATGTCCTTTTATGACATGTGTCCTTAGTCAACCCTATTAAAGGCTTTCTCCTTTTGGACAAGGCCTCCACTTCCCCATGTAAATTTTAGATTCACCTTTTAATCCCCAAGGCACCCAAAGGGAATTTTTAATTCCTTCACTTCCTCCATGTCCTTCACTTATTCTTTATTCTTTCCCATCTCCCCATGAGAATATTTGAGGAATTTTAATTCCTCACATGTCCTCTCACCCACATGGGGACAAGGACATCCTTTATTAGGAGATCTTGTCCAATCCCAAGGTACTTTGCACCCCTCTCCATGTCATGTCCTTCTTCTTCCACCTCATGTCCACTTCACCTTTTAGGGCTATCTCACATGTCACATTTCAAGATGTGAGGGCTTGTGAGTTCTCAACTCACCTTAGCCCTACATCTTGATATTTGGTGGGTCAATCTCAACTGTCCATTTCCCCTAGGAATTCTCAAAAATCCTATAAATACCCCCTCTTTTCTCTCATTTTGGAGAGATCATTTTGTGCTAGCCAAACTCTTGCAGTTTTGTTTCTCAACCAACACTTAGCTATTTTCATGTTTCTAAGCATCATTTGCATCTCATATCTCACATCTTGTGCCATCCAAGGAGCATACACGTCAAAGATCGAAGGGCCAACCAAAGGATCGACTCAACGCAAGGTATAAAGTTCCATTTCGTTGCTTTGTCTTGCATTGTTTCCAACTTAGGCTAATCTTGAGGTGTAGGTTGTTTCATGTTGTTTATTTGCACTCTTTTACTTGTTGCTTGATTTCTAATGCTCACATTCGACCTATCACACACACAACTACAACAAATGTGTATTGATAAACTGAACATAAACTTGTTATGTCAATTTAAACAACCAGAAAGCATCAATCTTGGAGACAACTTAGCAGTATTTTCATTCAATTCAACAAACAATTGACACCAGAGAAATGCAGCAACATCAACTAATTTTCATAAATACCTCCATTCTAAAATCATGCAACAATAGTCTCTGATTTGATAATTTTATTCTACTGTACCTACTTGCAGTGTATCAAACATCTAATAACTGGTGATGATTTACAATTACAAAAATTCCTATTTATACACCAGCATGAGAAAATAAATCATATTGAAATATCATGTCGACCCTCCATAGAAATCAGGCTCCAATCGAGTCAACCTGCAATGGTCCTCAAATGTATACATGTCAGCCACAACATTCAAATTTCTGTTATTCACCAGTGAAACAGTCGGCGAGACACAACATATAGTCATGTCGAAGGCAATTCAATCGCTATCCGCATGTGTTCTTATTTGCTTTCACCATAACTGTCGACCGTCAGGGAGATGTTAGAAAGATTTCATCATGTTTCACCGAGAGCCCCTCATCAATTATGTATGTCGCCGTGACACATTGCATGTTACACCGAAGTCAAAGAGTATTCTGTTATTCCTTTATGTTTCGCTGTGACCTCGTGGAGTTGGGGAAATGTCATGCAGATAGCGGAATGTTACATCGAAATGTATTCCTTTTTACATGCTCTCATTCGCTGAGACACATGATATCTCTCACCGACGAGTTCCTTTTGTTTTGTTCACAATCGCCGAAACATTCTGACATCGGCAAGACCTCCTGTAGATTGTTATGTTTCACCAAAATCCAACATCCATAATCAAGTCACTGAGACATAATATTTCTCCTGCCGACGAGGATCCTCTGTCGCTATAACCTTCAACCCTCGGCGAGACGTCCTATAGAGCATTTTGTTACACCGAAACAACCGAGCACACCAAGATCACCAAGAGAAAGCAAAACTCTTGCTGAAAGCCATTCGTTATACCTGTCGGCAAGACCCGATGGGCTCGCCAAGACCACACATTGAAACATAAGTCACACCGAAGCACCCCGAGCACACATGATCACTGAGAAAAATCCATTCTCACATCGAGAGAAATCCATTTTTGAACATTGTCGGCAAGACCCGACCTTTTCACTATGACCTCCTGCCACAAACTCATGCCTTTGCCGATGAACCACCACAAGCATAGTCAGGGAGAGATACAGAATTCGGTGAGATACTACCCCGATAGCCAAAACATATGCCGATAGATGTCTCCGTTGTCGCCAAAACAATATGAATGTTACGCCGATAGCCCGCAAGTGAAATCCAATTGTTGTGACAATACAAAGGTCCTACCGAATGTCACCTGCATACAAACTTCAATCGTTGTGACATCAAATGAGTCTTGCTGATAGGCAACACAGACTCATGCAAGTGAAAAATGCAAAATTGATCGGGGAGACAAAAATGAACCTACACCGATAAGGACCAAAATGTGGAAAATGCAAACACAGATGAATTCTAAGGGGAAAAACGGGCAAGATGCAAGTAAAAATACCACGAGATGAGGAAAATGCCTATAGAAGGACACATATGGAGGCTCAGGGGGTATGAAAGGTATGCAAAAATTCATCAGATTTTGATAGTCCCAACAGGTTCCACTTCCATGTGGACACCCCATGTGCTCCTATTTTGTAGGAGCTCTTCTTGGGCATCCCCACATGTTCCTATCATTTAGGATTATTAAAAATGTCATTTTACATGTTCATTTCATTCGAATTTAATCTCTTTCTAATTCTAGTGTTGGGAACACTTTCTGAGGACTTAGGAGATACATGAAATATGTTTAGGATTGCAATTAAATGACATCCTATTTCCAACATTCTCCCACTTGACATTATACATTACAATTATTCTAAACAAGGAATCATTATTATAAATCAAGGATAGGACTCAAGGCCAATGGCCTTCCTGCACCAAGAGAACATTTCTATAGGAATTGGTTTCGTAAGATAATCTGCAACATTGATCAAAGTGTCAACTTTCTCAATCAATACCTTTCCACTCTCAACCATTTCTTGTACAAAGTGATATTGAACATCAACATGATTAGTACGAGCATGATACATAGTATTTTTGGCTAAACAAATAGCACTCTGACTATCACATTCAAGTTTAATTTGCTTGCAATTAAAACCAATACCTTTCCCAAGTCTCTGTAACCAAATTGCCTCTTTAGAGGCATGTGTAGCAGCCATGTACTATGCTTATGTGGTGGAAAAAACAACCATTGGTTGCCTCTTACTCATCCAACTAACCACAGCTCCAAATAAAGTAAACACATAGCCACTTGTCGACCTCCGACTGTCTAGGTCTCCTACCCAATCTGAATCAACAAAACCCTGTATGTCCAATGATCTGTGCATAATATCAATATCATTAGCACCATGATAAACCAAATAGTAATCAGAAGAACATCGTAAATATCTAAACACCCTCTTAACATAAGTCCAATGTTCTTTACCAGGGTTAGACATAAACCTACTTAGAACTCCCACTGCTTGGGCTATATCTGGTCTTGTACAGACCATTGCATACATCAAACTACCAACTACACTAGCATATGGAATTTCAGACATTTCCTCATGATCAAAATCAGATTTAGGACTCATGTCTAAACTTAACTTTGTGCCAACTAGTAAAGGAATATTAATTGGTTTACTATCTTGCATGTTAAATCGTTTCAAAATAGTATCAACATAGTTGCTCTAACTTAAGCAAAGCTTTTTTTTAACTCTATCTCTACTGATCTCCATACCAAGGATATATTTTATAGCCCCTAGATCTTTCATCTCAAATTTGATAGAGAGTTGTGCTTTCAATTCTTTGATCGTTACCTTGTTGTTACCAATAAACAATATGTCATCAACATACAAGATAGTAATTAAAATCTTATCATCAATACATTTTATGTAAACACAGTGATCTTCCTCACTCCTAACATAACCAATTTTCAATGCAAAAGCATAAAATTTCTAGTACCACATTCTTGGTGATTGTTTCAATCCATATAAAGATCTCTTTAAGGTCTGCAAACCAATTCTTCTTTTCCTTTTACAAAAAAACCATCAGGTTGCCTCATATAAATATCCTCATCAAGATCCCCATGCAAAAAAGTAGTTTTCACATCCATTTGCTCTATCTCAAAATCACAAGCAGCAACAATAGATAAAAAGAATCTAATAGAATTTAATTTAGCAACAAGAGAGAAGATTTCATTAAAGTCAAATCCCTATCTCTGGGAGTAGCCCTTGGCTACTAATCTAGCCTTGTACCTTTCGAGATTACCATATGCTCCAATTTTCTTTTTAAAGATCCATTTACAACCAATGGCCTTTCTTCCTTTGGGAAAACTCTCAAGATCCCATATGTCACAAGCATTTAAGGAATCCATTTCCTCATGCATAGCTTGTGACCAAAGATTATTCTCATTTGAAGGAAAAGCTTCCCTGTAAGATCTAGGTTCATCATTAGTACTCATCAAAGAAAATATACAATGGAAATTAGGTAGGCTATACCTATCAATGGGATTTCGTTGTCTTGTGGATCTTCTCAAAGGGTTTTCTTCTTGTTCCTCAATATGCTCATCATGAGCATCTATCTCAGAAGAAACCTATGAACTCTCCTCATGCAATCGATCCAATTTTTCTTTAATATGTGCATCTTCTTGCTTCTTAGTATTTATCTCAAAATGCACTATTCGAGAAGTATCCTTCTCCTTTGGTTATTCTTCTCTTGAATAAGCTCTAAATTCCCTAAAAATCACATCTCTAGATAAATAAATTTTTCGGGTTAGAGGATTCCAAAGCTTGTAACCTTTTACATTTTCACCATAACCTATGAATATGCATTTCTATGATTTTGGATCCAACTTAGATTGCTTTTCATTAGGCACATGAACAAAAGCCTCACAACCAAAGATCCTTAAATGTGCAACACTAGGTTTCCTACCTAGCCACATTTCATAAGGAGTTTTATCTTCAATAGATGAACTAGGGGATATATTAATTAAATAACAAGAAGTACTTACAGCCTCAGCCCAAAGGCACTGATCTAGCTTATCACTACTTAACATACTCCTAGCTCTTTCCATTAAGGTTTGGTTCATCCTTTCTGCTACTCCATTTTGTTGAGGTGTATATAGAGTAGTTTTCTATCTCACAATTCCTGCATGCTTACAATAATCATCAAATTCCTTAGAACAATATTCACCACCATTATCTGATCTCAACACTTTTATCTTATGATCTGATTGTTTCTCAACCAAAGCCTTAAATTCTTTAATCTTATTAAACACATCAGATTTATTATGCATAAAATAGATCCAAGTGTATCGTGAAACATCATCAATAAATGTGACATAATATCTAGATTTTCCAATAGATTCAATATCCACAGGGCCCATTACATCTGAATGAATAATCTCTAATAATCTTTTAGCTTTATTTGTTCCATTAGGAAATGAAGATCTAGATTGTTTTCCAAACACACAATGCTCATAAAAAATATTTTTTGTCAATATTATAATTAGGAATACTGTCAACCAATTTCTTATTAAGAATGGTCCTAAGACCTTTTTGACCAATGTGGCCCAATCTATGGTGCCACAACATACATGTATTTTCAGCTTCAGTTACATTTGTTGATTTATTCAAATTGGAGGTATTAAGCTTAAACAAAGTCCCAATCTGAGATCCTTTGGCAACCACCATATCCCCTTTCACCAATCTACAACCACCTTTTTCAAATGTCACATGCATTCCAAAATCATTGAACTTAGATACATAAAGTAGATTTATAGCAAGTCCTAGAATATGTAAAACATCATTAAGGGTTTGAACCCTACCATCACTGAAACACAACTTTACCTCTCCTTTGCCCACAACATTTTTTGTGCTATTATGATGCAGCCTAGGTGGCCAAATCACTCCTCTTTGAAAATTCAAATAGTCTTGAATCAACTCCTTTCTCACAAAACCAATCTGGCTTGTTTTCCTATCTTTCACCTTGTCAATCTAGTAGCATAGCAGACCCACTTTTGCCAACTTCTCTCACAAATTTCCCAAATGAATTTACAAGAAAATGACTAATCTAGATACCCATTAGGGTCAAATCTAACATTCCTCAATCTCACATACAAGTCTTTTGAAGCAACTTTCAACAATCAAGCAAAACACTCTATTTTCAAGGCCAATTAGGCCAGATTTACAAAGGAACCACCTTTGAAACACTTCCCAAAATCCAAATCTTGATGGGGAAGCACTCACCTTCTTGATACAACACAAAATCCACAACTCTTTAGCCAAAATAGGCCCAAAAACACTCCAATCCACAAAACCCTCACTTTCCTCAATATAACCTAGGGCTTATTGAAACTCTATGTCCCACACCTTCTCAGACCTCAAAACTAGTTCTAAAAATTTGGAACAACCCTGCACATACTCAATGATTCATGAGAAATGACTTCCCTGAAAGATTTTACCAAACCCTAGCCAAGAACCTCCATTTTCATACATTTTCCTCACAAAACCAACAGGGGCAGAAAACCTAACACCTCCATTTTTCTTTCCTTCAACAAGAAACCATGATCACACCTAAAATAGACTCTAACATTCCATTCCACCAAGTTATAGTTGATGATAGTGGGTGGAATGGATCAAAGAAACATTTTCTTACAAACCCTTAAAACAGGGTAAACCCAGCCTATTTTGAGGAAACAAGTATTAAATACTCTAAATTCACTTTGATTCTTCCAAACCAAATGAAAATAATAGTTTTTTCATGCCACTATTGAAAAAAATGAATATTTTAGCCACCTTGTGGTTGTACGTTCCATACAGGCCTAGAAATGAAGAGAATTATAGTAATTCTTAGAAAAATAGTGAGAAACTTTATTGATTCCTCTTCAAAAACCACCAACCAACATTAAAAATGAGATTACACACCTTTCTAAAGGTTTCTCCATCCAAGACAACTGACACAACAACCTTTAACTAAATTTTGAATCTTGTTATGACTGTTGGAATGCAAAATTGCACTTTATTTTACATATTCTTGTTAACAAAATTTTTTCTCCTTTTGCATTATTTTTCTATTCAACCTTCCTAGACATCTAAAACATTATTGATGGTCTATTTAGACCTTATTGAACCTAAAAAAAATCCTTACACACTTGAAAAGAAACATTACATCTACCTAGACCTCTTTTGTCATCATTGACAATTTCTTGACATGTTTGGAATCATTTACAATATGGATCAAGACACCAAAGTTACCATTTACATCAAGAATGGTCTTCTTAGACCTTATTCAGACCCAAAACACTCAACAAATTAAACTCTAACACCTAGACCCAACTCTCCATGAAACAATTGAAAAGAAAGCATTGAAATGATTGGTGCTCCTGCACCATATTATCTCCAAAGGAGACATTCCCTTTATCATATGCAATATACTTAGTGAACCACTCCTTGTTAGGAGTCATATGATAGGAGCAACCTAAATAAATAATCCAAGAGTTATCACAAACAATATTAGATGAAATGACCAATGCATCATTACTATCATCTAAGGATTTCTCTGTAGAAGCATCAAAACTCTTTTTCTTGCTCTTACAATCCTTCTTTACATGTCCAGTTTTGCCACAATTCCAACACTTTACCTTACTCTTCCCAGGGGTTTTAGACCGTCCTTTGGACTACCCTTTCCTTTCTTGTCTCCCTTATGTTCCCTTTCCTTAGGCCTACCTCTTACAAACAAGGCATCTTGGGATCCCGTTTTAGACTTCCTCCTCATCTCCTCTAATAGGAGAGTAGGAATTATATTGTCCATCTTAGGATCTTCACCACTACCACTGATAGAAAGGCCAGTTTCTAGACTCTGATAAGAACAAAGTAACAAAATGCATTTTATACTGATCTTCTACAACTTTGATTACTAAGCGACTTGGGAATAAAATTAAAACGCATTTTAAGTGATGTGCTTGAAGATCATCTCATCTTGAAAGAATATCTTTTTAGATGCTGTGTAGAACTTTGGTTTGATAGATATCACCTACTGCTTTTTCCGGTTTATATCTTGATGGATTTCATCGAAATTAAAGCAACATCGCTTGAGAGGGCGCTTAATCTTATGGTCCCTCTGCCTTCTTATGGCTGCTTTGTTATATACCAATGACGCCGATTTGTAGGTGAAGCTTATATATTTTAAGCAGGCTTTAGCTTAGGTGATCTCTTCTATTTTAAAGGAGATCCTCGCTGTTTCCACATCTCATAACTAGATCCATTGAATCTTTAAATATCTAAACGAGAATTATAACTCATTGTAACACAATTCTTTTATAAATAAGCAATAACACAATAGTAAAAGCTCCCACTATAGCCAAAAACCCTTCAAACTTTTAAGAGAAAGGTGTCCCAAACTCTACCCAACTATTAGCTCTAAATACCAAATGTTGAAAATGGAGGTAATTATGTAGTTTAAAACTTGTAAAACTATGAGATTGTAGATCTAATTAAGTGCTCTTTGTTACAAATTCTTTGTGTTTGATTATTTGTTTAGATCAATTTTACCAATTGTAGAAAGAGACAAAAGATTGTGGAAGAATGAGACAAGAAGATAGAAGTGACATAGCATATATGTGGAGAAACCCTTTCGGGAAAAAACTCCACCACCAGAATCAATAGTGCTTGTATTATTTAACCTTAGAATAAGATTACAATAACACTATATCAATCATTTGCTTGATATGCTTCCTTTTCCTTCAAAAATTCTTCTTCACAACCTGTAATAAATCGATGAGCTCGCTGAGCGCTACAATTAATAGACATTATGAGCATTGTGAAGCTCTAAGGTTATCAATTTCTGAGCACCGAAATACTCTCAAAAGGCTTATACCCATTTGCGGCAAGTAGAGTTCATCATGTAACATGAAACCAAGTCTCTCCTCGAACATGAGGCACCCCAAACCTAAACTCCGATGGACACGTTGAAAATATCTTCCAAGCTTCTCCTCAGAGTTGGCACCCAAGAATGGGCCCACTTAACTTAGCCTTGTAAATATCTTCTCATGCAAAAGTTGTTAACTCAAAGATGCCAACTTGGGCGCCCAAGGTGGGTCCAAGTCAATCTTTGTTAACTGAAACATATCTCTCTATCAATTCATGCAAATAATATGCATGATTGATCATCCCCACTTAACTAAATGTATCACCTATTATCTGTCATGCAATTGAAGTCATTAGTCATGCAACTAAAGTCAGCTGAATTCAACTAGCATTCAATTGAAACTAACTACATGCAACTAAAGATAACTTAACCATAACTGGAATGAATTAAATTGAACGCCACTCATATAAATATCAATCCCTAACTTGTAGGATCTTTACATTCATTATTGAAGTATTATCTATTCTCCAAATAGTTAACTTAAGCAAGGTGGGTTCCACCTTCCATGTGGGTGCCCCATGTGCTCCTATTTTGTAGGAGCTCTTCTTGGGCATCCCTGCATGTTCCTATCATTTAAGAATAATTACAAATGTCAATTTACATGTTCATTTCATTTGAATTTAATATCTAATCTAGTGTTGGGGAACGCACCAGGACTTAGGAGATACATGAATATCGGCAGTTTCAGGTGTAATCTTATTCCCAACAAAATTAGGCGGTGAGATTTATCTCACCATCCTTCCTTCTACCATAATTGGTGGGTTGGGAAATTTTTGCAAAAACCATCTATCAATCCTTGGAACCTTCGATTGACCATCATCCATGGTATCTTGGGCATGAATACTTCCATTTGTGAAATAGGAATCCATTCACTATGATATTTTCTCTTTTTCTTGGATATTGAGAGATGGAACATGACCCACATTCAAACCATTTCATTGATTAGGATTTTGAGTTGCGAGTTACTCGCTTACTTCCTTTGTAAATTTTCACAAGTGGTGGGGTGGCGGGTTGCCGCCCTTTGAATAAGGGGTCAATATAGACCTTCGATCATTAACTGTGACAAGGGGCATGGCATTTCATGCATTTCCATTTTTTCCACAATTAGTTTAACCCTATGCTCTAAGATCTATTCCAATACCCTGAGGGTTTCTCTCTTTGCTCTTTCCTTTATTTCTTCATTAGTCTTTTTCTACTTCTCAATTTCTTGTTTTAGAAAATTTTCTTGTTCAATAGTGATTACACTTGTATTAGTCTAGATGGCAGGGGGTTGGTATACTATTAATGTTGTGCTTTTGGAAGGACCTCCTCCCTTCAACGGCTCTTTCAATTTCACATTTTCAATGAATAACCTATTCACTTCATCATCCAAATTAGTCTGTTCTTTTTCATATTTTTCCAATCTAAGCTCCATAGCTTTAACCACATCCCTAGTAAACATTGTTGAGTTCATTTTCATAGTATCTACCTCTAATTTTGATGTGTATTGAAGTGTCTTTACCATGGAAATCCCTCTCATTTCTTTTACAACATCAAGTAGTCTTGGCTTTTCTATTCTTTTTTTCTTTGTCCAAAAGGCTAGGGTTTCAATTCTTGGATTGTAACCTGTGCCACTCATTCCTTCATCTAAATTGAATTCAGAAACCAACATGGGATCTTCTTGGCTTCTTACTTGATCTAGTAAGAATATATTTTTTAACTCCATCCCAGGAATAATTAGTATATTGCTTGAACTAAGACCAATTTTCTTGCTTTGGGGAATATGGTAATTTAATTTGTCCAGAGTTCTTGGAATTTTGACTTCAACCATAGAGTGTCGCGACTCTCAGTTCCATCTGTAATTTGAGTCTCTCCTCAAATTCTTTTCCGTTTTCATCTTAAGCCAATTGCTTAAAATTGGGAGTTTGAACAATTCATCATCTTCCAGTCTAGGAAGTGATACTTCACCATGTCCATTCTTCTCGATCGGTATGCTGGCATCAATATTTCTTCGTTTGTGAGCTTGCTCGATTTTGAAGCTTGGGTGGTAGCCGATCAACAATCATCTTTAAAATTCAAAATTTGTGGCTACCTCTTCTGTATCCCCTACTCCTTCACTTATTTCATATGCCACTAAGGAGGCCACTCTATGTGTCTTCTTCCTTTTAGGACTTGGTTGCTTAGGGGATGCTTCTGATTGTATTGTGGTAGTGTTTGGTAGGGGCTATATGATTACAATACCACTTGGTTTGATGGGAAGCTTTGAGGGTTTTGAAGACTAACCATTAGGTTTCTTTTCTGGTTCAACATATAGTCTTTCAAAGTTGTCAATTATTAAGTTCATCCTTTTGATAGGATCCCCTTATTCAACATAGAATCCTTGGAATCTAGTGTCCCTTTTCTTCTTCTCCTCCTCAAGCCTTTTTATGATTTCCCACTTCCTCTTCCTTTGAAAAAATTCATCAGGTGTAAAGCAATTTCTTATTACATCTTCTTCGTAATCCATTACATGGGAAATCCCAGCTTTAGTGAGAAGTGTCTGATTTATAATATTAATATACCCTTCAGGATCAAAGACCCTTTATCCTAGTGACTTCAATGAATACCTCATCTTCAAATAGTTTTGCAGTTCTTCAAGATTGTCAAACCCTACGAATAGCTCCTCACATTCAGTTAGGTCAGGGAGGAATGTCCCCTTTTTCTACCTTTTCATAATATCCTGTTCCATCCATAAAATTTGCCACATAAACTCTAAAAATTTAATTCAAATAGAAACATATTTAGGTAAAACATTTGGGGCTTGAGGACACCCATAGACCCTTATTACTATTTGGTCTGCTAAGAAGAACTAGTCATCAAAATTGTGAGTGTGTCCCTACTTTGGCTTCAATGCTAAAGGTTTTGATACTTGCATATTTTTTAGGAAATATTGGTGAAATATGGCCAGGACTAGCCATGACCTTTATTACGAAATCATCATGAAATATTACATAATCACTATTTTTACATCTACTATTCCAAATGTAACACTAGTTTTCTATAGGAAACCTATTCCCTTCATCATCAATCATTCTCAAACACATTCTTTTAGTCCATTTGTTTTTGGTTTGCTACAATATTAAATGACACAGCAAAGAGTATTTCCTAAAAGTGATGGGAGCTAAGTTCTCTCTTACTTGCAACAATCCCTCATGTAGCCCTTTCTCAATTTCAGCAACAAAGTCATATTCAATTTTGAGTTCAAGATTTTGTATCTTCATTGCCATCATCATGAGATAGGTTGGGATCCTCTCTTCAGCATCTATTCCAAGCACTTGGCACAAAGAAAAATAATTTCTTTTGAAATATACTTGGAAGTCTTCTATGGAAAATGGCTCAATTTGGAAGGGAGAGATAGGTATCCTCCTATTATTTACACCCCTTTTCATGTGTAAAGGAAGTTCATCACTCATGTAGGTTTTTCTCAATCTCCTATAATCCTCCTCACTTCTATCCAAGTCAATCTTAGTGATAGCTTGATTTTTTAACATAAAACACTCTATAATTGCTTCTTTAGTAAGCACCACTAATGGTGAACCATCTGGAATTATTATAGTCCTCGATAGTTGGGTTATAATATTGTGCCAATACTTTAATAAACTCAACATTTACGAAGACATTTGAGACTATCAATTTGGCCAAATCTAAGGTCCAAGGATTCGAAACTGGAATCTTGTCATCCCTTTTTTCATAGAAGTACCAAAATAAATCCCACCCTAAGATAGGGATAGTGGTCTCATCGCGGTGCCATCTCAAGCACTGAATCGCGCCGAATTAGATATACATCAAATAGTTGCATTATGCGGGACCTCTTCTTTTGAAACTACCGGAATCTTCAGCACGCGCAGATTTGACTTTGGGTGGCGATGGAAAAGAATTTACTCCTCGCCAGTTCTTTAAAGTATCGCCGTGAAACCATAATTCCATGTCACACTCTAACGGTTTTCTTCCTCATCATTGGCGAGCATGCAAAATGCATTCTCTCCCAATCTGCAATTTGTTGTTCAAAATGTCTTCTTCAAACACTCCATCATTGTCTTCATCCACTTCTTCAAATGTTTCTTGTAACTTAACATATTGCCCATCAAGCATTATATCAACAACTTCCATGAATTTTTCATTTTGAACGAGACTTTGTTTAAATGACATACGACCATCTTGGGCTTCTTACATCAACAATTAGAAATGATTGGTTAATTTGAAGAGGGGAAACATACGGATCATTCGTCTCTGATAAAAATTGTTTTGTATTTGTACATACAAATCCATACTCATCAAATTGTACTGTGGATGGTCAGATCAAATTACATTTTAATAATATAGGACTATTTTCACCATAGTCCACTAGAATAATTTCTTGGATGAATCCAACATAAAATTTCTTCTCAGTTTCGTGAAGAAATTTAGCACTAACAACATAATTACAATTTTTCTTTCCTTTTTCTTTTTCTTCCACTCTTAAATGACTACCATAGGCCCACATTCCACTGAAACGCATAGCCCATAAATGTGGATATTGTGAAAGCTCACTTTCCTCTGTTGTTATATCTTGACCTTCTTTTTCATCACTCACGACATTAGCAATCCATTCTTCAAATTTTGGAAAAGAATCACCTCCAATCAAATCAACATGACGTTTGTGCTTTTGAGGTTGATGTTGCATCCAAGCTTGATTGTCTTCTTAATATTTTCTACATAGAATACTAACATACAAATAGTAAGATTAATAATATAAATGTGTAAAAACAATTGAGTAAATAAATTATTGTGTAATTTTTTTTTACCTACGTCACTTATTGAATGAATATGTGTTTTGAAGAATATAGGCATGTATCGCACTTCTTTCTTGATGTGATAGCTTGAAGAAACATCCTTTTCCTTCTAATAATTCACCTCCAATTGTCTCTTCTTCATCATCATCCCATACATGTCGATTGAAATTTTCAAAATCCTTCATATATTTTGTGCAAAATCCCATGGCCTCTTGCATTGAATATCCCTTAGACATGCTGCCTTCCAGTTTTTCCCTAGTACAAACATTTTTTTTCAAAACTTTCATATATCGTTCTATAGGATGCATCCATCTTGTTCTTATCGGGCCACAACACTTTAGTTCATATTGTAGATGTATCAAAAGATGCGCTAGAAATGTTGTTAAGGTGTTGGTGAAATTCTTCATTCCCAGCCAGACAAAGGACTTCAACAAAGCGCCCCTCCTCCTCCAAACTATCGAAAGTTCGAAGGATCTAATGCATCAAGCTCATTATAGCTTTAATATTAGGCCAAACTTATAGCGCCAATCTTCACGGCCCCTTTTCCCAGAGAAAACAATGTATTGCTCAAATACTGCGTTAAGAAAATGTTATCTGCATTAGCTGACTTGCATGGTAGTCTAAAATGGGTCTTGAAGGCTATAACAAGCCATTAATGTTGGTTAGCTCATACTGCTATATACGTATCCCCGGTGGGGAAAGCGATTACGAGACATCCAGCGGTAAGAATAATTCTGCATTTGTTTCAGCTTGTCCGGACATAAGGAGCGCCTAAGGTTTTCTATATTTTTCATCATCATGTTTCAATAAGATTTTTGAGAAATCTTTAGTTTTTGAAAGTCTTCATGTGATGAAATAGTATCAAAAACACCAAAAAGAGTTTCTATAATAGCATAGGCTATATTTTCCTTAGTATGCATAAAGTCAACATTATGCCTAATGGCTATATCCTTAAAGTATGGAAACTTATAGAATATGCATAACAACCTTTCATTACATGGATCATATCTACTACCAATAATCCTATCATTTTCAATAAATGACATTCTTTTTTGTCCATTCTCCACAATGTAATCACCTGTTATTAGTAATGGTGCTTCATGATTCTCTTCTTGACCATTGAACCATGTTTTTTGTTGATGATATGGATGATCCATTTTAAGGTAAGCACAATTTCCACAATAAATACACTTACGCAAACTTCTTGAGTGCCTCACAAAATGCTTAAAGTTGCAAGTAGGACATCCATGGTATCCATGAATATTGAGACTAGATAATGTGCCATATGCAAGATCATGAATCGTAAACAATAAGAAAGATCTTAAAGTGAATTTGATTGAATTTCTTCAATTCCTTTCCACAATTCCATTAGCTCGTCATATAATTTCTCTAGATAAGCATCAATTGTATATGAAGTGACACTTTTATTTCCTGGTATAATCAATGATAGCATTAAGAAAAATGGTTTAGTTGCTAACCATGGAGGAAAGTTATAATTTATTAAAAACACTGGCCAAGTTGATCATTTAGTACTTTGATATGAGAATGGGTTCACCCCATCTAGAGCCAAACCCAACCTTATATTATGAGTATCTTGACAAAAATCAAGCCATCTATTATCAAATTCCACCCACATATTAGAATCAGGCACATGTCATTATTTTCCATTAGTGCTCTTATTTTGGGCATGCCATTGCATAAGTTCAACAATGCCTCTACACCTATACATTCAGAGTAATCATGGGATTACCGAAAAGTGGTGAAGAACCTTTCTAGAAACCACATCTGATTTCAACCCTTGTCTATACCTCGCTTCATGATATTTCGAACATTCACTCTCACTTGCAAGATTCTTGTGAAATAATACACAACCATTCACACATTTGTAGATGTTTTCATATTCTAAGCCTAGCTTAGTGATTTCCTTTCTACATTGACTTCATTTTGTTGGCAATGTGGAGTCAGGTAGTAACAACAAACTTAATAATGCCAATAACTAATCTACACTCTCATTTGTCTAGCCAAACACCACTTGCAAGTTAAGAATTTGAAGTATTGTTTTCAAATGACTTAACTTGTAGTTAGCACACATAGGCTTTAAAACATCCTCCATCAACTTGGTCCAATCAGCATTTAGACCCTCATTCAACATTCTATTGACTTCAAACCCTTTGTCTAACATTGTTTCCTCTTCATCTATGTTTGGTTCCACTTCATCTATGTTTGTTACCTCTTCATCTCTCACACTTTTCCATTCTATCATATCTTCATAATAATTGACATTCCAAGGGCTTATACCACTATGCCCATATCTTATCATATGTTGATAAATCAAACTTCTTTTTTTCACCTTTCCACCAAGACAGTCATTACATGGACATGGATATTTGTCCATGTCCCTCTCATTGGCTATTTTCTCTTCAAATGCATGGTATTGATTCATAGTCAACCTTCAACATTGATTAATCTATGATGTTCTACATATAGCAACAAAAAATTCTAGACTAAGAAACAAAAACTATTTTTTAATTGAAAGGTATTTCCATAGCAATAGAGTTATAGAGATCAAATAAAATAGATAGTTTAACTAATGAATTGTTAAAAATATATTTTTGTAGTTTATATTCAAATTGTTGATTACATTGCATTGCACATCTTTCAAACTCAAAGCATTACTTCACATTTCATAACTAATAAATAGATGCTGATAGATGACAAAATGTAAAAAATTGTAGAATAAGAGACAAAAACTATTTTTTTTAATTGAAAGGCATTTCCATAGCAAAAGAGTTATAGAGAGTAAATAAAATAGAGATTTTAACTAATGAATTGTAAAAATTATATTTTTGTAGTTTATATTCAAATTGTTGATTATATTGCATTGCACATCTTTCAAATTCAAAGCATTACTTCACATTGCATAACTAATAACAAGACAGCTTCAATTGCGTTTCTTGTCGCCAGCATTCCATGAGATACACATTTTCTTTGAGGGCATTTTTCAAAAAGTTCACTTGCCTTACATCTGTCTTTACTACATTTTTCATACACGTAATGCTGCAAAACATTTTTATCAAATAGTTCAATGCCTTGTTGCTATGAAAGCTAAAATCCTAAAAAACAAGTGCTCAAAACAAGGATTATATGGATGATTGGAAAAATTATCAAGCTTTATAGTAAATATAGCATAGACAGGGAAGGTGAACTAGTTAAACATCGCATCAGAATCATGGTCTCATGGTGATGGAATACCCATGACCAATCCTCAAAATTCACTTATCGTGGCATTCATCGTAGATTTCTTTACCATGGAATACGACTATTTCGAGCATTTTTCAAAGTTCATTCTTGCTTGTCCTATGCTACCACCTTTATACATGTCTGCACCAAGGATTTTATCAAACTTGTTCCTTACTAGCTAACTGCTATGGCTGATGCCCTGCGACTAGGTGATTTCAAAAGCTATGGATTCTTGGAAAAAAATCATATAAAATGTAATGGGGTAAGAAAGCTTTATAAAAGATGAGTCCACAAAACATGAAAGTTTTTTCTTTAGGAAAAAAAATAAAATCGACTTGCAAAAAATGGGATCTCACTTTTTAATAAACAAGATCTTGTTTTTAAAAATGGGATTCTGTTTAGCTTCGAGATCTTGAGCCTAAATTCTAAACAAGACATGTTTCTTAAAAAATAGGATCTCATTTATTAATGGGTTCTAAACTGGCAATCAAGAAACTTGAACCCGATCTTTATAAAACGGGATCTCAATTTGTAAAAATTGAGATCCTGTTTTGTAAAAAATGGGATCCCATTTTAAAATGGTATTTATTTTTTAAAATAAACAAACTCATTCATTCTTCAACACCACGAGGATCTGATTCCTGAGCAAGCAACAACCTCCAGAAGCCTCACCCCATTTTTCTAAAGAATTTGCTTTTACAATGATAGATTTTAGTATTTTTTTTTCAATTTATTTAGCGTTTTATGTATTTTTATTTACCTGTAATAGAAGAAATGTTGATTTGTAGAAGAAGAAAAAATGAAATGAAACCCTCAAGATATTCAATAGAAACGAAAAAATCAACCTTAAATTGTATCCTAAGAAAAAAAAAAGCTTTTGAAACCTAAATTGTTCAATCAAACAAAAAAAATCATATTTTAAAACCCTAAATTGAAAGGAAAATGCATTTAAAACCTAAATTGAAGGAAACAAAAATGCGTTTGAAAACCTAAAATTGAAATGAAATAAAAATTGCATTTCAAAACCCTGAGTTGTTTTTGAAGCCTTAAGGTTTGAAATCGGAAACAAAAAATTGCATTTGAAAACTTAGCAAAATTGAAATGAAACAAAAAAAATTGCATTGAAAACCCTAATTCTTCTTGAAACCCTAAATTGAATTCAAACCAAAAAAATTGCATTTGAAAACCTTAAATTGAAATCAAACAAAAAATTTTGCATTTGAAAATGCTGATTTCAAGCTCAAGAATATTTAATAATGGAATTTAAATTCATTTACATTGCATAAATGTTTTAAATTCCATTTGCATTGTATGGAGACAAGTATGTAGGCATGCCTATGGAAGAAATTATTCGATAGATTTAGGTTGATACATAATTAATTAGGGGCCTTGATATTGACAATGGAATAGGATTTGATAAATATTATACATTTAAATGTGTATTCATTAAGTTAGAGAGATGTTTCAAGAGACACAATCAACTAAATGTTATGAGCATAGATATAATTAGATTAGAAAACAATATGCTAAACTTTACTTGTGAGACTAGTGGATCATTAGAATTGATATAAATTGCTTTTCTATTACAGATTATGCTCAATTATGTGTTTCTATTGTAGATTATGCTTAATTGAGTTAATAATATGAGCCTTATACATCTATTATGATTCATACTATCTTACAACATGATATTATGCCATAATATGTTACAATTTTAACCATGATTGTTAAAAAATGAGTAGATAGTTAAATTTCCTCACTAGAAGAGTAGAGAACTCAACATAATTTTATGATCACTTATATACTTATATGGTAGTGATATATATTCTATTTTTATGGATCTTCAATGAGTAAACATATGTGTGAAACCTAGGATCAAACCCATTTTTTCAAGGTATCTAGCTAGAGCATTATAAAACTTGGTCAATAATTATATGGGAAAATACCTCCATCATAGAAGTAATCTAAGGAAATAGTCAATCTATTCATAAAATAATGTTCTTGCATATGTGATGAATCAAAAATATTTATCCCCTTACTTTTCATCCTATTCTAAGCCTAAACGTTAAACCAATATCTTAAGGGGTCCTAATATGACACTTCTTAAGGGGATCAAAGAAGTTCTCAAAATTTGGTGAAGTTGCCCAAGGCAACCAAATTTAACAATAATAAGATCGTGCAAGATTATAATATGAATGAGATTTCATGAGAGATTGGTCAGTCGAAACAAGAGCTATCTCAATCAACTATTCCACAAGAAGAAAAAAATTCACTAACTTGCAAGTCCATTCTTCCAAGGGCCACCCAAACTTCACCCTAAACCCTAAACTCTAAATCTAAACCCTAAAGCATTCATTTTGTCCTAGGACCTTAAAATGAAATTTGGTTTACCCAAACCCACAAAATTTACTACTTCCCTTAAGCCATGTCATTTTTGTCCTGGGACGTTTACTGCATAGATCCCCTTAAGCCATCCCTATTACCTACACTAAACTCCGTGTTAGGGGTCCTAATATGACATTTCTTAAAGGGATCAAGAGAGTTCTCAAAATTTGGTGAGAGTTGAAAACAACCAAATTTAACAATAATAAGATTGTGCAAGATTATAATATGAATGAGATTTCAGCTGAGAGGTTGGTCATTCAAACAAGAGCTATCTCAATCAACAACTCCACAAGAAAATGTTGTTCACTAACTTGCAAGTCCATTATTCCAAGGTCCACCTAAAACCTAAATAAACCCTAAACCCTAAACCCTAAACCCTAAACCCTAAACTCTAAACTCAAAACCCTAAAGCATTCACTTTTTCCTAGGACCTTATAATGAAATTTGGTTGCCTTGGGAAACTCCACCAAATTTTATTCCCTTAATCCATGCCATTTTGTCCTAGGACCTTAGTACATAGATCCCCTTAAGCCATCCTATTACCCTAAACTCTAAACTCTAAACTCTAAACCCTAAACCCTAAACCCTAAATCCATCATTTTTTCCTAGGGCCTTAATGAAATTTGGATGCCTTGGGAAACTTCACCAGATTTTATTCACTTAAGCGATGCCATTTTGTCATCTTCAATAGTTGTGGAATTTGATGCTTCAACATTATTCATTGATCGAATCCTTATTCTTCTATCTCTTTGTCCTTTTGCTTCTTTCTCTTTCCTTGCTTCAATTTCTTCAAGAGTCAATGCCTTCCTATATTTCCTCTTATTGTGTGACTTTGAACCCATGATTATAAAATTTCAAGCACAAATGAATTTCAATAGTGAAAGTCTTTCTCTTTTTTTCCTCCAAACGAGTAGAAAACTAACAAAATTACACTTAAAAAACTATTTACATGATGCCTCCTTTCAAAAATTCAATCCAAATTGCAAGTTGAAGACTTGTAAAGACAAAAGTCTTCCTCTTTTTTGCTACCAAATGAGTAGAAAACTAACAAATTCCAATTAAAAAACTAATTACATGATGCCCCCTTTCAAAAATTCAATCCAAATTGTAAGTTGAAGACCTGCAAGGACAAAAGTCTTCCTCTTTTGTTCCTCCAAACGAGTAGAAAACTAACACAATTCCACTTTAAAAACTATTTACATGATGCTTCCTTTCAAAAATTGAATCCAAATTGCAAGTTGAAGACCTGAAAAGATAAAACTTGATAGAAATGAGCTCAATTTGTCACAGTCAGTCGTACATGTGAAGTTGCAGAATTCATAGTAAAAGTTTGCTAGTAAAATTTAAAAAAATGGTAAAAATAGAAACGCGATCTCATTTATAAAATGGGATCCCAATTAATAAAATGAGATCCCATTTTATAATTGGGTTCTCATAGTAAATGAGATCCCATTTATAAAATGGGATCTTTTCTTGGGTTGTGGTTGGGTTTTTGGCTTGTTTTTTGGTTTGGGAAAAGCCTCAGGGATTCGAACCTAGGCCTTCAACCTGGTTTGACTTGCAAGTTGAAGGTCCTAACAATGTCACAGAAAAATAGTGACTTTGGACATATATCTAAAGACTTTTTTTGCAGAATTTTTCGATGAAATTAAAACCCATTATAGATGAGATAGTGTAGATTCCAAATATGTAATTGTTTTACAATTGGATTATTTTTTATATTTTTTAATTAATTTATGATGAGATTGGTCCATAAACTTGAAATATCAGGGTTTATTACTATTTTAATAACCTTTTATTAAAATATTTTTTCATAAAACTAACTGGTAACGAAATCCGGGACTTCCGTAGTAAATTCTTTCAATTTAAAAAATAAAATGATAAGTTTAGCCATCTTATAAGCAAGAGAGCATGATTTCATTTTTCAAAATGGATAAATCATGTACAGTGCAACTTGCGAATCCAAAAAAATTTTAATAAAAATTGAGTGAAAAAATATCAAAAATGTGCTTCATTGAGTTACAAATATTTTCCCAAAAGGATTTAGCAAAAGATGATAATTTAGGTCAAAATATGGATGATGTACACGTGCATGGTATGGTAAAAATAAAATCTTTTAAATAGTGGTTTTTAGAAACACCTATTCAAAAACAATTTGTAGCATTTGGGTATTGAAATAAATTACATATTTGGAAACTAGACTCCAAGTACTACATTTTACGATTAGTGGCTTTTTCCAAGATTCCATCTCTAAGTGCTTCAAATTTTAAGGTCAAATGTGTCAAATTTCTATGAAAATCAGGAAAATTAATTTCCACTTTTTGGCCAAAAGTGGACTCAACTTCTGCCAAAGATCTACGAAAAGCGCAAACAAGCTGGCGGTCTCATGGTTTTTTTTTTTTTTATACCTGAAATCAAGATGATTTTATTTTGCATTCTTTGTAGAAGCTCTTGAATGCAATTTTTGGAAATTTTTCTTATTTCGAAATGGGGGAAAAAATCTTCGCGGGCCAATGCGAAAATTTCTTTTAATTGAGGGATTCTTTAAGTAGTTAGTGAAATGGCAGTGTCTATGAAGGAATGGAAATTACGCGAATAGGAGCCTTTGAATTCATATAATTCTATATTAAAAGTAATGGTGTTCTAATCATTTAGCAAAACCATTTTTCTTCATAGTTGTGGTAGCATTTTCTTTTATGGAAATGGATCAGATAACTCTTGTTTTAACTTACCAACCTCCTGCTATGAAATCTCATTCAGGGCTAAGATTCAGCTGCACATTAATATCAAGTAGTAGTATCATGACACAATCGGCTGCCTTTGCACATACGCATCAGCCCAAGGGAGTTGCAGAGGCTGGCTACATTAGATTCTAGTGGTGGACAGTGCATAATTGAAGCCAGGGAAGATCCTACAGAGTTTTCCTCACCTTTGAAAAGGTTCTAGAGGTCCACCTGAGAACCATTAGAGCTTAAAAGCTAGGCCATATATATATACTCACCAAGGGGGTGGAAAGTAGGAAGGCTCTGGGAAATTTTGCAGTTGAAACTCGCATAGACCCACATGATGCCCATGCATTTATCAAGATGGGTGAGTTATTAATATCGTCCGACCCCAATGTAGCCTTATATTCTCTTAAGACGTCAAAGTCTCTTCTAAAGAAGAGCAGAGAAGAAGTACCCATTCAATTGTTAAACAACATTGGGTTTCTTCATTTTGAGCGTGATGAACTAGAGTTGGCTCAAAAAACTTTTATGGAGGCATTAGGAAATGATGTTTCTTTGCCTCTTACATAACTTCTTATGGTCGGGCTTTGTGCATCTTTATTTTGTAGATTCTCTAAGGCTAGGTGGAAAAAGGAAAAGGTTCATGGAAGGAACGGAAAAGATGCATAAATGATTCTGAATTTATAACCCTTTGTATTGGCAATTTGAATCGAATCTCATTTGAAGAAACCATTTTTTCTTCACTGAAGGGCAACATTTTCTTGTGGAACAGTTGACTGAGATAACTCTTGTTTCAACTAACCACCTTCACATGAAATCTCATTCATATTGTAATCTTGCACAATCTTATGATAGTAAAGGTGATTTTGATACCACTTTATGCCACTACATGACATTAGTCAAGGAAAGCCAGAGGCCATAGGATTTTGTGGACAAGTTCAATTGAAGCTAGGATATTTTAATAGTTCTCTCTCAAATTTTGAAAAGGTTCTATAGGTCCACCCTGAGAACTGTGAGAGCTTAAAATTTTTAGGCCATATATATGCTTAGCAAGGGTAGGTAGAGAAGGCTTTGTAAATTAAGAAAGGAAACTCGCATAGATCCACATGATGCCTATGAATTTATCAAGATGGGTGAGTTCTTAATATTGTCAGACCCCAGTGTAGCTTTAGATTCTCTTAAGACAACAAAGTCTCTTCTAAAGAAGAGTAGAGAAGAAGTACCCATTCAATTGTTTAACAATATTGGGGTTCTTCATTTTGAGCATGATGAACTAGAGTTGGCTCAATAAACTTTTGTGGAGGCATTAGGAAATGGCATTTGGGTTGAATTCATAAATAAAAGCCCTAGTGCCAATTCTGCAGTTTTTCCTGTGCTCTTTAAGGATATGAAATTCTTCCATTGACTAGAAGAAGGTGGTGTTTCACTTGAGTTACCATGGGATAAAGTCACAACACTATTTAATCTTGCTAGGTTGTTTGAGCAGTTACATGATACTGAAAAAGAAAATCTTTTATATAGGCTAATATTGTTAAAGTTTCTTGATTATGTGGATGCATATCTACGTCTTGCAGCCATGGCTCAAGCTCGGAATGAGATCCAAATAAGCCTAGAATTGATTGGGGATGCACTTAAGGTGGATAAAAAATCATCAAATTCTTTATCTATGCTTGGAAAAATGAAATTGAAAATAGATGACTAGCTTAAAGCAAAAGAAACAATTAAAGCTACACAAATTGAATCAGATGCAAAGAATTCTTGTGTTGACATTTCACTTGGAAATTAGAATTATTCTTGTAGCTTTCACAATGAGAGTGGAGGGATCCAAAAGGTGGAGGCAGGCCAAATCTGAGAAGGCGAGAACTGGTTGAAAAGCATTTAGCACAAAGACTACGGAATAAGCTTGAGAGCAAAATGGGGTAGCCATTAAAGAAAAGGGTTGGGAAATTCCAATATTGCAGTGAAAATTTGCTAGGTACAATAGGCTATAGCAGAAACATCTTTGAAACGGATTCTGAGGATAAATCTTAGTACATGTTTACTTTTGCAATGTCAGCTTTCTATATACTTTATGTGTGCAAAATTGTATCGAAATTCTTTTGAGGAAACCCCTATTTCCTAAAATTGGAATTTAAATTTTATTTTATATTTAGTAATTTAAATATTACTATGAAGCAAAAGGAAGTGCAGATTTTCAAAAGAAGAACATTGATTAATTAGCAAGAGTGCTTGTGAATTCATTCTACCTTCCAACCGTGATAGCTATATATGTGTTTAATGTAATGAGGGTTTCAAATTACCTTTGAATTCGCTGTAGAGGGGGTCCCCAAATCTGACTTCACTAAAGAGGGCCTCGCCAACTTCAAATTTTTTGCAACAAACTCTGAATTTCTTTCCCTTTCCCAACTTTTTAGAAGTCTCCAGGTCCTCTCCAAATCTTTTAGTTCCAGGCTAACCTGCAACTAATGAATTAAGCAAGGAATATTTTTGTAATGAACGTGAATAAGCACCAATACATCGATGTGTGCAATACATCGTGCCAATAATTGGACGAAATGTTTTTTTAAAATTTTTGTCTAATTTGTATTTGATGACTAACTATTTAGTCATTTTTATTTATGTGACTAAATAATTTTTTATTCAATGACCAAATTAGTCATTTATTTACTCATTTATAGCTGGGTTGCAAAAAATTAGTAGAATTTAGTCATTTTTAGTTGTTGTGACTAAAATTTTTAGTCACCTAGTCATTTATTTGCCAATTTCTACTAGTGAGGAGAAGGAAAACAATTGAGAGAAGTGATGATACACCTATGAAAATGGGATATGAAAAGTAGAAAACAGAAAGTAGATCATACAAGAGTCATTAGAGGTTTGTATAGAGAATGTAGAATAGGTTACACTATAAATATCTATCTTCCCTCTCCTCCTAGCTTTATCCCTTTGAAATTCTTCCTTGGATTCCATATTAAATTAGCACATAAGCAAATGATACATTATTGGTGAAACATTTTTTGAAATATTGAAGTTGTTTAGCATCAATCAATAAATATTCAAGACAAACCGTGAAGGATAGTAATGAGAAATGTTAGGGCTAACTAATTAATAAGTGTACACATGAATAAGTGAAGCACAAGTACTCAAATATATGTAAGCCTTAAAAAATACACATGAATACATAGTATATGCATTAATACAAAGCATATACATTAATACAAGGTATAAACATGAAAACACGTAAGTTGCAGATTATACATTGGAATAAACATAAGTTACAAAGTATACACGTAAGTTGTAAAGCATACACTTGAATACACGCAACTCATATCTATTGAACCATGGATTTATAATGTAAATATGAACACCATCAATAAAAAAGATTTGTATTAACCAAATATCCATGTAGGCATACATCAATATAAGTCGATATAAGTATAAAATATATACAAAATAGCCATATAGGCTTATAGGAATGTCATATAGGAATACAATGTCAAATATATGCTATAAAAAATATATCCAAAAATGCCATATAGGCATACAACAAAGGGCCTTGGAATCAAAATTCATTGCTATCCAGGCTCTCAAAAAAAAATCTTTCCCTTTGCTTGTCGGTCGAATGGTGATAATTCTATCACTCATTTACTATGAGGTTGAGGAGTGCTCCTACTACTCCTCCTAAGGTTTAGTTCCTGATCAAGCCCTATCTATTACAATAACAAGTAAAGACATTAATATATAGAATTACATTATAAAACAATGATATATTTAACAAAATAATCACTTACCGCCTCTAGAAAATCACTCTCCTTGAGGGAAATATTTGCATGCCCATGTTGTCGCATGTTGAAGCCCTATGGAAACCATCCAAAGAGAAATTAAACTATGAATCAATTATGGTTTGATTTTTCACTAACTAACAACTATAACAACGAATGTAAATTGAAATTTAGTAATCTTCCGCATACCTCCATGAGAGGCATAGAGGAGTCTATATTAGTAGAAACACCAAGCTCCATGTCCCTATCAACATCTAGAGGTGTTTCCACTTGCAACATCTGAAAATAAAACAACAAATTATTCAATCACAAAAACTACAATAGTGATGCTCGTCATGACTTATAATGTATGAGATAATGAAAAAAAAATTGAGTGCTTATTGAACTATATATTTCTTACTATCATGCTTACTATTTTCCCTATCCATAGCTTGTTCAAAAGCACCTATTTTAGGATTTTATTCATAGTATCAAGGTAGTGAACCGTTTGATAAAATGCTTTGGTAGACATGTACGAAAACTATGGTAGCATAGAGAAGGAAGTGAACTATTTGAAAAAATGCCTCAAAGAAATGCAGTCTCATGGTGATGGAATGCCATTACAAACAAATGTATCATGGCATTCCATCACCATGAAACCACATTTCTTTGAGGAATTTTTTCAAATAGTTCATTGCCTTCTATATGGTATTATGCTAGGATGGGGTGGATGGTATAGTGTGGTCTTGGTTATGAGATGAAGGGCAATCATGACATGAAGAGGGAGGGGTGGGGATATGAACAAGTGGACTAAAAGGTGGAATGTTCTATGGATTGGTAAATTCAGGTTGAGGATGAGGACCTTGAAAATAATTTTGAGGGGAATTTTGGATAAAGGATTGGTTTCTATTCTTAATGCAATAAGTAGTTTGAAAAAATGCCTAAAAGAAATGTGGTCTCCTGGTGATGGAATGACACTCCATCACCATGAGACCACATTTCTTCAAGGAAAAGTTTCAAACTACTTACTACCTTGTCTATGTTATTGCTTACTATTATTATTTGATAGATTTTTTCCAAGCAACCATACTTGGAAAGCACCTTTATTAGGCTTTTAGCCATAACAGCAAGGAAGTGAACTGTTTGATAAAATGCTTTGGTAGACAAGTATGGAAAATGTGGTAGCATAGAAAATGCGGTGAGCTATTTGAAAAAATGCCTCAAAGAAATGGAGTCTCATGGTGATGGAATGCCATTCCATCATCAGACCACATTTCTTTGAGGAATTTTTTCATACTACTCACTAGCTTGTCTATTCTATTGCTTACTATTATGCTTTGATAGATTTTTTCCAAGCATCCATAGTTTGTTGGAAAGCACCATTTTTAGGCTTTTAGCCATAGCAACAAGGAAGTGAATTGTTTGATAAAATGCTTTGGTAGACATGTATGGAAAATGTGGTAGCATAGAAAAGGTGGTGATTTTTTTGAAAAAATTCCTTGAAGAAATGTGGTCTCATGGTGATGGAATGGAATTCCATCACCATGAGACCACATTTCTTCGAGGAATTTTTTAAAATACTCATTTCCTTGTCTATCCTATTGCTTACTATTAATGCTTTGATATATTTTTTCCAAGCATCCATATTTTGTTCGAAAGCACCTTTTTTAGGCTTTTAACCATAGCAGCAAGGAAGTGAATTGTTTGATAAAATTCTTCAATAGACATGTTTGAAAAATGTGGTAGCATAGAAAAGGAAGTGAGCTATTTGATAAAATTCCTCAAAGAAATGTGGTCTCATGGTGATGGAATGGCATTCCATCACCATGAGACCACATTTCTTCAAGGCATTTTTTCAAATAGCTTACTACCCTGTCTATGCTATTGCTTACTATTATGCTTTGATATATTTTTTCCAAGAATCCATAGTTTGTTGGAAAGAACCTTTTTTTAGGCTTTTAGCCATAACAACAAGGAAGTGAACTGTTTGATAAAATACTTTGGTAGACATTTATGGAAAATGTGGTAGCATAGAAAAGGTGGTGAGTTGTTTGAAAAATTCCTCAAAGAAATGTGGTCTCATGGTGATGGAATAGCATTCCATCACCATGAGACCACATTTCTTCAAGCTATTTTTTCAAACTATTCATTGCCTTGTCTATGCTATTGCTTACTATTATGCTTTGATAAAAAAAAATTCCAAGAATCCATAGTTTGTTGGAAAGCACCTTTTTTAGGATTTTAGCCATAGCAACAAGGAAGTGAACTATTTGATAAAATGTTTTGGTAGACATGTATAGAAAAGGTGGTAGCATAGAAAAGGCAGTGAGTTGTTTGAAAAAAATGCCTCAAAGAAATTGGGTCTCATGGTGATGGACATCACCATGAGACCCAATTTCTTTGAGGCATTTTTTCAAACAACTCATTTCCTTGTCTATATTATTGCTTACTATTATTATTTCATATATTTTTTCCAAGCATCCATAGCATAGACAAGGAAGTGAACTGTTTGAAAAAATGCCTCAATAAAAAGTGGTCTCATGGAATGCCATGACAAGCAAATGCAATTGACAGCTACTCCTAGTTATTAATTATGCTATGTGAAGTAATTGCATCACTACGTATGTTGACTTTCTATACAACTATATATTGTAATTGAAATTTTGTCATCTATCAACATCTAGTTATTAGTTATGCAATGTCAAGTAATGCTTTGAGTTTGAAAGATGTGAAATGCAATGTAATCAATGATATGAATATTGTGTGAGGGGGAAAATGTTAGATGAAAATGAAGATCAAACTGTATTTGAAATTAGGATCTCATCTAAGATCAAACACAAAAAATATAAAATACTATCCTACACATACGAAATGAAACTAAGCTAATTCAACATACATTAAGAAACCTATGATTACAAAAATGAATGAAAGCAATAAACAAAGTGTTACCATCCCATAGTGGAGTGTATTTGTGTGATGTTGTATTTTTCTTATCACCATGAGACCTCCAAAGTTCGTGTGCAAAAGTTGGATGAATGATGCTTGGTTGATTGAAAAAGGTTGAAGTTGTATCAATGGTGATTGTGACAACACTTCATTGCAAAAGTATGTTGATTCTCCGATCCTTATTTGTGAGGAGAGAGGTTTGTTATATAGGAAATGAGATTTTGAATCGATGATCAGGATCACGTTGGAGAATATCCAGATCAACAGTCAAAATGTGTTGAGAGGATTTAGACATGAGAAGATTGTGCAAAGTTGATTGCACAATTTGGGTTAGAAAAATTAGATTGCTTAGTTAGCAACCCATGATTTTCTCAATCAAAAAGTGGGTGAGGAATATGAATTAATTTATTTAATTAATTAATTCCTTTTTGTGTTTTATTTTTTGATAATTGATTTGAATAGTTTTATTTGATTATTCAAATTTTGGAGGGAAAGTGTCATAATTAAATTATTATGATTTAATAATTCAATTAGTTTAAAGGAATAAGGTGAATTATTGATGTAATCAAATAATTGGTGTTGTTTGACTAATCAGGATGAAATAAGATTAGATTAGGACTTTATAAAATAAATGTAATTTACTTAATTGGTCGAAATGATGAAACATGAATTAATCAAATAATGTTGTATTATTCAAGTAATAGTAGAATTAGGGTTTTTGAAACTTTATTAAATAAATGGTATTTATTTAATTTGTTGAGAATGATGAAAAAGTGAATTAATTAAATAACGTTGTATTATTCAATTAATAGAGGAAATTTAGGGTTTCAAATGTCGTTTGATGTTGTTTGATGATCATGGGATGATTTTGATATGATTCAAGATGTTTTGATATGTTTCAGAGATGTTCCGAGTTGATTCTAAGTTGTTTCGAGATGTTCTGAGTTGATTCCGAGATGTTTTGAGGCATTCTGAGTTGATTCTGAGTTGTTCTAAGATGTTCCGGGTTGATTCTAAGATGTTCTGAGACGTTTTAGGATGATTTCGAGTTGTTTCAAGACATTTCAATTTGATTTTGAGATGTTTCGAGATGTTTCGGGTTGATTCCAAGTTGTTTCAAGACATTCTGAGTTGTGATAGGTGTTAAGTCAATTTTACATGTTTACATTTTGCCCCTCTTTGATACAAAGTACTAGTTGCTTTGTTTCAAAAAAAAAAAATTTAAGATAAAGTTTTTGAAAAAAAATTATGCCCCGCTATGCCTCGGTGTTTCATGGAATGATGATAGGACTCTGTGTTGCCCCCTCGAGAGGTTGGCCAAAAATTTCAAGTTTTGAGCTCAGGCTCATGACTCTATTCTATTTCCATTCTGATGTGTTTAGGTCACAAAATTAGGTTTATACGTCCTTCGTTTCTCATTCCAATGTTTCTCAAAGCTTCTAATTTGAAAGTAGGAAGTTTCCACAAGTAGAAATTAGAGTTTCCTAGGTGAAATTTGGGTTTCTTGAGGTTTAATATAGGAAACTAGTGCTTTAGATAGCTCATTTGTGTTTTGACTCTATAGCTAATTTGTGTCTCTAGTTTTCCCATTCTATCAGTTTTTGAGGAGCATTGTCGCAATTTGATGGAGCCCCACATCATTTCAAGCTCATTCAGGAGGTTGGACGACCTTCAAGCGTTGGTGGCCTAGTACGTATCTTCTTGATTTTTTTCTTTCGTCTTGTTTCATTATCGTTTTGTGTGTACTAAGTTTTCAAGGTCAAAAGTGAAGTTTTATGATTTCTAAGTATTTGCCTCAGTTTCTTCACTTTTGCATGTTGTAAACCCTCACCTTTGACTTATTTCGACATCTTTGACTGAAATCTTCACTTTTATTTTATACTTTTGACCTAAAAGTTTTCCTTTGATTAGAAATCTCACTTTTGACTGTTCCAAGTCCTAAAATCTCACCTTTGACAGATATCCTCTCCTTTGACATATTTTCATGCCCTTGTTTCCTTTCCTTTGCTTGAAAATCTCGCCTTTTCCTGAAAAGCTTGCTTTTGCTTGGTGCTTTCTTAGCATTTGCTCAAAACCCTTGCATTTGACTTTTCCTATTGCATTTGACTTTAACATTTGCTCAGAACCCTAGCATGTGTTTGGTTGTCATCCTAAATGTCATTTGTCATCTTGTTTTGTGTCATTATGTGTCATTTACCCGTTTAGAGTGAAACCCTAACATTGTGGATTTAAAATGATTGCAAGTTGGCCTCAAAGTACTACAACCAAGGGAGAGATGTCCTGGACACTTGTTTGATCCTATTTCCTGTTTTGGTGCATTGGAGTGAGATTTTCTTGATGTTGTGGGACTATGTTACATTTTCTACATGCCTCCTATCAGGACCCATACTACAATGATGACTACTCTTGTGGAACGGTGGCATTCAGAGACATCCTCATTTCACTTGTTGATAGGAGAGGCTACTATTACTCTTGAGGATGTTTGGAGGATACTTCACCTTCCTATTCATGGAGAGTAGGTTACATAGAATATTTAACATAATACTTGTGCCATGCAACAGGTGTTAGATGTTCGACACTTGGAGGTACACCAGTCTGAGATTGATCTGTCTGAGTTTTTTGATAGTGGAGATCCTAATTTGCTAGTCTTATGCAGTTTGATTTCAGGACTAGTTGTTCCTAATAGATGGGGTCAATACTTTCCCATTGGTTGGGGAGTGTGCATCAAGAGTATTCTTGAGCATGGTACAAGATATGCTTGGGGTCTATGTCTTCTTGCCCACTTATACAGAGATATGCACGAGGTTTTGTATCGGGGTGAGAAATCTATTTTTGTAGGTGTTTTGCTCTTACATGTTTGTGCGTGGGAGCATATTGTAGTTACTAGGCTGGACGAGATACAGGATCATGATCCTGATGATCCATATTCCTATCACTATGGGGATTTCATGCACTATACCTTGCCTAAGGAACTTCCTTATTGGCACCAAGTTTTTGATGATATGCCCAGTTTTGTGTGGAGACCATATTTGGGGTGTGGTTCTTGGACAAAGGATTTAGATCATCTTGTCTACTATTGATAGACCCATTGGTTGCTTGGTCATTCTTATCTTTTTCTAGAGCGTTACTTACCGGATCAAGTATGTTGCTAGTTTGGGGAGAGATAGGGTCGAGTTCCTAATGTTTATGAGGATTGTTTTGGTAAGACAACTCAAGAGGTTCGTGTATGGGGTCTCCAGCCAAATATAGATATTCCCATTACTAAATTCAGAGCCCTTGCCCTAGTTGGTCTAGCAGATCTAGGTACTTCTCATGATTATAACGAGTGGTGGGCATGATGGAAGCCATTGAGACTCACTATTCCTGGGGGGATCCTGCTTTGGGAAGATCAGGTATTATAGGTCATCATGGGGAGCGATAGTGTATTGAGGTCCTCATAGAGTAGTTGGATAGAGCCTGTTGTGATGGGGCCCAGGGTGATTAGGATGAGCAACCACCTCAAGTGCAGGGTCATAGGAAAGTTTCGGGTCCTCCTCCACAGGCTAGGGATGGAGACATATTGTCGGCTCAGATGACTGCTTCCAAAGATGTAGAGATAGTGAGATGATAGGCTGCAAAGGATCAGATAGATATTTTGAGGGCAGAGCAAGATAGCAAGAGCAATCAATGGCATGTTGTAGAGGCTCTTGTATAGTTGCTCACTACAGAGAGAGATACTCTCAAGGTAGTGTGTGATCATTATTTGCAGATATCTACCTACTATCAAACTCTATATGAGTCTGTTGATCCTAGGGCTGCTCGTCGTCCATGGTTTTGAGAGCCCATTGTTGTGAGAAATGGTGTAGTTGGTGGTGCAGGTGATCAGTCTGTGAGACAACCAAATCATTTTGGCAATCTATAGGGTTCTACCATTCCTGGTGGGGTCTTACTTTTTTTCACTTGTTCTTCATGTTGTTTATTGCTCAAAGGCATATTGTAGATATGTGTTTTGTATGTATATATACTCATCGGCCAAGTCAAAGCCTCGTATAGACATTATGATTTTTCATGTCCTATCACACTAATGATGTACTCTCTTTTTTTATGATGATATATATGATATATACCTTCTTCGATTCATTCTCGTTTTATACTTATGTGATGATGATATATGATGATGTATGTTTATAAATGGTGTTGATATGAATGAATGCCCCATACATGATGTTTTTATTGGTTTATTATCATCATGATGTGTATTGATGATATTGTGGATGCAGAATGGTACTAATGATATTGCTATGAATGGCTTTACTTAGAAGAAATGTTGATGATTTGATAGAAAAATGATGTTAATTAGAGAGAAAAAAATGATGATGGATAGAAAGGTGATGTTAATTAGAGGAAATATTGATGATGGATAGAAATGTGATGTTAATTAGAGGAAATATTGATGATGGATAAAAATGTGATGTTAATTAGTAGTTGATGAGTTTCTTTTTCTTTGCTTTAGATACTTCACAATTTTTGAACAATCCGTTTTGATATAGAAAATAAATACGATGCACAAGGGTATTAATGACCAAGGTGACTTTGTATCTATTGCATGGACTTTGACTCTACAAACAAGGAGTATTCTTGCTCATACCAAACATATGGAAACCCTATTAGAGTGTATAGGTGAGAAGCTTTAAAAACAGGTCAGACCAGTAACACAACAGGTATTAAGAACCTAACATGTCACTATTACATGAAATGTTTCAAAGATGACTTCCACACATAGAACAAAGCAATTATTCACCATGGTAGTATAACAAGACTATCCACAAATAGTAAATCAAAATGACACTCAATTGCCCCCATTCCTTCTTCTCTAAATCCTTATGGACATCCTCGAGAGATGTTGGGAATGAGTCAATAATGTAAATAAAAAAAAATTAAGATAACAAAAAGATAAAACAATGTTCTTATATCACTTTCCATATCGATTTGGGGTGGGTCTATTATCCAATGTTGATCCTATCTATCGTAGGAATGGATCCATTAAGACATATCTCAAGATGTTGTTGGGTCTTGTTAAGAAGATGTGTATTTGATACTTGGCTTTGTTTTAGTTCACTTTGTTATCAAATTCTTTTGTGATTGTCTACTTGAAGGTTCCAACTATTGATGTTTTCTTTGTTTGTTTTATTTGTTTTGTCAAAGGGTGATTATGACGATCTGTTTATTATGGATGATGTCTTATTGTGAATTGTGATGAACAGGATGGGTCTCTTTTTCTTTTTCTAAGTTTTATGATGTTTTTGTTGTTTTTTGGGGACTGACCTAGGGCCTCAGGGGCTCATCAAAGATAATCCTTTCCTATGTTATACATGTAGAGGCTCGTAGTTCACTTGGTTTGAGTGTTTTTGACTTTTTTTTGTTTTGTGAATGTTTTTAGATTTTGTATTTTTGACTATTTTTTTGGATTTTGAATTTTTTGAAAAAGTTGAGATAAAGCATGTTAGAAACCTAAGTGGACCGACCTAGGATCTCGAGGGCTTTTAGGCCTTGCCTACATTGTACACACAGATACCACATAGTTCAACCATTTGACTCAAAGCATAAACTATTTTTGGGTAAACAATATTGATAATTTGGATTAGTATTCCACTTCTGTGTCTAGAGGATATGTTGTGGGAAATCTACTTGAACTAGTTGTGAGGTTCAAGAAAATGTTGATATCTTAGACTGTTTGAGTGAAGGAATAACCCCACGATGTTTTTTTTTTATGTTTTTCAAATGTTTTTCCTTTTGTTGTTTTATGATGTTGTTGATCTTTTTTGTTGTTTTTGATCTTTTGTTGTTTTTATGACCATGCTAGGACGCTCAAAAAGACCAGCCTTTTGAAATTTCCCCCAGTTGTAGACAAGATGACTTTTCTTAATCAGCGACAAGTCATGGTTGGATACACTATTTTATTATGAAATGAATGGGTGGATGTTGTGGATAGTACTGATAGATAATGATGCAAGTTTTATTCAAACATAGCACCTGTTTGCCAGGTTTTCACTACGATTCCTGTTCTAAGAGCGCCAAAAATTGGTTTTCACTCAAAGAATGTTTTATTTCTCTTTACTATTCTTCTTTCTTTTTTCTAATTTTTTTGCATTTTTTATCTTTTTTCTATTTTTTTAGATTTTTATCTTTTTTCTAGTTTTTTTGGATTTTTACCCTTTTGCCTAGGGTATTCAATGTACTTCATGTGTAGAACTTCTTGAGGTGGCTGCTATTTAGCGGTTTAGTTAAATATTCTCCTTTAGGAGTAGCTAACTTATATTCCCCAGAGTCGTAGCTTGTTGTGATGACAAACAGGCCTAACCAGTTGGGTTCAAATTTGCCTTTTCCATCCTGATTTAGTTGTACCTTTTGATTCTCTTTGAGGACTAATTCATCAACTTGAAAGTTCTTGTCCTTGATCTTTTTTTCATAGTTTTTCTTGAGCCAATTCTGATAAACTTGTAGATGGTTTAACATGCACATCCATCTTTCATCTAGGAGTTCTAATTCGTTCAGCCTGGATACCCTATATTCTTCATTGTTGGCCATGCCTTTTAGTGAAAATCACAATGAAGGGATTTTAACCTCAATAGGAAAGATGACCTCTAATCCATAGACCAAGGAAATGGTGTGGTACTAGTAGGTGTGTGAATGTTGGTTTGGTAGGTCCATAAGGCTAGATTTAGCTGCAAATGCCAATCATGACAAACTTCATTAATAGTATTTTTGAGTATTTTTAGTATGGTTTTGTTAGATTCCTTAATTTGATTGTTTCCTTGGGGATAATAGGGCATGGAAAATCAATGGTGGATAGAAATTTGGGAATAGAGGTCTTGGAAATCCTAATTTTTGAATGGGGTTCCATTGTCTATTATTATTGTTTGGGGAATTCCATACTTGTAGATGAGATAATTCAAAATAAATTTTGATATCTATTTGTTAGTGATATAGGTTAATGAAATTGCCTATATCCATTTAGTGAAGTACTCTATTGCTATGATAATGAATTTGTGCCCATTAGAAGAAGCGGGTGATATCTTTCCTACTAGGTCTAATCCCCATTGCGAGAAAGGCCATGGTGTGGTTATAGGTCTCAATTCATGTGTTGGTGCATGAACTAGGTCACTATGCTACTGAAATTGTCAACACTTTCTAGAATATTGTATGCATTCTTGTTCCATGGAGGGCGAGTAGTATCCTATTATGAGCAGTTTCTAGACTAGGTTAAGTCTAACATAGTGGGATCCACAAATACTTTCATGAACCTCTTGTAAGGTTGTTTGTGCTTCTTCTGCATCAAGGCACCAGAGTAACATACCATCCAGACTATGACAATATAGGGTATCTCCTAAGATGGTAAAACAAGAAGTTCTACGGGTGAAGGTTTTATTTTGGGTGGTCATTAAGTCAAGTTGTATGGTACCACATTGGATGTAGTCAAAGGTATCTTGGTACCAGGGGGAGTTAGGACCAACAAAAACACATACCAATTCTGATTTCAGGATGTGAATGCTGGTACAAGTAGTTGTTCCATGAGGAACTCATACTTAGGCATGTTCTTTGGAATATCAAGCAATTGGCCTATTTTACCCATTGCATCTGCAACTTTGTTATTGATCTGAGGAATTTTCTCAAAGGTTATTCTAACGAAGTATTCCTTGAAGCTATCCATCATCCTTTTATATGGCAGCAATTTTTCATTTTTTTTTTGTACTCATTGTTCACTTGTTTGATCACTAGTTGAGAGTCTTTGAAGACTTGTAGCTCTTTTATTCTCCATTCAATAGCCATTTTTAAGCCTATAATTAGATCTTCATATTTTGAGATGTTGCTTGTGCATGGGAATGCAATCATGTAGGCCTTAGGTATATTATCTCCTTGTGGTGTGAGAAATAGAATATCGGCTCCAGATCCATGTTATGTATGGGACCTATCAAAGTATAGAGTCCATTGGTCTATCTGTTCTGCCATCAAGATACTCTCATATGGAAAGTCCACTATGAGAGGTTTATGATCATCTAAGGGTGCTTCGGCCAGTTGTTCTGCTATAATTTGTACCTTGATAACTCTCCTATCCACATACTCTATATCAAATTCACTCAAGATCATTATCCATTTGGCTATTCGGCCTATTAGGGATGCCTTTGCTAGTAAGTACCTGAGTGGGTCTACCTTAGAAATCAGCTTGACCTTTCTGTTCAGGATGTAGTGTCTCAACTTTTGTGTTGAAAACACGAATAAGAGACACACTCTTTCAATGGGAGAATAGTTTAGTTCATAGCCCACAAATGCTCTACTAATATAGTAGACTGCCATTTCTTTATTGTTATCATCTAGTTGGGCCAAGAGAGCTCCTAGTGTTACTTGTGTGGTAGAAATGTAAATTATCATCTCCTTTTCTGGGATAGGTGGCATGAGTATAGGAGGAATATGTAGGTACATCTTGAATTTTTGGAATGCTTGGTCACATCTCCCATCCCACTTGAAGGTGATGTCCTTGTGTAGGAAATGAGTGAAAGGGTCACATTTGTCTGCCAATTGTGCGATAAATTTCCTAATGGATTGTAGCTTCCCTTGTAGGCTCCTCAATTGTTTTAGTGTCTTTGGAAAAGGAATCTCCATTATTGCTTTTACATTGGCTAGATCTACTTCAATCCCTCTTCTTGATACTATGTACCCCAACAGCTTTCCAGATGTTACCCCCAATACACATTTCTTAGGATTGAGTCTCAAATTGTACTATTCAAGATGATCAAATACCTTAGCTAGGTTTGTCAAGTGGTTTTCCCTTTTGACTAGCTTTGCTAGAATGTCATCCACATAGTCCTCCATGATTGTATAGCATATCATGAAATATGGTTGTCATTGCTCTTTGATATGTCGGTCCTGTGTTCTTTAGACCAAAGGGCATTACATTCCAACAAAATATTCCCCAAGCACAACTAAATGTTGTTTTGTGTTGGTCATCTAGAGAGATCTTTATCTGGTTGTATCCAGAGAAACCATCCATTAAAGATAGCATCTCATGCCCTGCTAGTAGATATACAATCATGTCGATACTTGTCAATGGAAAGTTGTCCTTTGGACAATCTTTGTTCAAGTTATTGAAGTTTACGCATATCCTTATGCCCCCAATAGGTTTGGACACTAGTACTAGATTTGATATCCATTGTGGATAGTCGATGGGTCTGATGAAACCCACATCTAGTATTTTCTTTAGCTCTACCTTTACCAATATTGCTATCTGCGGATGCATTTTTCTAAGTTTTTGCTTGATAGGCTTTCCTCCAGGGATTATAGCTAGATGATGTACCACTAATGATGGATCTAGTCTAGGCATTTCAACATAGGTCCATGCAAAATTTATCTTTCGAGCATTGATGAAAGCTGTGAAGTTGTCTTTTTCTTATGATTCTAGTGATGTCGCATGGTAAGTTATCTTCGGGTCCTCTATTGTGCCAACATTTATGGGTTTTTCTTCTTCTACTAGCAGTGTTGATCTATCTTGATATTTTTATATGGGGAGATTGAATCTTCCATCCTCGGGTGCCTCTGAGAGGTTTTCACCTTCAGATGGGTCCTTTATTTTTCTCTTTTCTAGATCCAATAGAGCCACAAGGTGGTTTTCTCTAGGGTATCATATTTTTATGTTCTTTCTTTCATTTTTGTGACTGAAAGATTCAATCTCTCCACCAAAGTATACCTCCTATTCAAGTTCCATGATGAACCTTGCTTTGTGGTCTCTTACTGGTATGTTTGTTTGAAGTCCCATGAACTTCGTGATTGCCTCATCATTTTAGAATTGATCCAAAATAGGTGTATGTTGATCCCAATCTATGAGTTGCAGGTAATGGAGTGGGAGGTTATCATCTTGATCTACAAAGCTTATGGGAATGGATGAAAGGGTTAGTATGGCTTGGGTGTCTTTCCCATTGAGTGTCTAGGTCTTCATTGCTAGAAGTGGGAGAATCATATCTTATGATGAAGGAGAATCCCATTCGTATTCATTAGATTTCATACCAAAATTGTAGTAGATCTTGGGAATGGTTTGAATATGTTGGAGAGGGATCCTATCAATGCTAAATTTATCAAATAAGTCTTCAATAGGTAAGTTGTTGTCTAAGGTATGATAGGTATCGAGTGCCTTAACGATAGTAGAATTTTCTCGCTTCTTCCAAGAGGTTCATCTAGTTTTTGGAATAACCACATCTTTTGGCTTATAACCTAGCCCCATATTCTTCTTCCTTTGTTCCACTATGATAGGCTCTGATCAGCCTTGTTTGTGTAACCCAAGGCCACCCTTTCCATTATATCCCATCTATTTAACTAATTGATAACCTCTAGTAGTAGGGTCAATTAAAATGGGTTGTGGCTTTTATGGTTCTTCTCGGTCCTCCTTGTAGATCATAGATCAAAAGTCCTCAAATATTTCTTCATCTTGCATGTCTCCCCACCTAGTGAAGATAGTGGGCTTGGAAATCATTTGCACTATCTTGATCTCTTTTGGAACTCCATATACTCTGGGTGTTGGTGGAAGCATGTCAATTTAGAATGCTTGGTTGAAATAGTAATTCTCATTACCCTTGTCAAGTACCTGAATCTTGGCTTCCATTTTTGGTTGGTCACTTGAGGTGTTCTTGGTTGAGGTTGATGGAAGTGTGGAAGATTCAACATAAGAAAAGGAGTGGAATGCTATGACGTTGCTAGGCACACGTTGGATTTTATTGTATTTCTCCTCTAACTTGGCACAAAAATGAAAAGGTTCAGGATCGGCATATAGTGTTACCTCTTTTCCTTCATGGGGATACTTTAGGAATTGATGAAAAGTGGAAGGGATTTATTTTAATGCACTAATCCAAGGGTGTCCCAGGAGGAGGTTGTATGGCAACTCAAGGTCCAGTACTTGACAAGTGGTTTCTATGAGGGCTAGTCCTAACTACACTAGTAACCTGATTGTTCCTTCAGAATTTCTTTCAAGGTCATCATAGGCCCTTATCGTGATACTCTTTCCTTTGTAAATCACATCATCAGAATAACCCAACTATTTGAAAAAATTTAAGGTACAGATGTTTAAACCTACACTATTATCTATCAGTGCCAATTTGACGATGGTTTCATGGACACCAACCTCTATGTAGAGGGCTTAGTTATGGAATGTTCTTTGGGGTAGATATTTCTCAAAAAATATTAAATGATTACTTGTTGTGATCTTACCAACCATAGCTGTGAACTAACTAAGATTGAGGTCATTAGGGACTGCTATTTCCAATGCCTTTTCAAGTATTTCCCTATGGGCAGGTGATAGTTTTAACAACTCCAAGATTGAGATTAGGGCTGGTGTTTTCTTTAATTGATCCACAATATTGTAGTCATTTAGTGACTTGATTGCAGGTTTGGGTGGGACTCCTTGAATTGTAACTCTTCCTCGACGGGTGGTTATGTTACAGTTGTTGTCTCCACCTCATAGAGTCACTATGTTTTCCCTATTATCATCAACTTGTGAGAGGGTTCCTAAAACCATGTCCCCATGTGTGTAATTAGTGTTATGTTACTCTTGTTTCTTTCCTTTGTCATTTCCTTTGGTATGGTTCGAGATTAGGTTTGACTATATTTGCAGGTCCTTATTCCTAGGAGGATGTTCAACATCTACCCCCCCTTTGTCTATCAAATATTGGATGAGGTGCTTGAGTCTCATGCAATTTTTTGTGGTGTGTCCTTTGATCATATGGAAGTTGCATAGGTCCTTCTCATTATACCACGGTGCTTTGAAACTAGGTTCCTCATAGTTTGGACAATCATTAGTTTTAAGGAGGTTTTGTTGTACTAGTTTGTGCATGACTATTTCTAGTGACTCACCTAGTACTATGAATTGCCTTCTTGGTTGATCATATTTCCTTTGTTTCCCTCCCTTATTTGTTTGGTAGTTCACAACTTGATTGTTCTTGGGATAAGTATTTTGGTTATTTTGCGCATTGTTTGGAACATAGGCTTGTTTGTGCTTCATGTGGTTTGTTTTGAATTGTGTTCTATGCCTACCATAATGTTCTAGCATCAACCACTCCATCGTTTGTGATGCTTTTGTTTTTATCCCAGACTTTAGGTTTCTCATTCAAACTTGAAAAACTATCTTTTGAGATGTTTAATTTAAGGGAACCTCTTACAATGAGGGCTCTCTAATTATTCAATCCCTTCTCAATAGTTTCTTCAAAGTCTGCTAGACATAACATTATGAGTTGATAATTGATCTTAGGTAAGATGTTGGTAATGAATATGTCCACCATTTCCTTGTTGGGAATGGGCCATTTACATCTACTAGCCTTGTGTCTCCATCATTGTAGGTAGGAGGTAAAAGATTCTCCTTGATTCTATTTTATTGTGGACAAGCTTGTGATGGTGACATCTTTCTTAATGTTGAAGGAGAAGTGACTTATGAATTTGTTAGACAGTTCATCGAAGGTTTTGACTGCTAGTGTCAAATGGGTGAACCACTCCATAGCATGGCTCCTAAGGCTGAGTGGAAATAGTCTCATGAGTTATGATTCATTGTGTCATACTTACATGCATGACATAGAGAAATCACGTATATGATCTACTAGATCCCCTCTTACTTTGTATTTATTGTCAAACCTGGGTATTTCAAAATTCTTCAGAAAGGGTATTGTAGTGATAGATTGATCGAACAGGAATGAGCATATCTCTTGGATAGTATAGGTTTTCTTTTGTTTTCTGTCTTGCATGCCTGCTACCTATTGAGTGATGGCCTCTAGCCTCATTTCCATGTCCATTTTTGGCACATTTTTTTGTGAGTTTTGTGTATAATAGCCTTGTTGTCTCACCATGTTTGGGTCATATATCGGGTATTGTGAAGGTATGAGACCTTGGTAAATATTTTGGGTAGAGAATAGGTTAGGTCCCTACTAGGTGTAAGGAGGGTTAGCTCTTTGTTGCTAAGATGAAGTATATTGAAGGTTACCCTATTGATGAATTAGTGAGACACCTTGTTGGTAGGATGACTGAAGAAGGGTACTCTGTGACACACCTTGCTATTGGGCAAGACTAAACTGAAGGTTACCCTGTTGATGTGTTATCAGGACACCTTGTTGGTAGGACGACTGAAGAAGGGTGCTCTATGGAACACCTTGTTGTTGGGTTGGACTAAACTAAAGGTTACCCTATTGATGCATTATTGGGACACCTTGTTGATGGGTCAAATTAAAAAGGGTGCTTTAGAGAACACCTTGTTGTTGGGAAAGACTAAACTAAAGGTTACCCCATTGATGCATTATTGGGATACCTTGTTGATGGGTCAAATGAAAAAGGCTGCTTTGTGGCACACCTTGCTACTGGTATTGTTGGTTCAAAAGGGAGCCATGTGGTCCACCTTGTTGATGGTATTGATTGTTTGGAGGGGGACCTTGTGTTCCGCCCTATTGAAGGTATTGACTATTTGGAGGGGGACCTTGTGTTCCACCCTGTTGAAGATATTGACTGTTTGGAGGTGCCTTGTGTTTTTCCCTGTTGAAGGTATTGATTGTTTGGAGCGGGACCCTGTGTTCCACCCTATTGAAGGTATTGACTATTCTAGGATGGGTCGATATTTGAGGTATTTTCAAGTACATCCTATTTGGGAGGAGGATTGTTTTTCAGTGGTTCATATTGTGATGGTCCTCCTTGATATAGTTGTGCCACTACTTCTTGTTCAATTTGAGTTGGTTTTCTGAATAAGGGGTTCTCTTTGGGTTGACCATCATTTTGTGAGAACACAAGTGGCATTTTTGGCATCTCTAGAGGTTCAATTATCTATCTTACAACTAATTTATCCCCTAAGGGAATAAGGTTGGCATCCTTGAGAGCTTCTACATTGAAATCTACTGGTAATTTAGCACCACTTTGTGCTAACTTGAAGAAATAGGAGTTTGAATCTTTTCTCAACAACCTGTCCATTAGTTTAAGAACCTTGGGGTTGTAATTTTCAAACAATTCATCCTCATTTATTTCTTCCTCTATGTCTACCTCCTCTATAACCACTTTGTTTGGGTCTTGGTTGTTTTGTTCAATTACCTCCTTCTATTTGTGATTTAGTTCCTCTTCACTGAAGGTATTTCTATACATAGGCATCTTCTATGGTGTTTCAAGATAACTTGGCCTATAGCCACAAAGGATACTTTCATTATTTATGGCATTGGTTGGTGGGATGCTAGTGTTGGTTTTGTTTGCTTTTGTTTTCTTTTTGTGTTGTGATCTTGTGGTTGTCATAAACAACTACCAAGTTTTTTTGATTGTTTTCCCTGACTCCTATTCTCTAGAAAAGAAGTGGCCTATTGGTGCAAAGAAATAATAGAAGTGATGTAACCGGTTTTGACAGTTGTGATATCTCCTTGAGAAAAAACCTTTGGTAAACCTTTTTGTAGGGCAATTCTTTGAGAGCCGAAGTATAGATTTTCACTTAAGGATCTTGTTCTTGCTAGATCTAAGGATCTTTTTCTTTCCAAAAATCATGAGGGATGTATATTTATTGCCACATAGGTGGTGGTAATATATTTCTTCCGGTTGCTAGGTCTAACTTTTCTTCCTCTTCATCTAAGATGATGGATGCGGTGAGAAATTGGTGGGGTGTTTCATTTTTCTCAAATATGAAATTTCTCAAACTACTTATGATGTCAGTTTAGGTACCTTCAATATATGTGTTACCTAGTTGAAATATTGGTGCTACAAGGTCTGGTTGTTGAACCGGAGTGGTAGGTTGCCAAATGGTCATAAGGTGTGATGGTGTTTTGGGATGGTTAATGATGAGTCCAATTTATGACTCAATTTTGATAGAAGTTTATTGTCTATTTGCTATTGTTGTCATAGACTTTGATACTTGGATGTTGAAGTTTTTATAATATTTCCTCAAAACCATAGACATTGGGCATAAGCTTATGTGATCTTTAATGACAGTTGACATGCTATATGAACTATCTGTGTTGATTTTACATGTGGATTAATGAATGCTATTTTAAGAAAGTTATGGATATGCAATTTTTGTGCATACTAATATTGTTATGCAGATATAATTAGCAACCTACAAATTTGAAGAAGATTTTTCCAGCTAGTCATTCGCCATAACGGTCAACAAGGTGATCATTCGAAGGTCAATGGAGGGAAGACTCTCGATGGAGGGAGATTCCTCATTCAAATAGAAATTGTAATCACCTTGTAAATGGTCTTAATTGTCTGTTGAGTGAATATAGGCGTTATTGTTGTGCTAAATTTGTGTTAGGGAAAACGTGATTGACCAGATTCCACGCATGTGCAACCGCCTCTCCTCTTTTTATGCTTTCCCTAAAGTGGTGTCCTCCTAATCTATTGGAGTTGACCACCTTACTTGGATGCTCCTTCAAAAGAGCCTACTTAATCTAATGGTGTACTCACATTCTTAGTTTTTTTGTAATATAGTTATGTTGCTCTATTGTACTTGTGTTTTCCAATGAATAAAATGAAGTTAAAATTTCATGCATCCGAGTTTACATTTGTCTTAAGGAATACTAATCCAAGGGGGGCCACTTGGTGAGAATTCCATCCTTTAGCTTAGTCATTACTTTTTGTTCAGTAATTAATTAAGAATCTAGCACTGACTATTCCTACAGCCACTAGAATTCCATTATGTGACTGTTCCTGCAGCCAAAGCAAATAGAGTAGTTTCCTGTTTGTTCACTTATATTTTCATTTCTTTCATGCATTGAAGCTTAGTATAGTTGTTGGTTGATGCTCATCACTTATGTTATTTCTTTGAAAGAAATTTACATTCAGTGTTGTGTCTTTCTTAGCTATAGGATGAATGTGGCTACTTTGGATCCTTAGTGCACATACTATGCTGACCCATTTCAAGTTCATGTCCCTAGGTTGACAAGTTAAATGCACCTTCATGATGATTGAGATAGCTATTCAGGTTAGATTTCCAATCTCTGAATCACAACTGTAAAGGCTTAGTTATTAGACCATTGTAGGAGGCCAACATTTTTGGTGTTGTTGTCGGGGATGGTGTCAAACTAGGGAACTCTTTGGAGTCATTCATAGTTTTTCTTGATGTATTATTTCTGAAAGTTTGTTCTTAGTAAACCCCTGATTTAGGAAAGTAATGATCCACCATTCTTTTTCCAATTCTTTGTGTGAGCTAGCTGATAGTGAGTTGATACTATATGCATAGAGGAAGGAGGAGAGATGCTCATGGGAGATTCCTTCCTAATAATCCTAATCCATTATAGCTAGTTGAGTATCAGAACCTACCAAGAGAAGAAGAAGAAGATACACACCCCTTTTTTGATTCATTTCCTAATCTAACTAGCTCTGAAGTTTCCTCTGAAGACCAAAATTTGATTGAGAACCCCTTTCCTTTAGAACTACATCAAGAAGAAATGGGTGATGCAAATAGAAATAGACCTAACCAACCAACTTTTCCTTTCCCCATTTCTCATCAAAATGAAGTTGAAAACCTCAAAAATATCCTTGATTTAGTCCTTCCTAAGTTCTATGGACTTATCAATGAAGAACTTATCAATGAAGATCCTGATACTTTCTTGTTCGAGTTTGATATACTCTGTAGGAGTTATGACTATACTACTGATGCTCGTAGGCTTAAGCTATTTCCTACCACCCTGAAAGAAGCTGCATTAAGATGGTTCATGAGTCTAGGAAAAAATATTGTGGAGACTTGGGAGGGCATGAAGACAAAGTTCCTTGAGAAATACAAGGAGTATTGCAGGGGTAGTGACATGAGAGGAGATGATATTTTTAGGATGCAACAAAAAAAAGATGAAATCCTGGAGGATTACATTGCAAGTTTTTTATTTTGTCTGTAGAAATTTCCACACCATACACTCAATGAAGAATCACAAAAGTTTATTTTCCTAAGATGAATTAATGACAGCTGCACTGATGCCTTGGGCCTGATGGGAGGAGGAGATATCTCCCAAGTTCCTTGGGAGGATATCAAGAAGATATGCCAGAACTACTCTAGGGCAGCTTCAAAGAAAGGGGGAGCTTACCAATCTTTTATGAGTAAGTCATCTACTAGTGGAGTTTCAAGAATGGAGATTACTCATTTGCTGGCAGACTTCAACCAAGACATTATAAACAATTTGGCTACTCAGCTGGATACACTTCAAGCCAAAAAGAAACAAGAGGAGGCAGAGGCAATACTAGCAGAATATTGCCCTCATTGAAAACAAAAGAAGGAATGCAGATGAAAGATGGTAGCTAATATTGAAAGTAAGCAAATTCCACCTGAGTTCAAACCAATCTAGGTTGAAGAATATCAAGTCTACTATGTGGCACAAAGGAGGCCATGGGCTCCAAGATAAGGTATGCCACCAAATCCACTCTCTTTTACTGGGCCATATTTTAATTCTTATTCATCTGGTAACCAATGGCAACCCCCATATCCATTAAATTATGGAGGATATCCACCACAACCTTGGAGTAACCCTCCAAATACTTGGCCTAATTACCAAAACTATCCACCCTAGTGGCAACAACCTCAGGGAAATTGGCAACAATTGCAAGAAAATTGGCAACAAACAAATCAATGGAGGGGAGGACAACAATGGCCAAACTAGACAAATAGCTACATGCAGCCTATAATGCCTCCTCCTGATAGCTCAAGTTCAAATGCACCTAAACCTACTCAGCTACCAACTCAATCCACACCCAACCCAAATAACAAACCACAATAGCAGCCAGTATACCCCGCTGATCCAAATCAATTCCTTGCATATGTTGTGAGTGTAAGTGACATCCACTTGCGTTCAGGAACTACTTTTCCAGCTCCTTCCACACCCATTATCATTGAGCTTCCTGTGGAATAAGAGGAGCATTTGAATACCCCCATTCAACCAAGTGTGCCTAAGAATCCTAAACCAGCCCCAGTCAAGTAGACTGAACAAGAAACACCATTTCTTTAGAGGTTGGAAATTGTGAAACAAAAGGAAGAGAAGGAGGAACCAACCTTTGATATTTTAGATTAATTGAAGCATATATGTGTCCAAATACCTCTATTCCAGGCCATAAAATATGTTCCAATCTATGGCAAGGAAATCAAGGAAGCATGCCTTAAGAAGCCAGGTAGGAAGAAGAAAGACCCCACTACGGTTTATGTGGTGGGACAACTAGCTGACATCATGCTTGGATGAGTGACTATTCCCAAATATAATGATCCAAGGAGCCCTGTGGTAGGAGTTGTAATAAATGGGGCCCAAATAAGAAATGATATGATTGATTTGGGAGAAGCAATAAATGTAATGACCAAGGATATCCTGCAGCAACTAAAAGTTGCAAGCATGAGACCTACTCCTACTATCTTTTAGCTTGTTGATAGTTCAACTATTAAACCTGATGGTATAGTAGAGGACCTTGTGGTAACTCTAGACTCGTGGGAATACCCAGCATATTTCATTATTATTTCCCTTAAAGCCACACTAGATGTATACCCCATTATTCTTGGAAGGCCATGCTTAGCAATAGCATATGCCTATATTGGATGTAGGATAGGAGACATGACCATTTCTGATGGAAAGAGCACCAAAAATCTTGTTCACTACCCTCTAGCTTAACCATCCCATGACAAGGATAATCCTGTATGGCCACATGTTGGTGAAGAGCCTCAGGAAGCTAATTTTGTGGCACAGCTGATGATGTTAGGAAAAATATCTTTCATGCAGCTTCAAGAGGAAGATGAAGCATTGTCTAACATAATTCAGAATCATTGTGAAATAGAGGAAGCATCATCCTCTCATTCTGTTGATCCAGTAAAGACACTTTTGCCCGCTCTTCCTGTAGCAGAACTTCTCAAAGCAACAGGTATGTATCATACATTGTTTCCACATGAACTCAAAGTACCAAGCACTAGTGAAACAACTATGGTAGAGATAACTACACAAGTGCAAGTTTTTGAAGGAAAATATCTAAATATTAACAAAAAATTGAGTGAAGAATAGTAGTTGTCATTGACAAACTTACTGAGAACACACTAGCATGCTTTTTCTTGGAACTATCATGATATGAAGGGCTTGGACCCTAAGCTTTGCACTCATAGGATTTACATCAGAGATGATTGTACCCCAATGAGACAGCCACAAAGAAGAATTAACCCTACACTAAGAGAAATTGTAAAAGGGGAACTACAAAAATTGTTAGGTGCAAGATTTATCTACCCCATTTCAAATAGCCAGTGGGTGTCTCCATTGGTGATTGTACCCAAAAAAGGAGGGAAGTGGTGAGTTTGTGTTGATTATAGGGAATTCAATGCTGCCACCAAAAAAGACCATTTTCCCTTACCTTTCATAGATCAAATTTTGGACTCACTTGCATGAAAGCAATAATTTTCTTTTCTAGATGGATTCAATGGGTATAACCATATCCAAATTGCACTTGAGGACCAGGAGAAGACCACCTTTACTTGTCCATGGGGGACCTATTCCTACTCAGTACTTCCATTTGGCTTGTGCAATGCACTTGCAAATTTTCAAAGGGAAGTCATTAGCATATTTTCAGACATCTCTCATGATTGTATGGAAATTTATATGGATGACTTTACCACCTATGGTGCTAATTTCAATAAAGAATTGGAGAATATTAGGAGAGTCTTAAAGAGATGTGAAGAACACAATCTATCTCTAAACAGTGAAAAGTGTTTCATGATGATACAGGAAGGTGTAGTCCTTGGCCACTACATCTCTCACAAAGGAATTCAAGTAGATCCTACAAAGATTGAGGTGATCACTAATCTTCCTATACCTGCAAAACAAAAAGATGTTAGGAGTTTCCTGGGCCATGCAGGATACTACAGGTGTTTCATTAAGGATTTCAGCAAAATAGCAACACCATTGTATGCTCTTCTCACTAAGGATACTGAATTCCAGTGGACAAAAAACTATGACAAGGCATTTTCTGATTTGAAGGAAGCTTTGACTCATGCTCCTATACTCAAAGGTCCTAATTGGGAGCTTCCTTTCCCCACCCATATAGATGCATCAAACTATGCCATAAGAGAATTCCTGGGGCAAAAAGAAGGAGCTATTGAAAATACTATTTATTTTGTTAGAAAAAGCTTGCAAGGAGTTGAATTCAACTATACAATGATAGAAAAGGAAATGTTGGAAATGATCTATGCCCTAAACAAATTCAAACACTACATAACAAGCTACCAAATATTTGTGCACACAAATCATGCAACTATTTGGTATCTCATGAATAAACCTCTGATATCAGGTAGGTTAGCAAGATGGTTATTGTTAATGCAGGAGTTTGACATAACCATTGTAGATAAACTAGGGAAGGTCAATGTTGTTGCAGACTTTCTTTCAAGGTTGACTACATCAAAGGACAATCAGGTCATAGATGACTCTTTCCCTGATGAGAACTTATTTTCCATCAGTGTGCAAACAACCTAATATGTTGACATAGCTAACTATCTCGTCACAGGGAGAGTTCCTCCCCACTTCTCTCAAAAAGAGAGAAGGGTTCTCATTGAAAAGTCATTTCCTTTTTCATGGATTGCAGGATGTTTGTTTTACACTAGTCCAGACCATGTCATGAGGAGATGTGTGAGGGAAGATGATACATATGATATTTTTCATGCATGCCACAATGAACCATGTGGAGGACATTTTGTAGCCAACAGGACGATGATGAAGGTTCTGAATACAGGATAGTATTGGCCAACACTCTACAAGGATGCAGGGAGATATACAAGAATGTGTGATAGATTCCAGAGGATGGGCAGGCCAACCAAATCTAATGATATTCCCCTTTACCCTCAAGTAGTAATCACTCCATTTAATAAGTGAGGATTAGATTTTGTAGGACTCGTTGATCCTCCATCCAATGGTAAGTCCTATATCTTAGTATGCACTGATTATGTAACCAAATTGGTAGAAGTTAAGGCCATGAAGCATGCAAGAGATAATAAGGTTGCTAAATTTCTTTATGAGGAGATTTTCACATGGTATGGGGTTCCAAGAGAGATAGTGACTGATCAAGGGACTCAATTCACCTCAACCCTTATTGCAGCAACTATCAATGAGTACAATATAAGGCACAGGAAGTCCACTCCTTATCACCCTCAAGCCAATGGCCAAGTTGAGGTGACTAACAGGGAAATTGAAGCAATTCTAACCAAAACAATGGTTGTTCATAAGAAGGATTGGGAAAATAAGCTGCTAGATGCTGTCTGGGCCTATAGGACAACCTAGAAAACAACAACATGCTTCATTCCTTTTGAGTTGTTGTATGGAAAGACATCTATGATGCCCATTGAATTTGACCATAAGACTCTTAGAACTGCAATAGACTTGGGGATGGATCTCTAAAGCACAAAGAGACAAAATCATGCAGCTTAATGCATTGGATGAAATAAGAAAGGCAAGCATCCTTGTATCATACAAAGGTAGTGCAAAATCAGAGAATAAAGTGGCATGACAAGTTCATCAGGGACAAGAAATTCTAGCCAGGAGATTGGGCCCTGCTCTACGACTCAAGGTATCAAGATAATGTAGGAAAATTGCAAACAAGGTGGCTAGGATTGTATGAGGTTCTTGAAGTCTTCCCCAATGGTGTTGTTCAGCTCACCACCATTGACCCTATAGATTTAGGCTGCTTGTCAACAGTCATCACCTTAGATTGTATCACAATCCAAATTCCAAGGAGGGATTCCTGCAACAATTCACTCAACATGCAACACTCGAACTTCCTATAGCTGAAGGAAGCGGACCTAGTGTCCCTCCTTCTGGCTAACTAAGGTACGTAACTTGTCATAATAAATATTTCCACCTTTGTGGGGGTCCACTTCTTCACCCATCTTCCCATCCATTTGCACCTTTCTCTCTCTTTCATCATGCCTCCATAATTTCACTTCATTCCATCATCACTTCACTCCATTCCACTCCACTTTCATTAATTGCTCAACTAACCTCTTAAAAGGTGACTAGTACTTTCTCCATAATATTTGTAACAGATCTTCCAAGAATCTAGGTGAGTATGCATCAAGTTGTTATCTCTTAATTATCTTTTAGTACATTCATTTAATTTTTGTAAATTAATATAGATGTTGACCATAGCATGTCATTATTCCCTGCCCTATCAAATTGTCATAACTATCATGCATGTAAGGACACATGCTCAAATTTAGGTTGGGGGAGAAGTGTGAATACTATGTCCATGTGTCCGTCCATATTGGTTCACATCAGCAAATTTTAAATTGAGCCAATTTGAATTCTGCGTGAAATGATGGCTCGCATGTGTGAGGTGATATCAATCGCCGCCATTTTTATCGATCATAATATTAAGCCAAAAAAGGTAAAATTCAAATGACACTAGCGTTGGAAATTTTGCAGCATTGCAGGAAGAAGAATTTTAGTTTTTAGACGAAGATTGTAGGAAGGGAAACTTTGCAGAGCAATTGTTTGATTATAGACAACTGAACAATGGGAGGTGGGTTAATCATAAATGAACCCATAGTTCATGATGTATTACTATAGGATGCACCTTCCCAAGCTGAGTTCAGAAATTGAGGATGGTTAGATTATTTCCTGAGGCTTAATGATTTTGATGAAGACGTTGCATTGGAATTTGTCCAGAAATTGTCTGAAGGAAAGGCCACGGTAAAAGGGTTGGAAGTAATGGATAATAAAGAAAGAATTGCAGAAGTTACAGCGTTTCCTACTGACAGTGAAAATTACCCTACTTCCAGAGACACCAAGTCAGCTAGGACTGAATTCATAGAACTTGGTGACCCTCCATTGAGTGTGGACAAATAGAGTGCAAAAGGAACCTCTCTGCCTAAGCCATGGAAGCAAGTAGTTGTTTATGTTGTGAAGTACATTACCTACGAGGGTCGTCAAATGAATCTACATTCTGTGCACTTCAAACTACTGAATCATATGAGGCATGGGAGAAGAATGAATGTGCCAAATGTGTTATACCACCTTCTCTCAATCATGGTGATCGAGACCCAAAAAGGTAGAGATAATTTTGTTTCCCACCAGTGTCTGATCAAGTTATTAGTTGAGAATTCTTTGCATGATGTGTCTGACATGACTTGGGAAGAGTTCTTAAATATTGGTCAAATTAGATTAGAGAATTTGTGACCTAGGGTTTTTCCTCAACCTTGTAGGGCTAGCAGAAGATTGATCGTGGCTGAAGCCACTCCTAGTGCCTCAACTTCTGGCATAGGACCTAGTGTAAACCCTCTTGGAACTAAACAAACCATAGAAATTAGCTCTTCTGAGGCAGAGCATTTAGACAAAGAAAGTTCCTCTTAATATTTTTATGATGATGTTCCTCTTGGCATCCTAATTCAAACTAAGGCACAAAAGAAAGAGGTAGAAATAAGGAAGGGTAAAGCTAAAAATAAAACTACAGGAAAGAAAGTGCCAAGCTCTAAAAAATGGAAGGTTGACACTGTTCTTCTTGTAGAAGAAGAAGAACATGAGATCCCTCTTAGGAAATCAAGACCAACTAGGCTAGCCTTTGGTGTGTCTCCGTAGGAAATCCCTAGGGCTAGAGAAACATCACAAGAGGACACAGAGGCCCTAATGGGGTAGGTGAATGTTGAGGAAAGAGACATATTTGAGGAAGCAACAAATGTAACATTGGCATACCTTGCTGCCATCATTGAACAAGTTGAAAGCCAAGAGTTTGAGGAAAATCAGGAGCTCTTGCAGCAAGAGAAAAAGCAAGAGTTCCTACAGCAAGAGCAAGAACAAGAGGCCCTACATCCAAAATTGGGAGAGTAGTCAGCACCCCTACAGCTGGAATTAGCTAAACAAATAGGATCCCTCCAGCAGTGCCAGGAAAAATTCTAGTAGGAATACATAGGCCCTCTGATTTTTCAATGCACATGGTAGCTATGAATTTATGGAAAGAGATACAGAGGAGGGAAGAATAATGGAAAGATGAGAAATACAGGTTGAAGAAGGAAATTCAAAAGAGAGATGAAATTGAAGATAAGAATGCAGAAATTGCTGCTTTAAAGGAGATAGTGGATATTATGGAAGTTCTAGTACCTCAGATATTAGAGTGCAAGACTCCTCCAAGAGTCTACACCCTGTACTTGAAGGAGAAGAATCTTTCTTTTAAACTAGAAAGGATTATTTTAGGTTGGAATCCTTCCATTGAGACTACTCTTGAATTTTTTAATGCTTATCGGATTGCTCCTCCTAAAATGAAGAATTTGTTGTGTGAATTCTATTTGCATAATTATGTTGTGACCCAAGACCATGATTGGAATCCATTGTTGTATGTTAGGGATATCCAATTAAGGGAATTCATGTCTTGGATACAGAATGAAATTAGTTGGGGAAAATAGTTTAGGGAATATAGGCAAATAGAATCCAACACTACCCTATCTATCAGGGTTGAATCTAGAAATCCAGGGGACATTTTCATGGATTGACACAAAATTATTTACAAGCCAAGCTATGGTAGTAGGATCCTGCCTGAGAGAGAAGTAGTTTATAAAGAATATGAGGAGGTAGCAAAAACCAAAGGGTAATCTATGATGGGATACCTATCAAAAAGGTGGAATAGCCTAACTGATGAGTTAAAATAAGCTGAGCCTCTCTCTATCTAGAACTATGTTGTAGAACTTAAGAGAGTTAATAGATATATACAAATTGGAAGGAAAAAAGTTCAATTTTGGCTCCTACTGACTTTTCAGCCACCTATCATATTATGGCTTGTACCAAATTTCAGATATTACCAGTATGATATAGTTGCATAAAGACGGAGATGGAGCATATTGGATAGACATCAAGGGTTCTATTGGGATCCTAATTCAAGCATAGCAAGAATTAATGTAGGGAAGCTGACAGTTGCAAATTTTAGGGCATTAACCAAGCAAAAGAACAACCCTTCCCTTGTTGGAGGACCAGCAAAGCCTTAGGTTGGGGGGAGTGATGATTCCAGTTTATGAATCAATTTTGACATAAGTTTATTGTATATTTGCTATTGTTGTCATAGACTTTGATACTTGGATGTTGACCTTTTTATAATATTTCCAAAAAACCATAGACATTAGGCATAAGCTTATGTGATCTTTAATGACAGTTGACATGCTATATGAACTATCTGTGTTGATTTTACATGTGGATTAATGAATGCTACTTTAAGATAGTTATGGATATGAAATTGTTGTGCATATTAATATTGTTATGTAGATATAATTAGCAGCCTACAAAATTGAAGAAGATTCTACCAATTGGTCATTCACCATAACGCTCAACAAGGTGATCATTAGAAGTTCAATGGAGGGAAAACTCTCAATGGCAAGAGATTCCTCATTCAAATTGAAATTGTAACTACCTTGTAAATGGTCTGAATTGTTTGTTGAGTGAATATAGGTGTTACTGTTGTGCTAAATCTGTGTTAAGGAAAACGTGCTTGACCAGATTCCACGCATGTATAACTGCCTCTCCACTTTTTTTGCTTTCCCTAAAGTGACATCCTCCTAATTTGTTGGATTTGACTGCCTTGCTAGGAAATTAGTTAGTATTTTTTCTTCCTATAAATAAGACTCAAATTCTCCTTCAAAAGAGGTTGCTTAATCTAATGATGTACTCACATTCTTAGTTTTTCTATAATACAGTTATGCTACTCTATTGTACTTATGTTTTCCAATGAATGAAATGAAGTTATAAGTTTTTGCATCTAAGTTTACATTTGTCTTAAGGAATACTCATCCAAGGGGGCCCACTTGGTGAGCATTCCATCCTTTATATTAGTCATTACTTTTTGTTTAGTAATTAGTTAAGAATTTGGCACTGACTATTCCTACAACCACTAGAATTCCATTTTGTGACTGTTCCTACAGTGAAAGCATACAGAGTAGTTTCATGTTTGTTTTCTCATATTTTCATTATTGTCATGCACTTCAGCTTAGTATAGTTGTTGGTTGATATTCAATACTTATGTTACTTCTTTCCAAGCAATTTACTTTCAACATTATGTCTTTCTTAGTTGTAGGATGAATATGGCTACTATGGATTCCTAGTGCACATACTGTGCTAACCCATTTCAAGTCTACGTCCCTGGGTTGACAAGTGAAATGCACCTTCATGATGAGTAAGATAGCTACTTAGTATAGATATTCAATCTCTAAGTCACAACCCTAAAGTTTTAGTTATTAAACCATTGTAGGAGGCCAACACTCCTGAGCCTCTAACTAAAGAAATATGGCCACCAAAAACCTTTGGAGGAAATTTGACAATATTTGTAGTACTTATGTTATTTCTTTCCAAGCAATTTACTTTCAGTATTGTCTTTCTTAGTTGTTGGATGAATGTGGCTACTTTGGATCCTTAGTGCACATACTGTGCTAACCCATTTCAAGTTCACATCCCTAGGTTGACAAGTTAAATGCACCTTCATGATGATTGAGATAGCTATTTAGGTTAGATGTTGATGCAAGAGCATCTAGGGTGTAAGAGCAATCTTGTATCACCCAAAAAAATTTGTTTCTTTTCAATAAGGGATAAATTTGGTAGGGTTACTATTTTTGTAACTTTTCATTTATGTATAGTTGGACACGAAATCTTACATAGACCTCCAGAATGGTAAATTGAATCCAATTGTGAAGAAATCACTTCAATACCATTTGTCATTTGAGAGATATTAAAATTTTAATTTTCAAAAATCCTAGTAAAATCTTTGGGGTCAATTTTGAGGCACTTAGAGGCTCCGGATGGGCTTGAAAATTGGTGGAAAATGAAAGTAGCTAGCCTTGGCACAAGATTTCTTGAGACCTCTTTGAATAGGTATTATAATAGAAAATCCGATGGTCGGATCAAAAGTTATGACCCCACAATGTTGTAATACAAAAATTAATAAAATTTCAAAATATCTTCCTTTCTAGAAGATTCTAGGGTGGTTACACTTTCTAGAAGATTCTAGGGCGGTTACACCTTCCAAATAAAGGATGTAAAGGGGGACTATAGGGGGGAGGCAAGAGAAAAGTAGATGGTGGCTTTGATTTGCATATTTACAGATTTATGTAATAAAAAATCCCATGTGATGGAAAATATAATGTTGTAATTTCATTTTCATTTCAGTGATAATAGAAAATATTTTCTTTCCTTCTTGCATTTTTTTGGTGACATTATCTATTTTTTTTTTAGTTTTAGATTGTAAGGGGAGTACCCTTCATCAAGTGGTATCAGAGTGCATTTTCCTGAGTGTGTAAATAGATTGCCAAATGTGAGGTAGTTTGCACCAGGACTTGTGGTTGTGGGTCTGTGAGAAAAGATGCCTCCACGAAGAAACCATGGTGGGAGAATTGGGGTAAAAAAAGAGGGTTTTAGATCCCTCTAGAGACAAGTTCAAGCACTACAAGAGGAGATACGTAGGGGAGCTAATGTCAAAAGAAGAGATGAAAGTGACGATGAGGATGAAGATTGTTGGCAAAACAAGGACAAACAACTGTGAGGGGGGGGTGAATCAATTGTCACAGAATATTTAAAATTTTCAAACTTTACTTAACTTCATCTTAGATCTGATGAAAGAATAATAAACCATAAACAATCAGCACATCAGAAACATAGAAAACACTAAGATTTTTTACGTGGAAACCATGTTACGGGAAAAACCATGGTGGATGTTAGTCCACAATATTATACCCTTCTATTAAAATTATAATGAAAAATAATGGAAATGCACATTCATTTAGGCACACTACCTAGAGCTCACTTCTCAAATACAAAATGTCTCACTTCCCAACAATCTAAAGCAATTTGGATTAGATCTGTAGGGTATGAACTAAGAAAATAGCTTCTACACAAGCCTGATTACAGTTTCAGTTAAGCACATAAAACCTTCTCCACACTTCGCTCAAACTTCTTCACACTCTGCTCTGTAATTGAATGAATAAATCAATGTTCACACACTTTCTCTTTCTCTATCTTTCCTTCACACCACGCACACACTAACTTTGTTCAAACAAACACTCTTATATATCTACGACATGAAATTACATCAACTTCATTGGCCAAAAGTATAAAAAAAGTTTACAATGTCGGCCCAAATTTGCAAATAAATTTTTGATGTGAATCATACACCATCGGCCAATATTATGATGTGACCAAAAATAATATCCTCGAGCATGCCAAACATTCAAATTTTAATCTTCAAGGATTTGTAACACGTTACAACCACTATGTCAGCCAAGAACATGAAAACCTAAACATACACAAGAAAAATATTTGACCACAAGCACACCGATCAATGTGAATGTACAAAAAAGATAGAGAATGATCTAGAAGCATCCACAAACAACAAGAACTAACAAAGAAGCATCCACAACAACTGATATTACTAGAATTACATAATCTTCAATCAAGATACTGATAGAGACCATAGAAACACTGTCAGAGCACAATTGTTCATAGCACAATCAAATCTTCACGTGGACCTTTGAAACTTCCAGTAGATGAACTAGATACTCTCAGAAATAAACCCTTTAGTCCATAGCAACTGATCTTCAACGTACATAACAAAACACCTTCATGACCTTCACTGTTCCACTGGCAATCTGTAACTCTTCCTTTAACAATTTTCTCAATATCCTCGACATATACAACCTTCACTACAACAATGCTAATAGTGTTGACATCAATGACAACCACATATCAGCAACACAACCATAGCATCCAAAAATCTCCCCCTTTGGCATTGATGGAAACACATGATGTGAAAAACACCATCAATGCAACTCTCAATCAACACTTACTCCCCCTTAGATTCTGACTCTTCTCCCTAGATAAGCAATAGTTTTTCACATGACTCTTCTCCCCCTTTGATATCAATGGAAAAGATAAACATTATCATCCCATATACAAGCTTTGAACCACATATTTGTGCATTTGACTACTCCCCCTAATTAGCAGCCACAGAAACATCAATCTGAATCAAGAAATATATATGAAGCACATGGATTGATGTAAACAAATGCATCTTTAGTTCTTAACAAGAGGGGTAATTACCCCTAGCATCCCTCTGAGATACTCAAAAGTTTCCTTAGACAAAGACTTGGTGAAAATTTCTACAATCTATTCTTTGATAGGCACATATTCTAGTTTGACTTCTTTCTCATTCACTTTCTCCCTTAAGAAGTGAAACTTGATTGATATATGCTTGGTCTTAGACTATAGCACTGGATTCTTTGATATGTTAATTGCACTTGATTTGTCACAGTATATGACAATAGGTTCATCATATACTACTCTAATATCTTTCAACATTTGTTTCATCCACATCACTTGAGTACAGTTATTTGCAACAACAATATACTCTACCTCAGTAGTAGATAGAGAAATGGAATTCTACTTTTTACTCAACCAAGACACTAGTTTCTTCCCTAGGAAGAAGGCACCACCACTAGTACTCTTCCAGTCATCTGCATCTCCTACCCAATCCGCATTAGTATATACACTCAAAGTAAGATCATCATCCTTAGGATACCATAGCCCAAAATCAGTTGTTCCTTTTAGATACCTAAAAATTCTCTTTATAGTAGTCACATGTGATTCTTTTGGATCAGCCTAAAATCTAGCAACCATACATACATCATTCATAATGTCTAGTATGGTCTAAGTTAAATAGAGGAATCCACCAATCATTGACCAGTATCTTGTTTTATTTTCCTTAGTAGAATCATCATTCTGTGTTAACTTGTATCCGGTTACCATAGGAGTACCAACAGGCTTTGAGTCATCCATGCCAAACTTCTTTAGCAGCTCTCTCACATATTTGGACTGAGATATGAAAATTCCATTTTATAACTGAGTAACTTGCAATCCCAGAAAGAACTTCATCTCTCCAATCATACTCATTTCAAATTCACTCTTCATTTCATTAGCAAACTTCATACATAGAGTATCATCTCCTCCAAAAATAATGTAATCAACAAAGACCTCAGTAATCAACTCTTTATCATGATCCAACTTGAAATACAAGTTGCTATCAGTAGTACCTTTATTGAATCCAAGCTTTAGTAAATATTTATCTAGTCTCACATACTAGGATCTGGGAGCTTGCTTGAGTCCATATAGAGCTTTCTTCAATCAGCAAACCATGTCTTCCTTATCAGTCAGTTGAAATCCATCCGGTTGTTCAATATATACTTTTTCTTCTAACTCACCATTTAGAAAAGTTGACTTTACTTCCATTTGATAGACTTTATAGTTCTTATATGCAATAGAAGCAAGAAATAATCTAATAGCTTCAATTCTAGCAACAAGGGCAAAGGTTTCTTCAAAATCAATACCTTCCATTTGTGAATACCCTTTACATACCAGTCTTGCTTTATTCCATACCACTTCACCTTGTTTATTCAGCTTATTCCGAAAGACCCATTTAGTACCAATCACATTTTTATCTTTAGGTTTGGGAACAAGTATCCATGTATCATTCTTTTAATTTTCATTAGCTCTTCCTTCATAGCTTCCATCAAGTGTTCATCATTGCAGGCTTCATTGACATCTTTAGGCTCAATCTTGGAAATTAGGCAATACTCTTCTGCAATATTCCTTCTAGTTTTCACACCTTTATTCTTGTCTCCTATAATTTGAATTTTAGAATGATTTAACTTTACATACCTCGAGATTCTAGGATTCTCTCAAACTTTTGGTTCTTCTATTCCTTCTTCTGCACTTGCACTTGTCTCTCCTTCCTGACTTTCTTGATTTACCAGAATAAATGGAAGTTGATTCACCAGAACAAATGGAACAATTTGAAGTTGATTCTGTCTGAGCATTTTTCCATTTGTTTGTGTTGTCTTCCTAGTCATCTAAATCATATCCACAATATCTGGATGATCTAGTAGAGTCCTCATCAATTCTGACATTTGTACTTTCAACCATTTTTCTCAATCTTCTATTATAGCACCAGTAGGCCTTGCTTTTAGTAGAGTAACCTAGAAAGATTCCTTCATCACTTCTTGCATCAAAATTTCCTATGTCCTCATCTCTCTTAATATAACACTTGCTTCCAAAGGTCTTGAAATATTTAACAATAGGCTTATAACCAAACCATAGTTCAAAAGGAGTCTTACCAGAATTACCATTGACATTTACCTAGTTTAAAGTGTACACAATAGTGCTTATAGTTTCACTCCAATAGATGTGAGGCACATTTCCTTCTATCATCATTGTTCTAGCAGCATCCAAAAAATTTATGTTCTTCCTCTCTATAATTCCATTTTGTTGAGGGGTTCGGGGAGCAGATAATTGTCTTCTAATTCCATTCTCTTCACAGAAAGAATTGAACTCCCTGGAGGTGAACTCACCACCTCTGTCTGACCTTAACCATTTTATTTTCAGACCTTTCTCATTTTCTATCGTAGTCTTCAAAATTTTGAACTTCTCCAATGCCTCACATTTTTTTCTTAAGAAAGAAACCCATATCATCCTAGAGTAATCATCACTAAGCAACATAAATTACCTTTGTCCATGAAGAATTCTAACTCTGGAGGGACCACATAGATCAGTATGCACCAGCTCTAGTAATCCATTTGAATGATGTTTTCTCTAAAAAAGAAACTCTAGTTTGTTTTCCCATCTGACATTCCTTGCAAATTGTGTTAGCAGGCTTCACTAGCTTAGGTAGATCTCTTACTACTTGAGTGGAACTTACTTTGAAAATGTTATCAAAATTCAAATGACACAACCTCCTATGCCATAACCAGCTTTCATCTACTTGAGCAATTAAACAACTTTCACTAGTAGTATTTAGGTGAAAAATATTACCTTTTTTCTTTTTACCTGAAGCAATTACATTTCCAAAACTTCCAAGTATCCTGCATCTTCCACCTTTGAACTAAAGATAATAACCCTTGTCAACCATCTATCCAACACTCAATAGATTGTGCTTCAAGCCTTCAACATAAAGGACATCATCATTGTTATGTTTACCACCAAGACAAATATATCCTCTGTTGTGAATCACACCAGCATTGTTATCTTTGAATCTTACAACCACACCGTCATACTTCTCTAGACTTAAAAATTTTCTTTTGTCACCAGTCATATGATGTGAGCATCTACTTTCAATAACCTGCTCATCCTTTTCTTCAATTCAGGCTACAAGAGCTTTCTCAACTTTAGCAGATTCAGTAGCCACCAAACCATTTTCCTTGATAGCAAGGAACACCCATTCACCTTCATTTCCATTTTCTTTGTCAAACTCTTCATTAGTCACTCCTTCTTCAACATAGTAACATTTCTTTTGAAATCTAGATTTTTTAGGCTTCGACCTAGGAAATATTTTAGGACATCTTGATGCAAAATGACCTATTTTATTGCAAGAGAAACATTTAATAGGAAAAATTCCTTTATACTTACCTTGTCCTCTACCTTCTTTCTTCACAATCAATGCTTCCAACTCTTCCACCTCTCTTTCTTCATCTTCAAGCTATTTCATTTCTTCCTCATACTTGAATGACTTTCTGGAACACTCTCCCAGATCATATCTTTGCTTGTTTCTTCTGGATACAAAAGCCCTAAATGCAGATTCAATCTTGGGAAAAAATTCACCAAACTCACTCAACTTAAAAGCAACAAGTTTACCAATCAGTGTATCTCTTGAAATATTTGTCACTGATCTAAATTCTTCAATAGCATGAGCCTTTTCTTTGTAAGAGGGAGGCAATGATTTGAGCACTTTAGCCACAATTTCTTCCTCTTCCAGGCTACCACCGACACATCTAATACCCATCACTAGTCCATTTAATCTCTGCATAAAAGAAGAAATATTTTAATCTTCACCCATCTACAAGTTTTCATACTTTCCTTTCAAACTCTATAGCTTAGCCATCTTCACATGTACATCTCATTCATACAAAGTTTCTAGCTTCATCCAAATCTCATGAGTTGTCTTCAAACCTAACACATTTTTCATTTCTAAATCTTTCAGTGCACTCAACAAACCTTCAATAGCCTTGACATTATTCTCAGCCTCTTTAATCTCATTAGTAGTGGAAGGACCATTATGAGGAATAACATATGGATTCTTTGTTATCTTCCAGAAGGTTTCACCAATACACCTCAAATGACACTCCATCCTAGCTTTCCATAGTGAGTAGTTGGTTCCATCAAATCTAGGACTGTCCTTCTTGTATGATGTCATCTCGAATCACCTAAAACTTTTAAAATTATTCAGAGGAACCTACTCTAATACCAATTGTTGGCAAAAAAATGACAAACAACTGAGAGGGGGGGTGAATCAGTTGTCACAGAATATTTAAACTTTTCAAAATTTACTTAACTTAATCTCATATTTGATGAAAGAATAATAAACTATAAAGAATCAGCACATCAAAAACACAGAAAACACCAATATTTTTTACATGGAAACCCTATTAGGGGAAAAACTACGGTGGATGTTAGTCCACAATATTATACCCTGTTAAAAGTATAATGAAAAATAATAGGAATGCACATGCATTCAAGCACACTTCCTAGAGCTCATTGCTCAAATACAAAAGTGCTCACTTCCCAACAATACAAATCAATTCAGATTCAATCCATAGGGTATGAACTGAGAAAATTGCTTCTACACAAGCTTGATTATAGTTCCAGTTAAGCACAAAAAACCTTCTTCACACTTCGCTCAAACTTCTTCACACTCTGCTCTACAATCAAATGAATAAATCAATGTTTGCACACTTTCTCTTTCTCTAGCTTTCCTTCACACCATGCACACACTAACTTCCCTCAAACAAACACTCTTATATATTTGCAACATGAAATTACATCAACAACTTCGTCAGCCAAAAGTATAAAACAAGTTTACAACGTCGGCCCAAATTTACAAATAAATTTTTGATGTGAATCATACACCGTCGGCCAATATTATGATGTGACCCAAAAAAATATCCTCAAGCATGCCAAACATTCAAATTTTAATCTTCAAGGATCTGCAACATGTTACAACCACTATGTTGGCCAAGAAGATGAAATCCCAAACATACATGAGAAAAATCTTCGACCACGAGCACACCAATCAACGCGGACTTACAACAAAGATAGAGAATGATCTAGAAGCATCAAAAAACAACAAGAACTAACAGAGAAGCATCCACAACAACTGAGATTACCAGAATTACATAATATTCAATCAAGAACATTGACAAAGACCACAAAAACACTATCAGAGCAAAACTATTCATAGGACGATCAAATCTTCACACGGACCTCTGAAACTTTCGGTAGATGAACTAGATACTCTCAGCAATAAACCCTTTAGTCCACAACAACTTATCTTCAATGTATAAAACAAAAATCCTTCATGACCTTCACTATTCCACTGGCAACCTGCAACTCTTCCTTTAACAATTTTCTCAATATCCTTGACATATACAACCTTCACTACAACAATGCTAATAGTGTTGACATCATTGACAACCACATATCAGCAACACAACCACAACATCCAACAATGAGGAGCCATTCAAAGAAAAAGCATGGGATGTAATGGATCCTGGAGAAGTCAGACTGATTAGGGCGATTTCCAAGATTGGAAAGAGGCCAAAGATAGAAGTTTCTAATTTTTTTGGAAACCTAAATCTAGAGGAGTTGATCGATTGGATCAATGACATGGAAGAGTATTTTGAGTATGAGGAAATAGAAGACCTAGATAGGGTTAAATTTGCAAAGGCTAGATTGAAAGGCCATGCTAGCATATGGTGGAAAGAAGTCCTATTGGAAAGAAATAGATGAGGAAAAGAGAAAATAACAAGATGGGATTGGATGGTGGAAAAATTGAAAAGAAAATTCATTCCTGGGGACTATGAGTTGGATTTGTTGAAGAAGATGCAAGGGTTGAAACAAGCAGGAAAATTTGTTAAGGAGTATACAGAAAAATTATATCAAGTCCTAATTAGAACAGGTCATTCTAAGGCCAACAAGGAGAAAGTTTCTCATTACATAAATGGGTTGAAGCTAAGCATTCAAGAAGAGCTAAGTCTGGTAAGAATTTCCACCATTGAAGACGCATATCAATTTTATTTGAAGGTAGAAGAGAAGTTGAATAGGAGGTTTGAAAGTAAGCAAAGAGGTGGAGGTCGCAGTGGAAGGATTAGTGGATGGTCATATGGAGGTCGAAATGAAGACCAAAAGAAGGGTGAAGGATCTAGTAGCATGCAGAACCAGAAATGAGATAACACCTATCATCCTCATAATGGAGACCAAAGAGGAAGAGGAAGATCTAGGTGAGGAACAGGGAGAGGAGGATTTCATGGAACCTATTTCCAATGTGGAGAAGAAAGGAATAGGGCATATGAGTGTCCTCAACATCAAGGAAGGAAAAATGGAAGACTTGAGGGTAATGCATGAGTTTCACATGTAGATGAAGATGTTGAGTCTTCACATTCTAAGGATGTAGAAAGAGGAGAGGCTCTTGTTACTAGAAGAGCCTTGTTGAATGAGGAGAAAGAGCCAACTCAAAGGAAGAATTTTTTTCACACTAGATGTAAGTTTGAAGGTAAATTTTACAATGTTATTATTGATGGAGGTAGTACTGATAACCTTGTTTCAAAAGAGATGGTTAGTAAGTTGCAATTGGAGAGAAGAAGGCATTCAAATCCATACCAGATTGCTTGGTTGTAGAAGGACCATAAGGCTTTGGTAAATGAAAAATGTATGGTAAAGTTCAAGATTGAAAATTACTATGATGAGATATTGTGTGATATTATGCCTATGGATGTTTGTCATATGTTGTTAGGTAGACTATGGCAGTTTGATCAACGAGTAGTACATGATGGACATGCCAACACCTATTCTTTGACAAAGGATGGAGTTTGTCATAAGTTGAAGCCCTTGAAAGAGGCAAAGGAAAAGGTATGCAGTAATGCAAGAATTTGTTTGGTTGATGGAAGAAAGTTCCTAGAAAGTATGAAGCATGAGCATATGTTTTTTGCATTGATCCCTAGAGTTGATAAAGAAGATACTATTGAGGTACCTGTAGAGGTTTTAGATTTGTTTAATGAGTTTCAAGCTATTATTTTTGATAACGTACCAAAAGGTTTTCCTCTGATAAGAAAGATTAGTCATCAGATGGACCTGATTCCTGGAGCCAGTTTTCCGAATAAGGAAGCTCATCGTATGACTCCAACAGAGAGTGAAGAGTTGAACAGACAAGTGAAAGAGTTTTTGTGGAAGGGATTGATTCCAAAGATTTTGAGTCCATGTGTAGTACCTGCAATACTAGCACCAAATAAGGATGGGGAATGGCCGATGTGTACAGATTCTAGAGCCATCAACAAGATCACCATCAATACAAATTTCCTTTGCCAAGGATGGATGACATTATGTATTGTTTGAGTGGAGCTGAGTACTTCACAAAGATAAATTTGAAGAGCGGATATCACCAGATTCATATTAGAGAAGGAGATTAATGTAATACAACCTTTAAAACCAAGGAGGGCTTGTACGAGTGGTTAGTCATGCCTTTTGGGCTAACCAATGCACCAAGCACATTTATGCGGCTTATGAATGAGGTATTAAAAGAATTTTTAGGAAAATTTGTTATTATTTATTTGGATGATATTTTGATTTTTAGTAAGACATTGGAGGAGCACCTGATGCATATCAAGAAATTTTTTGAAAAGCTAAGGGAGGAAAAGTTGTTGATTAATTTGAAAAAATGTAGTTTTGTAAAAAGGGAGTTGGTGTATCTGGGATTTGTTGTCTCAGCAGAGGGTCTTAAAATGGATCTAGAGAAGGTGAGAGCTATCATTGAATGGCCTACCCTGAGGAGTGTTACAGAGGTAAGATCATTTCATGGTCTAGCAAGTTTTTACAATAATTTTATTAAGAGTTTCAGTAGTATTTGTGCACCTCTAAGTGAAGCAATGAGAGGGGATAGAAAAGAGTTTAAGTGGACTACAGAAGCAGCAAAAAAATTTGATATGTTGAAGAAGAAAGTTACATATCAACCTATTTTGGCACTTCTAGATTTCAATAAGATCTTTCGGGTAGATTGTGATGCTAGTGGCACTGCCATAGGAGTTGTTTTGAGTCAAGAAGGTAACCATGTTGCCTATTTTAGTGAGAAGTTAAATGATGCTAAGAAGAAATATTTTTCCTATGATCAAGAGTTCTATGCTATAGTTCAGGCTTTGAAGAAATGGAGACACTATTTGTTGCCAAAAGAATTTGTTTTATATACTGGTCACCAGGCTTTGCAGTATCTCAATAGTCAAGGAAAGTTGAATCAAAGACACTTAAAATGGGTTGAGTTTTTGCAAAGTTATACTTTTTTTTTTAAGCACAAAAGTGGAAGATCAAATAGAGTTGCAGATGCCTTAAGTAGAAGGAAAGATTTGTTGATAGAGATGAATATAGAGGTTGTTGGGTTCAATGAACTCAAGATTTTGTATCCAGAAGATCCAGACTTTGCAGAAGCCTGGAAGGTGTTAGAGCCTAAAATTTCAGGCGAATTTTAGGCTCTCATATTCAAAAATTTGATTTTAATGTTTAAAAAAAAAAAATCTGCTCAAGTGGCTCACTTCGAAAAATCACAAAATGAAATCAGTGCAATTCCAAAAAAAATCACTTTGTAGATGTGTTTATCTACCATATATGAGTGTGAACGCCAATTTTTAGCTTCATATGATCAGTTTTGACAAAGTTTTAGAAGGCCAAGTTAAAGGGTTTTTGAGAAAATCTATTGTCAGCACAGTAAAATCTGTTAAAGTGGCCCACTTTGAAGGAAAATATTAAGCATCTAAAAAGATATTATGATAGAAAAATTCATGCTCTTGAATCTCCCTATCTCAAGGTGCATCCATGCCAATTTTCAAGGCATTTGAACATCATTTGGTATTTTTACAAAATCAAAACCAAACTGATTTTGCACAGTTTTATGACTGCATTCCCAGAACAACTACAAAGTGATCAAGTTTGATTTTTAATATTTTTTGGAGGAAGACGATTTGTGAAAAACCCATTTTCCTACATATTCATGTGACCCAAATAAACCAATCACAATGAGGGCAGCTCCCCAAAATATGATTTGATATTTTTCTAGAAAGGTAAATTGGCAAGTTTTAGTTCAGTCTAAATAGTTGCAAAAATGGCTGAACTAGCAACTTCGAGTGTGAACAACTTTCAATCCCAATAACTTCATGCTGAAACCTCTTGCATCCACATTTCCCTACCATAGCTCAACATGTTGGTGCTATTTCATAATTTTTGGAGATCATTTGATCAATTTTCAAAAGCCATTTTGGAGGCTACTTAATCTATTTTTTCATAATGTGAAAAATAAGAAAGACAAATTTGAGGAATACTTACTTCAATGCATTTCAAAATATCACAAAAAAGAATAGAGTTTTATGGAATTTGATTGAATAAGGCTCTCCTAGAATACCATTATCATCTAGCACCACAGATTAGTTACTCACTCAGATGCCTACTTCAAGCACTAAACTGGAGCAGATGATAAAATTGATGCACTATAAAGTTATATACATAATAGAAAAGACAAATTTATACACTCTTGTAGATTCCTAAAAAGGATACATTGGGAAGGTGGTGTTAAATATATGCATTGTGTTAAGGCTTCATAACTAAAACATGTCTCTGAAGTGCACATCATCATCTACAAAATTCTCCTTTAGCAAGGCCATATTTGTTACCATGTTCCTATGAAAACAAAGATAGTTACTATGAAAAGAAAAATATATTGCAAATAGAATGGATATGAAGACGAAATTAAGTATGATATTATTAATCAGAGATTTGATTTGATCCAATTGAAGAATGAATTCAATAAATGAGACATTCCAAATAGCCGAAATCAAGAAGATGGTGATATAGAAGTTTAGAAATCTGAGACAGGAATATGGATTTAAGGTAACACTGAAACATTTAGAAATCTACATATTTTAAGGATGGTTGTGGAGGGAGCTTCATATCGAGCTACATGCATTCATTGGTGTTGTCATTGGAATTGATAAAATATAAAAACATGCTTGCATTTAAGCATTGATCTGAATGAAACAAGAAGCAAGGGACCTCCACCTAGACTATTGATAAATGTTGTTGCAAGGAATCATGCCATCACTGGAGCCAAAATAGGAGCCCTAAATGTATCAATGAGATATGCATGATCAAAGCAAGTTTTTTTTTAGTTCTCTCTGACAGTCTTGGTCACTTCGATGACCTACATATCGGTGAGATAGAATACAGGTTACTCTGATGGCCTGACAACATTGAGAATTCCATCAGCGAGAAAATCAATATCGATGGGAAAAAGAAAAGTCTTTTTGATGCGACAGGTCACCTCGATGCTCCATACATAGGAATATCGATGGATGCTCAAATGTGATAAATATTAACATTGCATAAAAGCGAAAGGAAAAATAAATTGAACATTCATTTTAATCATAGCAATGGTCATGAAGTATTTTTGAAGTGAAATATTTTCACGAGAGAAGTTACAGAATAATGAGATCATTTCGATGAGTGTGGCATCATAGAAAGAGAGATGAAATGTTATCATCATGTGAGGTGAATATTTTGGAGATAATACCATTTTAAGAGATAACGGATTTCTCTAGGGATGAATACAATGAATATTTTACCCAAAGGATTCTAAAGATGATAACTATTTATCCATAAAATGTACAAGGGGTAAAAAATTATAAAATATTTACGCAAAGAGGTGGAATATTTTCATCAATGGGATTAAAAAGATGGGTAATTATTTTACCCGAAGGAATAATTTATTAAATTTGATGAAACATTTTAACCAAGCAAGATATAAATGGGAGATTTTCCAGTGAAGGAGTTAAGGTTAATAAAATTACTGCGAAATGATTTGGAAATGAGATTTAAAAGTTAAAATATTTAATTTGCTAGAAGGAAAATAATTAAATATTTTATTCACCGATGATAACTGAAGAGTTGCACCAGACGGATTTCATGAAGAGTTATAACCCTAATATAATGTATATATGTGGAATAAATTGTATCATCAAATTTTTTATTAAGAATTAGTAGATTAGGTAGTTGGATAGGGTGAACTATTACCAAAATAGAACATCATGATGTATATTGTAAAATCTTTTAAAATTATATAATGGAGAAGAATAAATAAATTTGGTGAAATCCTTTCTTGGTGTTTAGTTGTTGTGATGCAATTATTTACATTTTTATTTGGTTGTCTCCAACTTGAGGTCTTTTAATCATTTAAATCAGTATATCAAGTATATTTCTGATTTATCGAAATGTATTTCCATTTTTTGTGAATTAATCAATTGGTGTCTGCAAGTTAGATTTAAATTCTTTTGGATGAATCACAGTGATTTAAAGATTTATTTTGGATAATTGAAGAACTTGGTAAGAAAATATTCCAACACAATTTATGCAATTCATAAATTTGGTGAATTTTTATGCCAATCATAGAACCTCATTCTCAAAGTTCCTAGCAACTAGAGTTAAGCCAAAAAGGGGAAACACATATCATTTACCTCTCAAGACTCCATTAGCCCAACAGAAGTAGACACTAGTCACACCAATTCCATTTTAGCATTTTATAAAATATTATTCAAACATTCACATCTCACATTTCAGTAGGGAGTAGTTAGCAAGCTTTCATCTATTACACTTTGTGCCATCATAATAGATCCATCGAGTCAATCAAGTCACACGACTCTAAGTCTTCCTCATTCACACAGGTATACCTACCTAGGTCTGGCAGCACCTGAAGAGAAGAAGGTTCAAATCATTTGGCCTTATTTGTTACCCTAGAATGTATCAAGAGATTGGCAACCTCTTGAGGCATTTCACCTGCATTTTTGAGAGCTAACAAAAGGCTTGTTTGGAACCTGTTACATTGGATAGGACAAGATGGTTGGATTTCTTAATCCAAGATGGAATGTTGTTTAGAGGAAGCCAATTGTGCATTCCAAGGAGTTCTATGAGAGATAATCTAATCAAGGAGAAGCATAGTGGAGGATTGGTTGGGCATTTCGATCGAGATAAGACCATTTCTCTTGTTAGTGAGAATTATTACTAGCCACAGTTACAACAAGATGTCAAGAATTTTGTACAAAGTTGCAGAGTATTTCAAATGGCAAAAGGAACAAGTCAGAATACTGGATTGTATTATCCATTACCTATACCTGAGAGGCCATAGGAGGACATTAGTATGGATTTTTTCCTTGGATTACCACGGATAGAGAGAGGGCATGATTCCATATTTGTGGTGGTTGATAGATTTTTGAAGATGACACATTTCATTCCGTGTCATAAGACCAGTGATATTCATATTGCAGAGTTGTTTTTCAAAGAGGTGGTGACACTACATGGTCTACCAAAGAGTATAGTTTCAGACATAGATACCAAATTTGTTGGTTATTTCTGGAGAACATTATGGAAGAAGTTGAAGAAAATTTTGAAGTTCAATTCTGCTCACCATCCACAAACTAATGGAAAAAATAGAGGTGGTCAATAGGAGTTTGGGTAACCTACTAAGATGCTTAGTAGGTGATAAACCAAAGGGATGGGATTTTATTTTACCACAGGCAGAATTTTCTTATAACAATTATGTCAACAAGAGCACTGGTAAATCACCATTCCAAATTGTATATGGGAGTAGTCTGAGGAATGCTTTTGAACTGAGAAAGATGGATAAAGGAGAGAAGAGTAGTGTTGAGGCTGAAGATTTTGATGAGCACTTGAAGAATTTGCATGATGAGGTGAAGAAGCATATCAATAGGATGAATTCTTAGTATAAGGCTAAGGTAGATCAAAAAAGGAGGTATAAGGAGTTCCAAGTAGGATATGAAGTCATGGTTCATTTGTGAAAGGAAAGGTTTCCAGTTGGTGCATACAACAAGTTGAAGATGAACAAGTTTGGACAATGCAAGGTCCTGAAGAAGGATGATTCAGGAAATACATATGAGGTAGAGTTTCCTGATGGAATTCATATTTCACCTGTGTTTAACATCTCAGATTTAACATAATAGCATGAGGGAGGAATTGGTGAAGAAATAATAGAGGCACAGTGGAACATTCCAGCACCTACTTCAGAAGAGGAGATAGAAGACATTTTGGATAGCCATGTGGTAAGAAGCACAAGAAACAGGCAATATGCAAAGTACATGGTGAAATGGAGAGGAAGGCCTGTTGAAGATTCATCATGGTTATCTAAGTTTGTGGTTAACCATCTTGGTTTCCCTCTAACTCCTAAGAAGTGACAAGATCACTTTTCAAATTACCCCAGGTGTCTGATGCAGGAGCATCTAGGGTTTAAGAGCAATCTTTCATAACCTAAAAAATGTTGTTTCTTTTCAATAAGGGCTAAATTTGGTAGGGTTACTATTTTTGTAAGTTTGCATTTATGTATAGTTGGACATGAAATCTTACACAGACCTCCAGAATGGTAAATTGAAGCCAATGGTGAAGAAATCACTTCAATACCATTTGTCATTTGAGAGATTTTAAAATTTTAATTTTCAAAAATCCTAGTAAAATCTTTGAAGTCAATTTTGAGGCACTTACAAGCCCCGGATGGGCCTAAAAATTGGTGGAAAATGAAAATAGCTAGCCTTGGCACAAGATTTCTCGAGACCTTTCTGAAAAGGTATTATGATAGAAAATCCGACAGTCAGATCAAAAGTTATGACCCCATGAAGTTGTAATACCAAAATTAATAAAATTTCAAAATATCTTCCTAAGGAAGTTACACTTTCTAGAAGATTCTAGGGCGGTTACACTTTCAAGAAGATTCTAGGGCAGTTACACCTTCCAAATAAAGGATGTAAAGGGGGACTACAGGGGAGAGGCAAGAGCAGAGTAGATGGTGGCTCTAATTTGCAGATTTGCAGATTTATGTAATCAGAAAACCTATGTGATGGCAAATATAATGTTGTAATTTCATTTGCATTTCAATGATAATAGAAAATATTTTCTTTCCTTCTTGCATTTTGTTTGTGCCATTATCTTTTGTTTTTGTGAGTTTTAGATTATAAGGGGAGTACCCTTCATCAAATGTCCAATCTTTGAATCACAATTGTAAAGGCTTAGTTATTAGATCATTGTAGGAGGCCAACAGTTGCTATGAAGCTCAAGACCCTATGGTTTGAGTGTTGTTTTGGAATGTGGCTACTTTTTGGAAATCAAAACGTTGAAGAACTAGGGTCGATATTCCACTTCCTTGTCTAGAGAATATGTTGTGGGAAAGATACTTGAACTATCTGTGAGTTCCAAGTAACTATTGATATCATAGAATTTTTGAGTGAAGGAATGATCCTAATGTTTTGTTGGATTTTGATTTCAAATAAGTAGTATGGGAATAATGAATGAGAGACATTGTGACCAATCTGATTTTCCAAATGTTTTGTTTGAGCAATGACCTTATAAACAGCTTTAGTTTGTTTTCCCCTAAGTGTCAGCAAAAAATACTGTGAGTTGGAAATGGTAGTTTGTAACCTTTGTCTATTTTTTTCCTTTGTGTTCTTGAGTATGGAAAATGATATAATAGCACTAGACTAACTCAAAAGCATGGAATTTATGTGACCTGAATGTTTATAGCTCAAGTTGTGAAATCACAACACCCAAGCCATAGTTTACCAAATGTTTACCTTGATCAAGATAACCTAAAATAAAAGACAAAATGTTTGGAAACCTTTAAGGATAAATCCTTTCAAGGAGTGCAAAACATAAGGCTTCTTTCACAAGTATACACTAAATCAAAGGGTTTTTTATTTGACCAACCTATTCAATGTTTGTTTTGATGTGTTCTTTTTCTTTATATCAAACACAAAATTTTATGTCACAATTTTTTTTTAATGTAATTGGGAAAGTTTAACATTAACAAGCAATTACAACCCTATTGGAAAGAAAACATCCTCTTAGGTGGGCTTGCCTCACACTCTGAAGAGATGATTTTACATGCAACTTATGGCACAAGTCTGTAGTCGGACTTGGAAAATAACTTCTTGGAAGTAGATTCCAATGCACCACTTTCAAAGAGTGTTTTGGATAATAGGGTGGCTTCTAAAACAATTGACTCTTAGTCATGTTCTAGGGATATTATTTTCGGGAACCTACACATGCAACATTTTTCTCAATTAAGAACCTACACATGCAACATTTTTCTCAATTAAGAACCTTCCATCCCTTGCGGGTTTTTATGCATAACAAGTATATTGAGGAAGAATACATCAATATAGGACATCTGCACCTGGTGAGTGATGAACTTTCCTCACACTCACAAAAGATTTATATAGCGGTACAGAATGAAAGTACCGCTTGGGTCACCCATGAGTCCTCCAATGCTGGAGATTCCTCAAGTAGGCAGGCCCTCTAAAAAGGTATGCTTGAAAAAAGTGTGAAGCTCAAAATGTTCTCACTCACCCAAGATCGCTAAAAGATGCAAGGGGAGAAGACAAACATTTAGCTTGCTAATCAATGAATACACAACATACAATTCATAGCAAATCAATTGATTTTAAACACCTCGAGTGGTGTTATCCCCAAAAAATATGTGAATAACATAAACAAAATGTTCTTTTTATTTTTTCACCAATTTCAAGTGTTCAAGATATCAAGCGGTTAAGATAGCAATGGTGTGAAAACAACAAGAATAGTTTGTTCATTTTAAGCCCCAAAATTGAAGTGTTTCTAAGAAAATCAAGCCTAGTCTTAACTGGTCAACAAATGTAAATCGAACGTGCATCAAAAAAATGGAAATCATTTGTGATCTTTTTATGCACCAAAATTAATGTTCCTAATTATGAAAACATGAAATGTGTTCATTTTTAGAACCCAAAATTGAAGTTTTTTTGTCCTTTTTATGAGCACCAAATGAAAGTTCCTAACTTAGAAAGCTTAAAAATTGGTTCATTTTAACAACACCAAAGTCAAATGTGAGTTTGTGTTGTTTATGTTTAGAACACAAAATGAAAGTTCCTAACTTAGAAAGCTTAAAATTGATTCATTTTAATAGCACCAAAACTAAATGTGAGTTTGTTGTGTTGTTCATTTTTAGAGCACCAAACGAAAATTCCTAACTTAGAAAGCTTAAAATTGGTTCATTTATCAACACCAAATTCAAATGTGAGTTTGTGTTGTTCATTTTAGTGCACCAAATGAAATTTTTTCCTAACCTAAAAAAATTTATTGTGACACTTGGACTAATCATCTTCCCTACAAAAAACGAGTTAACTTGCTTCAAATCCTACATAAAAAACTCATTAGCACCTGCAAAATAAGCAAACATTAGCAAGGAGGTTCATTACAATAGTGCAGGATCCGTGCACTTGATCTCTAGAGAAAATGCTCAGAAAAAATGCAAATGCTCAAATCTTCATGCAAATGCTAACCCAGAAATTTGCAAATGTGTGGTTTTAAGTGCAAAAGTGAGGTTCTTAGAGAAAAAGTGCAGTTCCCATGGAAAAGTTGATATTTCTATGGCAAATGCTCCAAAATTTCATTAGTCAAAAGCAAGCATTTGTTGGGTAGTGTGTCAAACTTCTCCTAAATGCTCTTGGAACCCTATAACTTCAAATTTGGTCATAAAAATGTTAATAAGGAGGACCTAGGTCTCACTAGGTATGCCAGAATGTGTGAGGGGGAATATGTTAGACAAAAATGAAGATCAAACTGTATTCAAAATTAGGATCTAATCTAAGATCAAACACAAAAAATCTAAAATCCTATCCTACACATATGAAATGAAACTAAGCTAAATGAACATACATTAAGAAACCTATGATTACCAAAATTAATGAAAGCAATGAATAAAGTGTTACCATCCCATAGTGGAGTCTATTTGCATGATGTTGGATTTTTTTTATCACTGTGAAGCCTCCAAAGTTCATGTGCAAAATTTGGATGAATGATGCTTGGTTGATCGAAAAAGATTGAAGCTCTATCAATGGTGATTGTGACAGCACTTCATTGCAAAAGTATGTTGATTCTCTGATCCTTATTTGTGAGGAGAGAGGTTTGTTATATAGGAAATGATATTTTGAATCGATGATCAAGATCACATTGGAGAATATCCAGATCAATGATCAAATGTGTTGAGAGGATTTAGACATGAGAAGATTGTGCAAAGTTGATTGCACAATTTGGGTGATTGAAGAATAGATTGGCTAGTCAGAGTTTAGGTTGATCAGTCAGGAACTAATTGATCAGTTAGCAATTGATTGATTTTAGTTAGGAAATAGATTGATTAGTTAGCAAAATTAGATTGCTTAGTTAGCAACCCATGATTTTCTCAATCAAAAAGTGGGTGAGGAATATGAATCAATTTATTTATTTAATTAATTTCTTTCTGTGTTTGATTTTTTTATAATTGATTTGAATAGTTTGATTTGATTATTCAAATTTTGGAGGGAAAGTTTCATAATTAAATTATTATAATTTAATAATTCAATTAGTATAGAGGAATAAGGTGAATTAGTGACATAATCAAATAATTGGTGTTGTTTGACTAATTAGGATAAAATAAGATTAGATTAGGACTTTATTAAATAAATGTAATTTACTTAATCGGTCGAAATGATGAAACATGAATTAATCAAATAACATTGTATTATTCAAATAATAGTAGAATTAGGGTTTTCAAGACTTTATTAAATAAATGGTATTTATTTAATCTGTTGAGAATGATGAAAAAGTGAATTAATTAAATAATGTTGTATTATTCAATTAATAGTGAAAATTTAAGGTTTCATATACCGTTTGATGCCATTTGATGATCATGGGATGATTTCAAGATGATTTGAGATGTTTTGAAATGTTCTGAGTTGATTCTGAGATGTTTCAAGACGTTCCAGGTTGATTTTGAGATGTTCTAAGACATTTCAGGTCAATTCTGGGTTGTTTTGAGACATTCTGAGTTGATTCTGAGTTGTGATAGGTGTTAGTCAATTTTACATGTCTACAAATATAAACTACACAAATCTATTAAGTACAATTCATTAGTTAAAATCTTTATTCTAGTACATGCGTGAAGGTTTTTCCAACTCCAGTGGAACTAAAAGGTGTTCCCACAAAACATCCAATATTAGCCTATTCAACATCCAAAATCAAATATTAGAATACCATTCATATAACAATGCTATTCACATGTAATAAATTTATATTTGTTTACTAGTTACATACCTCAGCAGTAGATGCAGTGGAGTGATAAACAGGTGGAGGGTTGGTGTATCCAATATCAACACTATGACCTTGAAATTTTATTACAATCATTAAACTAAATTAGTTAATATTGTATTTCAAAAATGAAATTTAATAAATTAAATTCAACAAACATGCTAATATTTACCTGAGTATCGATGTTGAAAGCCTCATTCAAAATGTTAGTTGTCATCATCATCCCCGTGACTATAGACATATCCTATGCACCATCCTCCTGAGTGTTTGTGGGGTCATATGTACAAGCCGACTTGCAAACTTGACAAAAATGGGGTGGAATCCTACCCCTCGAAGTCTCCCCTAGATGGCGTACTATAGGACTGGCATGTTGGATGATACTCTAGGTCAAAGAGCTAATAGACTGCAAAGTGCCCACCTCAGAACTCTTCTTCGTGACATAAGGGATAACGACGTGCACACGAGCCGGCCTAACGAGATCTCGCCTCCCTTGCTATTGAGGATCCTATTGTGCACCAGGTCTATCATGTGTCGACCCTCCACCTCTCCCTTGGAAGTCCCTCATATCAAAATAGTTGTGGATTTTGTTGACGAAGAACTCACAATAGAGTTTCCTCAAGAAATATTGGGGGAATTCACAATTATTGCATGGTGGATAGTCAAAAACCATGTACCACCTATCCCAAAAATTGTTCCTAATCCCTTGGTGGTCGCACCAATGCATAAGAAACCTCTTGGCATTAAGGTCAATATTTTGATTTGTGGATGGGTAAGTGAATAGTGAGCACAAATCATATTTTGTGATCTTTTCATCTTTTACTTCTTTATATGATAATTTATCTACATAAAAATTCCTCCACACCTGCCTCCTATCTACCCAACCACTTAATTGTTTTTTGATTGCATCTACATGTTTTAACATGTCTTGAAG